>CM049190.1:17340038-17748790 GCA_026770425.1 Boechera divaricarpa
CTTGTTGGACAGCACCCCTTCACCGGCCTTTCTCATGAACACCCTTATGGATCACATTGAGAAATTTGAAGATTTGGTCACTAGCATGAAGTACAATGGAGTTCCACAAGGAATACCTCTTTGTAAGCTCTTTCCCATACTCTCTTGGTGGAGAACAGCGACTCGGCTGAAGCAGATTGCCTCCTGGATCTCTCGCTACTTGGAATGAGACCAAGAACGCTTTCCTGAATAACTTTTATGACGATGCGAGATCAGAGGAACTCGGGAACAAGATATCTCAATTTTCTCAAGGTCCAACGAAGCACTCAAGGCTGCTTGGGTGCGATTCAGATCCTACTCGCAGAGATCATTCGCATCACGGTTTCAGTCAAGTTCAACTACTCGGGACCTTTTACAGGGATTGATTGGAGGTATCAGATGGCACTGGATTCTGCAAGCAACGGGAATTTCAACACTAGGATTCCCACTGATGCTGTGAAGCTGATTGAAAACTTGGCGTCTAGCAATAGCACCAAGAATGCTGATTTTGAGCGGAAGAGGCTCGCTAGTGTTGCTGACGGTTCGCAGATTGCTTTGAGGTTCAGGCGAAGCTAGACACAATGCACAACTCTGCTAGTGGAGAAGACAAAGAAGGCTGTGCATTTTGCTGAGGAAGTAGAGGGAGATTAAAGATGAAACAGAAGATGTTAACTACATTGGTGATTACGGTTTTCAGGGTCAGCGATTTGGTTACACAACAACGAAGCCTCAGCAACAATCAGCCGAGGTGGTTACAAATCTGGTGGTAACCAATCTGGTTTTGGTGCCACACAATTCGCCAAAAACTACTTCAGAGCAATGACTTTACTCGCTAATACGGTAATTCATCTTACCAACCGCATTCTCCGAGGTCTACAGAGAGTAAGACAGAGATCCTCTTGGAACAAATTCTGCAGGGACAAGAAAAAATGACTGTGGATTTTAATAGAAAGCTGGATAATGTGTACAACGATCTGAATGGGAAAATCAACGCTCTCGAAATCCATCGAGAAGATGCTTTGGAAAGTCAAATAGCTCGGACATCGGCACCTGTCAAGGGAAAGATAGTTCAACCACAGCATGGACATGTCAATGCAATCACCTCGAGCGCTAGAGAAGAGGATTTTGAGCTGAGATGAATGTGTTCGTATTCAGTGATACTATGATTCCACCGATACCTTCCGGTGTCGATCGACACTTCCCGAGACTTGCTGTAGATTCGAAGGTTGCTTTGAAGATGAAGATAAGAATTCTGACATTCCACGCGTATCGATCGACACCCCTACCTCGTGTCGATCGACACCAACCTGCGAGAGACGATACTGAAAACTCCAGTATCGATCGACACTCATACGGGTATCGGGCGATACCGCTTCGCAAGCTGAATCAATAACTGAGAAAAGGACAGAGATGGTTGAGGAACGGGTATACAAACCAAAGCTACCTTACCCTGTTCTTCCCAAGCTGACAAGAGAGGAGTGGGAGGCTGCTAGAAGCAAGTTTTTGTCGAAAAACAAATGGTTGCGAGGACCTCCCGTTGCTGATACACCACCACCGCTGAGACAGTTGACAAAGAGGGAAGACCCGGGGAAATTCTCAGTTCCATGCTCCATCTCTAGAGTAAACTTCAAGGAGTCTCTCGTTGACTCGAGGGTACAGTGTCAACGTCATGTCCGAGCGATTGCGAGAGAGATTGAAAGCTGATATGAGATCTCCTAACACGCTTCTCACATACGCGGATTCTTCTAGCTCACTCCCTTACGCTACAATTCTTGATTTACCTGTTAAAATAGGAGATTGTGCGATTCCTACTGATTTTCAGGTTGTGGAGATGAGCCAAGGATCCAGGGTGCCCTTGATTTTGGGAGGAAGACCATTTATGGCTACTGTTGGCGCGATCATGGACACGCCTAATAAGAGAATCTCTTTCTCTTGCATTGACGGAGAAGTCTTACACGATGCCATTCCTTCTGGAAGAGCGCCCGAGACATGTCTCGTGCATCACCATTGCCTCGGGCGAGACTCTGATGATCGATCTGCAGATGAGTCTTATGATAAACCAAAAGTCGTGAGATGTTTCAAATGAACCCCCCCAACACCCCAAGAAAGTTGTGGAGAAGACCAAGGCAACAAAGAGGAAGGCGACGAGCAAGAAGATCAACGGTGCTGCTAATTTCACTTTGATTCCTCAGAAGTGTGATGGAGATTCGATCGAATATAAGGTGAAGTGCAAGGGAACCTCGAAACCTTTCTCTAAGGTTAGAGTTCTCATTCCTCCGGAGATGAAAAAGAAAGAAGAGGATATGATGAGCAAAACTTTGAAGCTGCAGATGTCTGATTGTGGAGCTTATTTTGGAGTGAGTCCTCCACCTTGTCCTGACTGATCTCTTAGCCAAAGTCAAGCTCGTGACATTAAACAAGCGCTTAGTGGGAGGCAACCCACTGGTAAGTCTATAAATATGAGTTTTTGTTTTTGTGTTTTGTTGTGTCTTGCGAATCAGGTCGGAAGAAGGATGGTCGTTTTTGACCTATGGTAACACCTCTTGTTCTTGACCTATTTCGTTTTGTCCTTTGTTTTCCTTCACTTTCTCTGGGCTTGATAAACACTGGGGACAGTGTTGTTTAAGTCTGGGGGAGGTAGTTACTGACATTGTGTGTTCATTTTGAAAAAAAAAAAATAAAAAAAAAATAATAATTTTGTTTAATTGAGTCAAAACAACTTAGAGTTTTCTGGATTGTGCTTGACTTTGTTGTTCTGATTTTGCTTTTGAGTGACCACTGTTACAGGACTAGTTTCAGTTCGACTAATGAAAAATCCAAGGGATAACCAGCCAGCTAGAAATCACTGATGTCTCCAGCAAGGTTCTTCACAAGCTTTAGCCAAATTTTGCACTTCATCTACGCGGTTAGTGTTCTTAGAGCTTGATTCATCATTCATATCTGGCTAAGGAATCCATCATGCTTGAAAATTGTGGTATATCTCTCCCGTGAAAATTGTTGGATACATATTTGCGTTAAAACAGGTAAAATCTATATAAAAGATGAAATGATTTCCGCCGAGTAGAGGGGTAGGAAAATTTCCTATGACCCCATTATTCTACTTGGATAAGGAATGATCACACAAAGGCCTGAAGTGAGGGGTAGGAAAATTTCCTATGACCCCATTATTCACCTAAGACTTTTGATATATTGAGAGGGTAAGAACCGGGGATTCGGTAGCAAACACTATCAATACTCGCGTTTCGGATCTTGATTTGTATATCTTTGTTCAGATAAACCTGCGCTGTTGAAATCTAATGAGAACTGATTATGAAATAAGTCTGGGGGAGATAAAGAACACCAAAAAGCAATAAATGTTGATGAATAGATGGTTCTTTAGCTATGATATTGTATGGGCAAGAATCTAGAAAGTTCTTGAACACTGATTGCAGCGATGAAACTGGCGATGAGAGCTTAGATGAATATTGGTGTGAGATAATAAGTGAAGTCTTGGGAAGTTGGGGTTCCTACGGAGAAGTACATGGTGGTTAGATCTTGAGCTGATCAGGCAGCAGTGGGCGCTTGGGAAAAAGGGTCATTACAGCGATTTCGGTAACAGATCAGGATCTCTAAGGTTTTTCAAACCTCTTTCTCTAACTTAGTTTTCTGTTTTGCTTGAGGGCAAGCAAAAGGCTAAGTCTGGGGGCGTGATATATCATGGATTTTACCCGTTTTTAGCCATGATATAAGTCGCTTTATCGAGTCTTTCTAGTGCTTTTTCTATCATTTTAGAGTCTTTTCAGGTTTTAGCACGTTTGGGACGAAATTGGAGATTTTGGAGGCATTTGGAGCCTTTTTGGAGCAAACCGAAGAAAGTACCCGTTTTGAAGCCTGAGTATCGATCGACACCATCATGGTATCGATCGATACCGACCTAATCAACGCGCAGAAGAGACTTTCAAGGAAGCCCATAAGAAGCCCAATACTTTCCCTTATTTACAAAGAAGCCCAGCTCGTGTTTTTAGGTTTATTTAAGCAAACTTTTAGTCATTAGGTCGGGGGGCTGCAGACTTTACTTTTCACTTTTATTTTTGAGCCACCATTGAGATTTGAGACTTTTGTGAGGGAGACGGATCCAAGACTTTGTTCATCATAGAGAAGATCCCGAACCCTTGTTTTTATTCTTTTGATTTATTTAATTTCATGATCTATTCAGTTATGTTATTTGTTTCATCTATCATGTACGAGTAGTTTCATTTTAGGTTTAGGGTTTTCTCATATGGATTTCCCTGATTTATGATGATTGATTAGTTAGGGTTCATAATCTGAATAGATTCTTCACCATAGGTTGTTCTCAAAGCTATTTCTAGTCTGATCACCTAGAACATAGAACTTAGATTAATCGATTAGGCACGACGGTGCAATTGAGTAATCTGATAAAGCCTAGGGTGAGCAATTTGATTATCTGCAAAGAGATTTGGGTTAATTGAATTGTGAACATATCAAACTTGAATTAATTGCTGGTTTAATCTGTAGGATTTACAAAGAGATTTGGAATTCTAGATTTTAGACTTAGTTAGTTTTCACAACGAGAGTTGGTCAACTATACTATCGTGTTTGAGTTTAAGAACGGCACTTAATTGAATTGAACCTTGGTTGATTGATTATCATTTATCTTTGATTTCCTGAGAGTTACCCTGAGCCTGATCTTTCCCCTGAATTTAATCAACCAATCATATTTCGTTCTTCTGTTTATTAATTAACTGCGAATTGCTTAGCTTAATCTTCACTAATTTGCTTATTGTGTGATTTTCCTGAGTCCTTGTGTTCGACCCCTGTTATACTGCAGCAACTGCTTTAGTATCTTTTAGGGTATTAATTTGAGCATATCACCAACTCGACCTGAATGGTCAAGACAGTCTACCTCCTGCACCTAAATCTGTGATTTCAGAGGAAAAGAAGGCACCATATGTCCCTCCTCCTTACAAGCCCAAATTGCCTTTCCCAAAGAGGTTTAAGAAGGACTTAATGGAGAAACATAAACAAAACTTTGATAAGCATATCAAGGAAGCTGAGATCAGGTTGCCTCTCATTGATGCCTTCTCCATGGTACCTGCCTATCAGAAGTTTTTGAAGGATGCAGTAGTTGAGAAAGACAAGAAGGTTCAGGGTATGGTTGTCCTATCAGAGGAGTGCAGCGCCATCATTCAGAAGAGTGTCGTCAAAGAGAAGTTAGGCGACCCGGGTTCTTTCACTTTACCGTGCTCTCTAGGTCCAGTAGTTTTCAAGAAATCTCTCTGTGATCTTGGAGCATCTATCAGTCTTATGCCATTCTCGGTTGCAAGGAAGCTAGGATTCAGCAACTATAAGTCCTGCAACATCTCTCTGGTGCTTGCTGATATGCTCAAATTAATACCCTATAATGATACTAAAGCAGTTGCTGCAGTAAAGTTAGGGGTCGAACACAAGAACTCAAGAAAATTCACGCAATAGACAAAAGATGCAGATTGTGCTAAGCAATACAATGGTTGAAACGAAAATAGACGATCGGATTAAACTTAGGTTGATTTGTATGGAAGGAAACTAGGCTTAGGAAAATTCTCAGGAAGTCAATGATAGATAACAATTAACTAGTTAAGGTTCAATTCAATTAAGCGCTGTTCTTGAACTCAAACACGAAAGTATAGTTAACCAACTGTCGTTGTGAAAACTAACTAAGTCTAAAATCTAGAATTCCAAATCTCTTTGCAAATCCTACACAGTAAACCAGCAATCAATTCAAGTTTGATATGTTCACAATTCGATTAAACCAAATCTCTTTGTAGATAATAGAATTGCTCACCCTAGGTTTTATCAGATTACTCAATTGCACTGTCGTGCCTAATCGATTAATCTAAGTTCTATGTTCTAGGTGATCAGACTAGAAATAGCTTTGAGAACAACCTATGGTGAAGAACTATTCAGATTTTGAACCCTAACAAAACAATCATCATGAATCAGAGAAATCCATATGAGAAATCCCTAAACCTAAAAAGAGACTACTCAGACATGATAGATGAAACAAATACCATAACTGAATAGATCATGAAATTAAATATAGCAAAAGAATAAAAACAAGGGTTCGGGATCTTCTCTATGATGAACAGAGTCTTGGATCCGTCTCCCTCACAAAAGCTCTCAAATCTCAATGGTGGCTCCAATAATAGTCAAAAGTAAAGTCTGCTCCCCGGTCTAAACCCTAAAACTTGCTTAAAAAAAACCCCAAAACACGAGCTGGGCTTCTTCTGTAAATATTGGGATGATTGGGCTTTTGTGGGCTTCCTTGAAAATCTCTCCTGCGTCTCGAGTGCGTGGGTATCGATCGATACCAGGGTGAGTGTCGATCGATACCAGGCCTTCAAAACGGGTACTTTCTTCGGTTTGCTCCAAAAAAGCTCCTAATGTCCCCAAAATCTCCAATTTCGTCCCAAACGTGCTAAAACCTGAAAAGAACCTAAAATGATAGAAAAAGCACTAGAAAGACTCGATAAAACAACTTATATCATGGCTAATAATGGGTAAAATCCATGATATATCAACTCCCCCAGACTTAGCCTTTTGCTTGCCCTCAAGCAAAACAGAAACTAAGTGAGAGAAAGAGGTTTGAAAAACCTTAGAGATCCTGATCTGGTACCGAAATCGCTGTAATGATCCTTTTCCCAAGCGCCCACTGCTGCCTGATCAGCTCCAGATCTAACCACCATGTACTTCTCCGTAGGAACCCCAACTTCCCAGGACTTCACTTATTATCTCACACCAATATTCATCTAAGCTCTCATCGCCAGTTTCATCACTGCAATCAGTGTTCAAGAACTTTCTAGATTCTTGCCCATACAATATCATAGCTAAGGAACCATTTATTCAACAACATTTATTGCTCTCCGGTATTCTTTATCTCCCCCAGACTTATTTCATAATCAGTTCTCATTAGATTTCAACAGCGCAGGTTTATCTGAACAGCATATACAAATCAAGGTCCGACACGCGAGTATTGATAGTGTTTGCTACCTAATCCCCGGTTCTTACCCTCTCAATGTATCAAAAGTCTTAGGTGAATAATGGGGTCATAGGAAATTTTCCTACCCCTCACTTCAGGCCTTTGTGTGATCATTCCTTATCCAAGTAGAATAATGGGGTCATAGGAAATTTTCCTACCCCTCAACTCGGCGGAAATCATTTCATCTTTTATATAGATTTTACCTGTTTTAACGCAAATATGTATCCAACAATTTTCACAGGAGAGATATACCACAATTTTCAAGCATGATGGGTTCCTTAGCCAGATATGAATGATGAATCAAGCTCTAAGAACACTAACCGCGTAGATGAGGTGCAAAATTTGGCTAAAGCTTGTGAAGAACCTTGCTGGAGACATCGGTGATTTCTAGCTGGCTGGTTTACCTTTGGATTTTTCATTAGTCGAACTGGATACTGACCTTGTAACAATAGATACTCAAAAACAAAAACCAGCACAACAAAACCAGGCACAGTCCAGGAATCTCTAAGTTGTTTTGACACGAAAACCATTATTTTTTTTTTCTTTTGAATAACAAAACAAAACACAATGTCAGTAACTATCTCCCCCAGACTTAAACAACACTGTCCCCAGTGTTTATCAGGCCTAGAGAAGGTGAAAGAAAAATAAATGGAGAAAAATGGTAAGATGAAGAACGAGAGGTGTTACCACAGGCGAGTGGTATCGATCGACACCATGGTGGTATCGATCGATACCAGGCGGAAACCGTGAAGAAAAATCTCTTTCTGCGTGAATGATCGGACTGTGTTAGATGATCCGAGTTAGAAACTGAGATACATTCAGACACGAGTTAGAGATAACAAAAGATCATAAACGTTAAACCATTTGCGTCCATACATAAGAGAAACTGACATTAGTTCAAAACAAAGCAAAAAAAAAAAAAAAAAAAAAATGAAAAAGAGAAAACATAAAAATCAGAGAGAGAGATATGACTAATCCTCCGCATACTCGGAGTCATAGTCGGTGTCATCACCACCAGCTGTGCGTGATGGTCCGGCAGCAGGTGCAGTGCGGCGCGAGCGAGAAGTCGATGGAGTCATGCAGCTGCAACGAGAAATGGTGTTCCAAATCGCCTGAAGACTCTGAACAACGTACTGCTGAAAAGGGTCCAGGTTCATCGATGGAGCAGCAGGAAATGTAGGAGCTGGTGCAGGAGCAGGCGGAAGTGCAGGAGAGGCAGGCGTAGGCGTGTCTTCGTCAGCAGCAGCAGTGTGAGATCCGGAGGGCATACCGCGGCGTCGAGTGACTGGCGCGCGGACCATGTCTGCCTGAGAAGGAGTGAACAGCAGCTTGGACGCATCTGAACCTATGTCCGTCAAATCCGTGTTGGGCAGCTGGACGAGGAAGTCCCCCTGAGAGGTGCTGAAAACCCAACGTCGTCCTGGCTTAAGCCAGCGCAGATGCTCTAAATGCGGCTCATCCATCACAGCTCGAGTAGAGACGATCGAACAGCTCGAAACGTCAATCCCGAAATGCAGAAAGATGGGAGTGAGAAGGCTACCCACAGACTCTGACCTGGCGCGCCCTGAAGTCTTGCCACTCTTGCCGCGCGAGGTGAAAGGTTTCACCTTCAGTGACTCCAGGTGACGTGCGAATACTGCACCCAAGTTAACTGCAAGATCTAGCTCAGGCCATTCATACTCCTCATCATCAATAATGTCTCCAGATGCGGATGGTTCGCCTGTAGCTGCTCGAATCCGGTCCCTTGTGACGCAGAATCTCTCAGTAGACTCATCATAAGCCACCTGATATCTTCCGTTATTTATTATCGCTGTAACCTTCCCTCTACGCCAATCATATCCGTCGAAAATCTCAACGGCATCCAGCAATCTGAATTGGTGAGGAGTAGAGCTCGTCCCTTCGTCGTTGCGCGACTTCTTTCTTGGAGGCATCTGCATAAACAACACAAAAACACAAACAGAGAGTCAAAAATCACCAAATTCGCCAAGCCTAAGTACGGGTGTCGATCGACACTCGGGTGGTATCGTTCGATACCATCGACTGTTTTCGCGAAGAACAATCCGAATCGATCGATACACAAGTTGTAACTAATGACAAATACATGCAAGGCAAGGTTCGACTAGGCCTAGATCAACCCGATTATCCAATATTCAACCATAAAAACAAGTTTAAGAGGCCAAAATCTCAAACCTAAAAATTGATTCCATGGAATGAAAAATTGCAAAATCGAGATGTTACCTTGTGTAATCGATTGAACGGGATATATATTGTTAATGCAGGCGAAAAATCAAGTGGAAAAGGCGAAAAAATCACTCAAAACCGTGAGAAAATTAGAAAAAGAGGCGATTGTTTTTCGTGTGTATCGAGCGATAAAGGATAATGATTATGCAGTTCCAGCCCTAGGAGTTTATATAGGCACTTACCTGGCGGACGGGTATCGATCGATACCCAAGTGGTATCGATCGACACTGACACTCAATCTCTGAATCTGTTACTAAGAAAACTAAAAACGAAAATTAGCAAAAACCAAAAACCAAAACTAGTATGTACAGAATCACCAGTGGGTTGCCTCCCACTGAGCGCTTGTTTAATGTCACGAGCCTGACTTTAATGACGGTTAGGCGATGGGTGGATTAGCCAGAGGCACGATCTGTCCTGCTGGAATTTCGGTTTTCGCCCAATAATGTTTAACCCTTTGCCCATTCACAGTGAATTCGTCACCTGACGAATTAAGCAGCACTATGGCACCATGTGGTCGCACGTCCTTGACAGTGAAAGGACCTGACCAACGAGAACGAAGTTTTCCAGGAAATAAGTGTAAACGAGAGTTATAAAGAAGGACCTGGTCGTTTGGCTCGAAGTGTCGGGTAAGGATCTTCTTATCATGATGGACCTTGGTTCGTTCTTTGTACAACTTCGAGTTCTCATAGGCGTGATATCTGATCTCATCAAGCTCATTCAACTGAATCAGCCTTCTCTCAGCAGCAGGTTTGATGTCGTAGTTGAGTAGCCTTGTCGCCCAGATTCCTTTATGCTCAAGTTCAACAGGAAGATGACATGCTTTTCCATACAGCAGGTGAAATGGCGTAGTCCCCAGCGGTGTTTTGAAAGCAGTTCTGTATGCCCAGAGCGCATCATTCAGTTTAGTAGACCAGTCCTTCCGCGAAGTACCACACGGTCTTCTCAAGAATCTCCTTGATCTCGCTGTTTGAAACCTCAACTTGTCCACTTGTCTGAGGATGATACGGTGTAGCGACACGATGATTAACCCCGTACTTCCTCAACAACCGCTCGAAAACCTTGTTGATGAAGTGACTGCCACCATCACTGATGACGATTCGCGGGATCCCAAACCGCGGGAAGATGATGGTCTTAAACAGCTTAAGAACCACCGTATGATCATTGGTTGGACTAGCAATCGCTTCCACCCACTTGGAGACATAGTCAACAGCAACCAAAATGTATCTGTTCTTGTGCGACGAGGGAAAAGGTCCCATGAAGTCAATGCCCCAGCAATCAAAAACTTCAACCTCAAGGATGAAGTTTTGTGGCATCTCATGTCGCTTACTGATCTTCCCTCTCCGCTGACAAGTATCGCACTGAGCAACAAAAGCATTAGCATCTCTGAACATAGTCGGCCACCAGAAACCGGCTTGCAGAACCTTAGAAACTGTCTTGAAAGTTGCGAAATGCCCAGCATATTCAGAACCATGGCAGTGGAAAAGAACGTCTGGAACCTCAGACTCAGCCAAACATCTTCTGTAAAGACCATCAGAGCAATGCTTATACAGATAAGGTTCATCCCAGAAGAAACGCCGTACCTCTCGCAGAAATTGTTTCCTCTCATAAGGTGTCGTGTGATTCGGCTCAGTTTCTGTTGCTAAAAAGTTGGCGATGTCAGCATACCAAGGTCTAGAAACGGTTGTCACAGCAGCTGAATAGGCAGCATAAGAACTGATGCCATCTGTCCACAAAATTGTGTGATCCGCCGAAGGGTGTCGATCGATACCCAGGTGGTATCGATCGATACTGATTCTCAGATCGTCAGAGAATTCTAAATTTTTCAAAAATTCAGCCCGGTCCTCTGTAGCAATGAAATAGATGCGTTCCTCTGGTAGGTAATCATCAATAGGCACGTCCCCATCTATCTTCATTCGCGACAAGTGATCTGCAACTCCATTCTCTATCCCTTTCTTGTCCTTAATTTCGATGTCGAAGCCCTGAAGCAAAAGTACCCAACGACACAGACGAGGCTTGAGGTCTTTATTCTGAAACAAGTATCTAAGAGCAGCATGATCAGTGTGCACGACTACTTTGCTTCCAACCAAATAAGATCTGAATTTCTCAAAAGCGAACACAACTGCTAGGAGCTCTTTCTCGGTAGTATTGTAGTTGCGTTGTGCATCATCCAATGTACGGCTGGCATAGTAAATGACATGCAGCCTCTTTTCCTTCCTCTGACCCAGCACAGCACCTACAGCAAAATTGCTCGCATCGCACATGACCTCAAAAGGCAGATTCCAATCCGGAGGTTGAACAACAGGTGCACTCACTAGCGCGGCCTTGATGGCCTTGAAAGCAGCATAACAAGCGGGGGTGAAGTCAAATTGCACTTCCTTACACAACAGGGCAGTGAGAGGTCGAGCAATTTTTGAGAAATCCTTCATAAATCGCCTGTAGAAACCAGCATGACCCAGGAAACTTTGGATCTCTGAAACTGACCGTGGGGGTTGCAAACTCGAGATGACCTGAACCTTGGCCTGATCAACTTCAATCCCCTTCTCTGAAACCTTGTGCCCCAAAACAATCCCAGCTTGTACCATGAAGTGACACTTTTCCCAATTCAGAACCAGATGCTTTTCTTCACATCGCTGCAGAACCTTGCACAAATTATCCAGACAATCCTTAAACGAAGACCCATAAACAGAGAAATCATCCATGAATATCTCCATAAACTCCTCGATCATATCAGTGAAGATTGAAATCATGCATCTCTGAAAAGTAGCAGGAGCGTTACACAGTCCAAACGGCATTCTGCGGTATGCAAAAGTGCCATAGGGACATGTAAAAGTCGTCTTCCCTTGATCCTCTGGGTGAATGGGAATCTGGAAAAAGCCTGAATACCCATCAAGAAAGCAGTAGTATGGGTGATTAGCCAAGCGCTCCAACATCTGGTCAATAAAAGGCAAAGGAAAATGATCCTTCCGTATAGCAGCGTTCAACTTTCTGTAGTCAATACACATCCTGTGACCAGTGATAGTCCTTGTCGGGATCAACTCGTTCTTTTCATTCTTCACCACTGTGATACCGCCTTTCTTAGGCACAACATGAACAGGACTGACCCAAGAACTATCTGAGATTGCATAAATGATCCCAGCTTCCAGCAGTTTCATCACCTCTTTCCTGACAACCTCCTTCAAGTTCGGATTCAATCTTCTCTGACATTCAATCGATGACTTTGACTCATCTTCCAAGTAGATCCTGTGCATGCATAGGTCGGGAGAGATACCTGCAATATCATCAAGAGAAAAACCGAGAGCTTTGCGATACTTGCGCAGCTTGCTCAGCAGTAAAGTGACCTCCGCGTTGTTCAAAGAAGAATTGACTATAACAGGATATGTCGAATTAGGACCAATGAAAACGTACCTTAGCTCGGCTGGAAGTGGTTTAAGTTCAATCTTTGGTGCCTTTTCCTCACTCCAATCCCCAGAAACACTGACTTGTTTAGGAATTTTGCCTAAACTTTCCACTGCACACACGTGGTGTCGATCGATACCTCCTGTGGTATCGATCGATACTGGCTCTGCACTGTCAAGGATTCTAACATAACCAGCAGCATCATCATCAAAACCCAACTCTGACCCTTCAGTATGAACCAGTGCTCGCTCTAGTGGATCCTCAGGATGTTTCCCCAGAAAATACTCCTCTGCAATGTCACTGAATGTATCGACACAGAAGGTTTGCCCGTCGATGGTTGGTCGTTTCATGATTTTCTCCATGCTGAAGGACATTACCAAATCACCAACGTTCAGACTAATCTGTCCATTCTTGCAGTCTATCAGAGCACCAGCAGTAGCAAGGAATGGTCTGCCTAGGATAAGAGGATCCTTAGGCTCGGCATCGTACTCCAACACGATGAAATCAGTTGGAATCAAGCAATTCCCAATCCTAACAGGTACATCTTCGAGAAGCCCTTCTGGCAGACGTACAGAACGATCAGCAAGGACCAGTGAAATCCGTGTAGGTTGATAATCACTCATTCTCATTCTCTTAGCAACGGAGTGCGGCATAAGATTCACACTTGATCCAATATCACAAAGAGAGCGCGCAAAACGCTCTGCGAAAACAGTGCAATCCAACACAAAACTACCTGGATCTGGAAGTTTCTTAGGGATCGTGTTGGTGAGAATAGCACTGCACTCGGCTGAAAGCATAGCGACACCTTCACTGAGACTGAAGTTGCTGGATACCATCCGCTTCACGTACCTTCTGAATGCAGGAGAAGTCTTGATAGCATCAACAAAAGGAAGCTCAACTACCAGCTTGTCTAACATAACCTTGCATCTAGCATCTTCCCACTCCTTTTTGGTCAGCTTAGGAATGATAGGATAGGGCAACTTCGGCTTGTAAACCCTTTCCTTGACAGGTTCAGCGTTTTCCTTGGGATTTTTCTTGGTATCGATCGATACTGGAGGAGTGCCGATCGATGCTTTGGTGGTATCGGTCGATACTGGTGGAGTGTCGATCGACACGCTGGGATTTTCAGCATCCCACTCATCGTCTCCAGCAAGATCGACGGAATTTTCAGCTATTGGAGCTTGCTCAACTCCTGATTCTACCACTTTACCACTTCTCAGACTTATGGCATTGATGTGGGCTCTTGGATCTTCAGTCTTTCCTGGTAGAAACCCCTCTTGTCTTTTCACAGCAGCTGCGGTCTGAGCAATCTGAGTTTCGAGCTTCTTCTGCGACAGATTCAACGCCTCAATCTTGCCATTCAGGTCGATATACAAGTTATCCAGCTTTCCATTAAACTCTCTAGTCATCCTTTGTTATCCCTGCAGAATCTGTTCCAAAAGGACCTCTGTCTTACTTTCTGTAGACCTCGGAGAATGCGGTTGGTAAGATGAATTACCGTATTGGCGAGTAAAATCATTGCTCTGAAGTGGTTTTTGGGCGAATTGTGTGGCACCAAAACCAGATTGGTTACCACCAGACTTGTAACCACCTTGCTGATTATTGTTGAAGCTTCGGTTGTTGTTGTAACCAAATCGCTGACCCTGAAAACCAGAACCACCAATGTAGTTGACATCCTCTGCCTCATCTTCGATGTTCTCTACTTCCTCGGCAAAATGTACAGCCTTCTTCGTCTTTCCCACTAAGAGGTTGTGCATCGTGTCCAGCTTCGCCTGAACCTCAGCAATCTGCGAACCGTCAGCAACACCAGCGAGCCTTTTCCGCTCGAAATCAGCGTTCTTGGCGCTATTGCTAGACGCCAAGTTCTCAATCAGCTTCACAGCATCGGTTGGAATCCTAGTGTTGAAGTTCCCGTTGCTTGCAGAATCCAGTGCCATCTGATACCGCCAATCAATCCCTCTGTAAAAGATCCCGAGCAGCTGAACTTGACTGAAACCGTGATGAGGGCAGTCTCTCTGATATGATCGGAATCGAACCCAAGCAGCCTTGAGCGCTTCTGTTGGACCCTGAGAAATTGAGATATCTTGTTCCTGAGTTCCTCTGATCTCGCATCGTCATAAAAGACCTTGGGGTATGAGATGATTTTAGACTCACACAAGATTCTGGAAGAGTCAGACGGGTTTGAGGAGCTGATAGGGGCCAACACAGAAATTCATGCTGTCGAGGACACCAAGCCCGACCAGCGGACTCGAGCTACCCTATCCAGTACGCCAGACTTGAGTGTCCAGCTCGACCAGCAGACCCAAGACAGACAGCTCTCTGCAGCAGACGACTGGTCAGAACTGCGAGCACCTAAGGTAGACCTCAAACCTCTTCCTTCTGGGCTAAGGTACGCTTTCTTTGGACTAAACTCTACCTACCAAATCATAGTAAATGACATGCTGAATGATGATGAGTTGAATTTGCTGTTGATTGAGTTGAGGAAGTATAGGAAGGCAATAGGATACTCTCTTGATGATATAAAGGGAATTTCACCTAGCTTGTGCACTCATAGAATCCATCTGGAAAATGAATCATATGCTAGTATTGAACCCCAGAGGAGATTGAATCCTAATTTAAAAAGAAGTTTCTGAGAGATGTCAAGCACTACTACTGGGACGAACCTTTCCTATACAAGAAAGTTTCAGATGGTCTGTTCAGGAGGTGCATAGCACAAGACGAGGTTCAGGGTGTGCTTGAGCACTATCATGGGTCTGCTTATGGAGGACACTTTGCTACGTTCAAGACTATTCAGAAGGTACTGCAAGCGGGTCTATGGTGGCCTACAATGTTCAGAGATGCTCAAGCCTTCATCACCAAGTGTGATCCTTGCCAGAGAATGGGAAACATCAGCAGAAGGAATGAGATGCCACAGAACCCAATTTTGGATGTGGAGGTGTTTGATGTTTGGGAGATTGATTTTATGGGTCCTTTCAACCCACCATCTTCAGGGAACAGCTACATCTTGGTAGCTGTTGATTATGTCTCGAAGTGGGTTGAAGCCATAGCTTGCCCTAGCAATGATGCAAAGGTAGTTCTGAAGATGTTCAAGAGCATCATTTTTCCCAGATTTGGTGTGCCAAGAGTTGTTATCAGTGATGGGGGGTCTCACTTCATCAACAAGCTCTTTGAGAATCTTCTGAAGAAGCATGGGGTAAGGCACAAGGTGGCTACACCATATCACCCCCAGACCAGTGGTCAAGTAGAGGTGTCCAACAAGCAGATCAAAGCCATCCTGGCTAGAGTAGTGGGCGTTTCAAGAAGAGATTGGTCTGTTAAGCTGGATGAAACCCTTTGGGCGTACAGGACAGTATTCAAGACTCCTATAGGACGAACGCCATTCCAACTCCTTTACGGCAAGGCTTGTCACTTACCTGTTGAGGTCGAGTATAAGGCGTTATGGGCAACGAAGCTTCTGAACTTGGATATCAAGTCTGCCCAGGAAAAGAGAGTATTGGACCTGCATGAGCTAGAGGAGATCAGGCTGGATGCTTATGAGAGTTCTAAGATCTACAAAGAAAGGACCAAAGCCTTCCATGACAAGATGATCTTGCACAAAGAATTCAAGGCTGGTGATCAAGTCCTCCTTTTCAATTCTCGACTCAAGCTGTTTCCCGGAAAGCTCAAGTCTAGATGGTCCGGACCGTTTTCTGTCAAGGAAGTTTCACCCTACGGAGCGATCACCTTATTTGGAAAGGGAGGAAACGAATTCACAGTGAATGGACAGAGGCTCAAGCCCTATCTAGCTGATACCATCATTCCAGAAGGAACTTCGATTCCTCTGGATGAGCCTTCCACTGCCTGAACAAAACAGGAAGTCAAGCTTAGAGACTTTAAACAAGCTCACTTGGGAGGAAGTCCCATGTCTATCTCTGTACATATTTCTTTGCCTTAGTTTTTAAAACGTCAAATAAGTGTGCTAAGCTATTTTGATTTTGTCTTGATTGTGTGATTTCAGGAAAGCATGAGAGGTGGATCAGAAGCCTTAGGAGGGAATTTTCAAAATTTTGACATGTGGACCCGAGTCAGAGGTGTCATGGCCGAGTCAGAACTCATATGCTCGAGTGCAGAGGCATCACGGACGTGTCAGAGAAGTGACGACTCGAGCCCACACTCTTTCAACACGCCCCACACTCGACCCACACACGCTCCTCCTTGTCCTTTGTCCCCTCCCACTTGTCTATACAAGCCAAACTCGATTCAGAAGGTGCTAAAGAAGCGTCCACTCGGTCAATAAGGTGTCAGAGAAGTGATAACTCGAGCCCACACTAATTCAACGCACTTTCAACACTCCTTCAACACGTCTTCAAGCTCGAACCCACACGCTAGAATCCAAGGATGTCAGCTCGAGTCTCACCAGAGGGAGCCCACACGCTTTCAACACGCTCCCCCACTCAGCTATAAATACCGAACTCGACTCCATACTTTACTCATACCTCAAACACTCTCACTTCTCTTTTTTTCATTCCCAGAATTCTCTCTAAATTTTTCTTGCTGCTCTTGAGGCTAATCCTCACGATTTTGAGTTTTCTTTCCTTGTCCTTGATCGAGTCTCAGGTATGGACCATCGCCAAGCCCGTCGTAGGTCAGCTGAAGAACTCGCCCGCAACCCCAACCGAAGAACAAGAACAAACCGTAGAACAAGAGCAAGTTGCAGTACCCATGGAGTACGAAGTCACGCCGGACTCGACCCAATATGCTCGAGCCCGAGGATCAAGCCAGAAGGGTCAGAAGTCTCGCTTGAGCACCCATACTCGAGCTGAAGAGACGAGACAAACCACATGTGTCCAATGTGAGGGAAAAGGACAAATGGAGCAGAGTATGCATCAAGATGGTGAAGAAACAGAGGAAGACGAGCCTCAGTTGATGAGCACCCACGCTCGAGCTGGAGGGTCGGGACAAGCTACTACGGTATCAGACAAGAAGCTCACTCAGGTCAAAAGTGAAGGAAAAGCACCAATCCAGCCGAGTATGTATCAAGGTGGTGAAGAAACAGAGGAAAACGAGCCTAAGTTGATAAGGCAACCCCGAAAGAAGAACACCAAACCCTCTGCAACTAAGTACCTAGAGGCCCTCCTTGAACGTAGTTTTGAAGGAACGAGGTACCCGCACAAAGAAACAATGTAAGCACTCGGGATTACTAGAGATATGGAGTATCTTTTTGAGGCGGGAGGTATAAGACAATTCACGAAAAACCGCTGGAAGCCTACAAGGAAGAGACGTGCCACTTCCTCTCGTCCCTCAGGGTTCATTTCTACGATGAGGAGCCTGATGTTGAACCCGATGACGGTCCTGGCTTCATCACCTTCGCGTGCAGAGGACGATGCTATGCCTTTACCATCGCGCAAATCTGCAACTTATATGGTTTTTCTGGAGGTGACGAACTGATTCAAGATTTTGATTATGAGGAGCTCCAACAATTATGGTCGACCATAGGAGACAGCACCAAACCTTTCTCCTCCTCTAGAAGCAAGAGCTCAAGCATCCGAAGCCCTGTCCTCAGGTACCTACACAAGACAATAGCAAGCTCTATGTTTGCAAGGAAGGTGACCGGGACGGTGAATGAAGGTGAACTAAGGATGCTGGACTTATGCCTACTGCCACTTCTGGGGAGCACAAGAGATGGGCGGAAGATGCGGGGCGATAGAGCAGATGCTAACCTCGCCCTTGTTCTGATGGAGCAATTCCTAAACTACAAGGACTGGGCGATAAAGATGGGCAAGATGAAGATGCATGGCGCAGGTGACCTCTGTATTGGGGGTATCATCACCCCGATACTTGTTGCTTGTGATGTAGAGCTACGATCAGTACCCTATCCACCCAAATGGATAGATATCGACTTCTTGAGGAGGTGCAGGTTCCTGGACCATACAACGCCTCCAGACGAGTACATCTATCAGTTCATGCATCCGACAGTTGGGGAAGCCAAGCTGCGCCTGCCTTGCACCGATCTCACCAAGGTACGCCAGGTTCGGAACATTGATTTCCATCCTCCTCTCGATAGACTCTACAATCACGACAAGGAGATCAGGGAACAAAGAATGGGGTCAGACGATCAAGATGCTGTTCTGGAGGAGGTTGATCCAACAGAAAGGTACTCGTTTGAGGAGTACAAGCTCAAACCCACACATAGTCCAGCCCTGAAGGAGGCACACAAGCGGATTAATCTCCTTCAAAGGTGGAACAAGTTTCAAGGGAAGACCGTCGCCGCACTCAAGGATACCGTGAAGGACCTGAAAGACCAAGTGAAGGACGTGAAGGACCAGCTCAAGGACTTTACGCTAAAGTTCAAATCCCTCACACCCAGGAAAACCATCGTACCTGGGAGAATTCTGACTGGAAGCGGGTCGTTTCGCGAGGAACCAAGACATCATGCACCCGAGATGGAACCACCACGAGCCTCCTCCTTCGAGCTAAGGCAGCCAAGGCAGTTTCAACACGCGAGGAAGAGACGCCAAGCAGGAGGAGCATCTGGCTCACGCACCCAGCTCGACCACTACCAGGTCGAGTCGACATACTCACCATAATCACCAAGGTACCCGTACTGACACTTTCTGTATATATTAGATGCATCGTTTTTTATTGTTTTCTGTTACCTTTTAGCCTTTCTTTCCAAATTTTTATTACACAAGGGACTGTGTAATTTAAGTTTGGGGGAAGGGTTAAGGTCTGTATTGATGTGTTTTCTCTGTTCTTATTTTGATTTTGTGCATTCTTGAGTCTGCATGCATATATGGCATAGAAAAACAAAAAAAAAACAAAAAAAAAAAAACAAAAAAATTTTGAAAATTTTCGAAAAGGATTTCACAAAAACAGAGTGTTCATTTAGTTGCATTTACATTTTAAGATCGAGTCTAGATTGTTTCATACAGGGCTGTTGCATATGCATAAGGGATAGTGATGATTTAGAACCTTGTAAACTTGCTGATTCAACTGCATGACTTCAATGCCCTCGTTTCTAGTTGTTCAATGCCTTGATGTTGAGCTTGAAGTAAGACCGAACCATGTTCTGAATGCACAACTAGATCGAGTCTTAGCTGAAGCATGCTGCGATTTTCTGTCATTCCCCATCTATTTAAACCTGAATTTGACTTATAATTATCATGTCTAGGCATAGAATTTGAACTCATGGATACTGTATACATACTTGGATTCCCTTTCATCTGTTTACACCACTCTTTGCCAATCCAAGTAGCTGATTCTCATTGTTAGATCAGTTTTACCATGCCCTTACCCTAGCCTCCTTTCAAGCCACGCGATTACTTTAGTAAGTGTGTGAGGCCTATTTCCGAATGAGCTTGGTAGAAAGTGTTAGGTTTGAGCCGACAAGGATAGAATCTCATGTAAGTTCTGGTTTGCAATTTTCAAATCAAATAGGATTAGGTGGGATCTTGATCGTTGGGTATTGAGGTTAGTTCTGTGGATAGAAAAGAATGAGAAAAACTTGGAAAAAGAAAAGAAAAGGGTAAGAGTTCTTAGGAGGGAAATGATCTGAATGTTTGAGTATCTAGTAAAGGATTGGGGGATGTGCATAGCAAAAGAAAAAGAAAAGGCAGAAAGCTCAAAAGTCTGAAAAAACACAAAAACGCCTAAGCTAAGTTAAGAAAAGAACCCCAATCCGCTAGATGTATATGTGTATAATCCCTCCTAGAACCAAAAACAAAAAGAAAAGATGAAACTGATCCAGGATATCAAAGGAAAAAGCCTAAGGGTAAAGGCTAGAATTAGGATGACTGTCTGGGTTTTAGACTAAGGGATAAGACCGCTTGTGTAGGACTGGGTAGATGGGAGTCTATTCTTGTATGCATAGGTTGGTTCTTACCTTTAGCGTTCTACTCAAGCTCATTCCGTTTCATTGAGAGACCCTTGTTCTGAAACGTCAATACCGTACTGAAGGGACCATTTTTGTCTCTTGACCTTACCCTTAGCCAAATGAGTTCATTGAATATGTTTAGCTTGATTCATGGTTTCTGTTCTAATGAATGTTAAGGGGAATGATAGAAATGAATGCATGACTAGGTTGAGGTTTGATTGAACTTGTGCTGCGAAGAGTATGGCTAACGTTTTTAAGTAGAGCTCATAAACTTTGCATTCTAGAATTAGTAACTTGGACATTGAGGTCATCCGTTATTACCTGCAAGTTTTGGTTCTGAGTCCCCACTTTCAACCCTCTTCTCCATTCTCATTCCTTTGTTTGCTTAAGGGCAAGCAAAGACTAAGTTTGGGGGAGTTGATATGTTTGCATTTTGCATCGCTTTAGCTTGCATAAATCATACGTTTTGACGTGTTATTCACCTCGTTCTTGTTATTTATTCCGAGTTTTGCATATTTAGAGTGTTTTGCATTAGGTCCGCATACATCCTGCATATTTGGCTTGTTACTGGTAATTTCTGGTAATTTTGGAGAAGTTAGACCAGAAGCTGTCTGGGACGTGCTGCTCGAGTCCATACAGAGCAGTTGTGATCGAGTCCGTGCTGAGCAGAAGCTGTCTGGGACATGCTGATCGAGTCCATGCAGGATACCCATGCAGACGTGATCGAGTCCATGCAGGATACCCATGCAGACGTGATCGAGTCTGAGCAGGAGATGGAGCAGAAGCTCAGCTCGAGTACCCATGCTCGAGCTGTATGATCAAGCAGAGACAAAAGGTGGCGTCTTGAAGTTTCAGAACACAGCTCGAGCCCCTGCAATCGAGTGGACTACTCAAGCTCATCTCAGAAAAATGCAGTCTTGATTTCGTCTGTTTGAGCATAACACTCGACCAAGACTTAGCCGAGCTGGACCTTATCCTGCACATTTTTGCTATTTTGCGCATGACGTTTTAGGGTTTTTAAGACTTAGTATAAATACGTAATGTTCGGTGAAGACTAGGGGGACTACGTTTTATTCTCTAATATTTCGAGTTTTTCCTTGTGTTCTTCTCTGTTCTTAGTTTTCAGAACTTGTAATTTGATTTCTACTTGTTATTTTGAGTTTGTTCCTTCTGTTCTATCATTATCTCTATCTATTTCTATCATCTATGCAAGTTTTTATGATTTATGGGTTTGTGTTCTTGATATTCTTCATGAGTTTTGAGTAGTCATTAGGGTTCTTGAGGATGGGATAGATTAGGTGTAGAATCTTTGTCTTTCAGGTGGATTAAGTGTATATCGTTTGAGTTCCCTTCTAAATCAGTGTTCTTAATGCTAGTTTCTTTCTGATCAATCGGAATTAGAACTTAGGTGTTTTTCCACCCAGAAGGTGTTTGATAAAATGCTTGAATGAACTGATGTTAGAGATTTGCATACCTAGCCTAAGGGATTAGTTGTCTAGGGTGCTTATCGACAATATTGAACTGAATCGTATTGCCTGCTAGGGTAGATTTCGCCAAGGGATTGGGTCTGGAACTGGTCTAGTTTGAGGTTACTTACCACGGGAGTGGACTTAACTGGTTTTGATGTTTGATGTCTAGGGAATAGCTTGATTGAGTTTTGTTAAACCACTTGAATAGGCTAAGAGGACACACTGAGTCGATTACCCCCATCCTTAGGAACTTCTCTTGCATTGTTGAATTTGCTGCTAGTCCTATACGCTACTCTTTACCCCCATATGCTATTTCTGTTATTGCTTGGTTTCTGCTAGTTCTTGTTAGTCCTATACGGTACCTGTTTTAGTGTCCATTCTCAGTTTTTGTCAACGAAAACTTGGTCTAGTAAGAAATTGACTTATATCACTTGGCCCTGTAGAATCTGTTGCAGCATGGTTTTCATATGTTGATCCGGAGCTGTAGAAGGCTGAGCTTGGTGATGTTGAAAACCCGGTGGTGGACCCATGACTCCCTGTTGCGGATGGTTGTTCGGATAGTGTGGCTTAGGAACAAAACCTTGATTTTGGTTGTAAGCGGCAAAAGGCTTGGACGGAGGCGGTTGTTACTGAGGCGGGTAGACTTGATCCTATGGGTTAGTCCCGTTGGTGCTCCTGTAAGAGAGATTCGGGTTGTGCTTGTAGTTGATGAAACCTTTGTTGTAGCCACCCTGATTCTGAACATAGTTGACCTCTTCCATATCAGTATCCTCCCCATTCTGAACCTGAAAGACTGTATCTTCAATGGCAAAGTGGACATGCTTCTGCTGGTGTAGTAGCTGATCTAACTTGGCATTCATAGCTTTCATCTCCTTTCTATGCCTCTCCTCCGAATCAACACTACCCCTTACACTTCGATCATACTCCGCAGTGTAGTTTCCATCTGATTGAGCAAGGTTCTCCACAAGCTCCCATCCTTCGTCAATATCTTTGTTGAGGAAGTTACCATTGCTGGCTGTATCAAGAAGCATTCAGACCTTTGGGAGAACGCCTCTGTAAAGTGTTCTAAGGAGAGACTCATTGCTGAAACCATGGTGAGGACATTGAGTGGTGTAGCCTTTGAATCGTTCCCAGCATTCGCAGAATGTCTCCCCATCTTTTTGAGAAAATCCAGATATTTCGTTCCGGAGGCGAGCTGTTCAAGCATTGGAGAAGACCTTGGCAAGGAAAGCTTTCTTGCAATCATCCCATGAAGTAATAGAGCCATGGGGTAGATGTTTTTCCCACAGATGTGCTTTATCCCCAAGAGAAAAAAGGAAAAGTCTTAGTTTTGAAGCCATCTTCACTGACTCCATTAATCTTAGTGAGGCTGCAGAGCCTATCAAACTCATCCAAGTGATCAAGAGGATCCTCCATAGGCAATCCGTGGAATTTGTTGCTTTGCACTATGGCGATCAGACCACTCTTAATCTCAAATTTGTTATTTTGGACTGTAGGAGGTATAATCCCTCTCTACTCCTGCAACTGTTTCGGCCGATTAATGTAGTCAACGGAAGGCAGGAGGTTCTGGTTTCCTTTCGATCTCGTTTGCATACAGGTAAAGGTAGATGACTCGACTTGGTGTGGTCGAGCTAGGCTAGGCGAGTCAGTGACGATACCTAAAATGCAAAGACAAAGAAAGAAAGACGAAGTGAATAACAGAGGAGACTGAAAAGAACTTGATCTGAAACGATGTGAAATCCTAAATGTAACAAACAACACCCAAATGGCAACGGCGCCAAATTGATATACGTCAATTTCCTATTGAACTATCATGTCATTGTAGCACAATAATGTATCAATCCAAATGGGTGCGATATTAGCCAGAAAGGATGCAATCAAACAGTTTAAGTCAAACCAAGCAAGCAATAGGTTGTGAAACTATCAAACTAAGAAAGCTATAATCAAAAGCAATAATAGAGAATAAAAACAGAGACTAGCAGAGACTATGAAACAGAAATCAATCAAGCAAGAGAAGCTCCTAAAGATGGGGTTATTGACTCAGTATATCCTCTTAATCTACCTAAATGGTTTAACAAACTCAAGCAAGCTATTCCCTAGACAATAAACTCATAAGCAGTTAAGTCAATTCCCATGATAAGTAACCTCAAGCTAATCCAGTTCCAGACCTAAATCCCTTTAGCGAAATCTAGCTTAGTAGGCATTAAGATTCAGCTTATTAAAGTCAATAAACACCCTAGACAACTAATCCCTTAGGCTAGAAATGTAAATCTCTGGAATTAGTTCTGTCAGGCATTTCATCAAACACCTTCTAGGTGTGGAAATATCTAAGTTCTAATTCCAATTGATCAGAGAGTAATTAGCATTAAGAACACTAATCGAGAAGGGAAATCAAACAATTCTACACTTAAACCACCCAGGAGACTAAGATTCAACAACTAATCTATCTCATCCTTAAGAACCCTAATGACTACTCAGAACCCATGAAGAACATCAAAATCACAAACCCAGAAATCATAAAAACTTGCATAATTAGAAAGATTAAGAAGAGAATAGATAGATTTGAAAGATTTCAAACAAAAATAACAAGTAGATTCAAAGTTATAGGATCCAGGAAGCAGGAACAAATGAAAAAAGCTTAAAAAGACAAAATAGGCTAAATTCTTGGTGCACTCGACCATGGGGGTCGAGTGCTTAGGTCGAGCTGGGCTAAAACTTCATGATTGCACTTTTATTCTGCAGCTCGATCAACGAGCTCGACCATGAGTGATCGAGCTAGACTTCAGAGCTCCAAGATTGTATTTTTTTGGAGGACTCGATCAACGAGCTTGGCCTAGCTTAGTCGAGCTGGCCTTCATACTTCAAGTTGGCGTTTTTCTGGATGAGCTCCACCAACGGGCTCGAGCTCCATGATCAAGCTTGCTTCCAAGGCATCCGTATTGTGCTCCACTCGACCTCCATCGTCGAGTGCATGGTCGAGCCTGACTCTCCTCTTTCTCCACTTGACTCCTAAAACTCCAATAATCCTTAAATGCACCTGAAACAGCTCCAAAATACAAAATGTATGCAATTCTAATGCAAAACACCCTAAGTATGCAAAACTTGAAACAAATGCTAAGAACATGCGATTAAACAAGATTAAATGGGTGATAAATGCATGTTAAAACCATGTAAAATATAGACATATCACCGTGGTAGCGAATCATTTTTACTGGCCGCATCTTAAAAAGGACGTAGAAACGACTTGTGTGAAATGTGTCATATACCACAAAGCCAAATGCAGGTCACATCCTCATGGTTTATACTTACCATTGCCTATCCCGAACGCCTCGTGGAAAGATATTTCCATGGATTTTGTCTTAGGTTTGCCACAGGTTAAACTTAAGGATTCGATTTTTGTGGTGGTAGATAAATTCTTTAAAATGGCACGCTTCATACCGTGCAACAAGACAAATGACGCATCTCAAATCGCGGACCTATTCTTCAAAGAAGTGGTAAAGTTACATGGTATTCCTACAACTATAGTCTCTGACCGTGATTCTAAGTTTCTAGGGCACTTTTGGAGGACTCTATGGAAGAAGCTTGGGACAAAGCTTCTATTCTCAACTACTTGTCATCTCCAAACGGATGGACAAACAGAAGTGGTAAACCGTACACTTTCCACTTTACTTTGGGTCACACTTAGCCAAAATATGAAAACATAGCTCGATTGCTTACCGTTTGTTGAGATTGCCTATAACCATGCTATGCACTCTACTACTAACCTTTCTCCTTTTGAGGTTGTCTATGGTTTTAGGCCTTTAGCCCCTATGGACTTCACTCCGATTCCGAAAACCGAACAAGTCAACATTGATGGTCGGAACTAAGGAGAACTCGTCAAGAAAATGCATGAACAAGCCCGAGCCAAAATTCTCAAGGCGAATGAAAAGACCAAAAAACAAGTGGACAAGGGAAAAAAGCAGATGATCTTTGAGCCCGACGATTGGGTTTGGATCCACATGCGCACGAAGAGGTTTCCGCACAAACAAAGCTCAAAACTAGCCCCTCATGGCGATGGTCCATTCAGGGTGTTGATATGTTTGCATTTTGCATAGTTTTAGCTTGCATAATTCATACATTTAGACGTGTTATTTAACTTGTTCTTGTCATTTATTCCTAGTTTTGCATACTTAGAGTGTTTTGCATTAGGTTTGCATATATCTTGCATATTTGGCTTGTTACAGGTACTTTCAAGTGATTTTGGAGAAGTTAGACTCGAAGCTGTCTAGGACATCAGATTCGACCTGGATGCTCTAGCAGACGTGATCGAGCTAAGCTGTCTAGGACATCAGACTTGACCTGGATGCTCTAACAGACGTGATCGAGCTAAGCTGTCTAGGACATCAGACTCGACCTGGATGCTCTAGCAGACGTGATCGAGCTAAGGCAGGAAATGGAGCAGAAGCTCAGCTCGAGCACCCATGCTCGAGCTGAATGATCGAGCTAAGACAAAAGGTGGCGTCTTGAATTTTTCCCAAGCAGCTCGAGCCCTTATACTCGAGTGGACTGCTCGAGCTCAACCAATAAAAATGCAATCTTGACTTCATCCAGCTCGAGCACACCACTCGACCAAGACATGATCGAGCTGGACCTTATCCTGCACGTTTTTACCATTTTGCCCATGGCGTTTTAGGGTTTTTAAGATTTAGTATAAATACCTAATGTTGGTTTTAGACAAAGAGAGTTCGTTTTTGAAGAGGACACACTGAATCGATTACCCTGTCCTTAGGAACTTCTCTTCCTGGATTGATTTCTATTCTATTCTGTTTTTGCCTTGTTTCTATTCTATTCTGTTTTTTTGCTTTGTTTCTATTCTATTCTGTTAGGAGTCTCTGTTTTTATTTCCCTAGTTACTGCTAGTCTCTGTTCTTAGTATCTGTTTTTAGTTTCTATCTAGGTTGCTAGAGTCCTATACACCGTTTGCTTGGCTTGACTTGAACTGCTTGATCACATCCTTTTTGGTTAATATCTCACCCTTATGGATTGACACCTTACTATACTACAACGAAACTTTGGTCTACTGAGAAATTGACCTATATCAGGTGTTAAAAAGGATTAATGACAATGCCTACAAGCTGGAGCTTCTAGGTGAGTTCAACATCTCACATACCTTTAATGTTAATGATCTCTTTCCTTATGTTTCAGACGACCAAGTTTTGAGGGCAAAACCTTTTCAAGAGGGATGGAATGATGCGGTCATCGACACTACAACCGAACTGCCTAGTGAAGACCTGGACAAGGAGCCAACCGAAGAGACCATGAGACGCCCCAAGATAAGAGAAGGTCCCATAACACGATCAAAATCAAGAAGACTCAGTTTTGGACCGTACATCGATCACATACCGAACCACGCGGACATCGGATCGGGCAGCAGACCGAGAGAAGACATCGAGCAAGATCGTGAGGCCGACCATAGGCAAATTAAGATTCCAGAGGTCAATGGTCCTATAACAAGAGCGAGAGCCAAGACACTAAGGATAGAATTTAATGAAGCAACACAAGCCCTTCTCGAAGCTACCGAAGGCTTCACGGACGCGGACTCAGACCCGAGCCAAGACATTCGGCCAACTAAGGTAAGTCTTGTGTTTAATTATTTTGTCTCTTTGCATGTGAAATGGCTTTGGCCTAGTGGTTCTAACATGCGTCCCCCTAGTCTAGTTCGAGTCCTAGTAGAGTCGTTTTTGTTCCTTTTATTTTTTTTATGTCCTTTTAGACACTTTCCTTATAAGGGGACTACTCGTTGTTCTCATTGAAAGTGTGTGTCATTTGAGTCTTTTATTTTTACAAGTCTTGTTGTCTTAGAGTCGCAACCCTAGGGTTGTAACCAATGAGCCATTATAAGATTCCAAGGCCGTGTAACTCATTTTTCACCCTTGAATTAATAACGATCGAATTTTCTTAAAGTTTTCGTAAAAACTTTTGCCTTGTTCTTGTTCTTTGCGTGAGATTCGCCGAGTCAAGTTCATTTGATGTATCAAAGAGCCTTTCATACTCTTTGTGGTTCGCTCATCAATCCACCATCACGTCATCTACACGGTTTCATGGGAGAATCTTCAAGCTAAACGTCTAGCCACCCACACCCTCGGCCGTGAGTTTGTCTAAGAAGAAGGAGCTTCGAGCTAGCTTCTTACCAATCTCATATCCGAACCAAAGACTCACCACTGAGTCTTATATCACAACGCCAATCGATGTGTCTCTCACAGATAAGAGTAATTGATGATGGGATGCGTTTAATGCGTGAAGGTCGCCACGAGAGTGGGTCTGACACAGTGTCTAGTTTATCACGAGAGTGGTCACTAGCCTACTTCGAATATCCCTAGATTGACAAACACAAACTTAAAAGGTAGAACATGAATCCTATAATCTTAATTCCCTGTAAATCGGCTACCACCCAATTCACTGTAAATATTTATTTAAGTATTTAAAATATTTATTTAAGTTTATTTATTTATGCTAGTTATATTTCTGTACTTTATGCAATTTATTTATGTTATTTATGTTATTTATTTTATGTCATTTAATTTATGTTATTTATTTTACGTACTCTAAATTATACAATTCAATTTACACTTTTTATTTTTAGCTATTTAATTATGATTCATTGAATTTATGTTATTTACCATTTTATTTACTTTATGTTATTTATTTTCCCGCATCATTTAGTTTAGGATTCGACACCCCCTATTTTATTATTCCGCTTAGATTATATTTAGACTTGTATTCTATGTGTGTTATTCTCAATCTCTGTGAATCGATTCCGTTTGTACTACAATTGTATTGACTGCGCACTTGCGGTCACATCGGGTTAAACTCTCGAGGAAACTCGGGTGAAACCTAAGAAGAGGTAGAAATACCTCCCCATCATCGATGCTAGGGTCGGTGCTTCCTTTTTGAGGCTCTTGAGATGTCTCTCCATGTTATTCTTAGCCCCAGCAAGTAGCTCCAAAGTCCCTATGGCTTCTTAAGACTCCAAAACACTCTAAAAGTGTATGATTTCTTCCAAGTACCTATAAACACATAAACAAACACAAATTCATTAAAACTATCCTAAATGCTCGTTAGAAATATATAAAACTAAGCTAAATATATGCAAGAAAGCATGTAAAATACGATGCTATCAACTCCCCCACACTTACCTTTTTGCTTGTCCTCAAGCAAACAAAAGCTAAGTATGGTGAAAAAATGCTAAAAACAGTAATGATAAGGAGAGTGTACTTGTACTTTGTGACATTGTTGTGCTTAATGCTTTTCGACCTTGTGGAAGTGGAATGATCTCTACCGTACTTATGTACTTCGCCATGAGCATAGCAACTCACCTTAGTTTGAACCGCTCCTCCTTCGATCATAGACTCCTCTTTTTATTTTAAGCCTGGTTATCAACTTGAGAATATCGATCAAAGGACATGAACACTTACTCTTTCGGATTTTTGTAAGCTCAAGACCGTCTTATTACAATTCGATTGATTTCTCCCTACTTTTCTAGGGTATCATTTTTTTTTATCGATTGCCTTTTCTCTTAAGCTCTTCTCTAGGACAAGTTTTCTTGAGACGCGAACATTGAAAGTGATTGCTTCGAATGCCACGTTTGCTTCTATATCCTTTTCTTTCTTTTCTCTTCTCTTTCTTTTCTTTTTCTTTTCTTATCTAATCGTAGGGAAGGAAGAGGGGAATTGCACTTACTTAGTCGTGCCTTGCAGTGTCTCATAAAGGTATCACATCCAATGTATCTCAAGCCTCAAATCGAGAAAATTAAAGTTCATTAGGGTGAGAAGTCAACTCTGATTCGTCTAAGTCTCCAGAAGAATGATCCTTTTCGGGTTTGTCGATCCAGTCATGGATTTTCCAAATTTCCTAGTAAAGATCACACACTATCCAACAAAGCATCCGAACATTAGCACAAGTAACACAATTAACAATTTTAATTGCTACCTCATTAAAAACCTTTTCACATGTTATCGAACTTATGAACGAGGAAAAGAGTATAACAATCTCAAAATGCGAAAAACTTATGGTAAAACTTCCATCAAAAGATGTCAAGAAACAAGAATTACCTCAGCTGATAGCAAGACTCCCGCCCACACTTAAATCACATGTCTCGTTGTGACTAAAATAGTAAAGGGGGTAAAAAAGCAAGAAAATTTTACTGTAATTCTCTTATCGGGTGTGGGTTGGCAGTTCCCACGGTTTCAAGTTCTTGATTTATTTATTTTTATGGTGAATTATCACCTGAAAATTAAAAACACAAAAAAGAAGAACAGAAAAACAAAAACAGACTAGAAGTATTTTAAGAATTTAAAAAGAATTGAAAAATGAAAACTGAAATTTTAAAAATTTAAAAATTTTAAATGTATTTACAAAGATAGAATGTTATTTAACGTCATTTTCTCGATGGGCTTACGGAATGGGCAATAGATGGAGATGGCGGTGGCGTTTGATCAGCCAGTGTGGTATTGTAGAAAACGTCTCGGTTCACGTATGTGAACGAGATTCTCTTCTTCGTCCAATCGACGACCGCTCCAACTGTTGTAAGAAATGGTCTACCAAAGATGAGTGAAGTGTTATCATATTCCCTCATGTCGATCACATGGAAATCGGCGGGGATACGACAGTTTCTAATCCACACGATCACGTCTTCGGCTACTCCGTATGACTGCATAATCTCGGCATTTGCTAAACCGATGCAAAATTTTGATCTCTTTAGATCACTGAGTCCTAATGCCTTCGCTCTCTTCATGGACATCACGTTTATGGTGGCACCGGAATCACATAATGCATCATTTATATTCACGACCTAGTATAGAGCAATATACCTTGTAAAGTCCGGAATCTTCTCGCTTACGGATAGTGATGACTGCTCCTTTATGTCGAGTCTCCATGTAAAGTTTGCATATGTCCTCTATGGTTTCCTTAGTGTCCATGAAGTAGCGATCGAGGTTGTACTTGAGGAGAGCTTACTCGAAGGTGATGTTCATCGAAAGTAATTTGACGAGACGTTTGAATAGGCGTAACTTCTCCTCGCTTACTCGTCTAAAAAACCAAGTTGTGTCATATGCCTTTGTTGGTTGGTGTGGTCGACCTAACTGAGAGTTCCTTCAAAAATGAGTTCCACAGAAACATTGTTCTATGTCTTGAATCGTCTCATCAATACCCTTGAATAGGTCTCTCAAAGGATATTGTTTCCATGCGTCCTTGAAAGTAATATTCTCCGGGATGGAGTTGTTTAGTACTTAGAATCGCATTCTATTCACAGGGTCTATGAATCATTTCTTCATGTGGTCTATCGGTGTATCACAATCTTCTGTAATGTCATCGTTGGTTACAGGCTTGGCATCGACCTTATTGGGTCGATGCTGAGGGTCAGCATTAGCTTCTGGGAGACCGTCAACCGCGTAAGGTTGATGTGGGTCGGTGGTTGCTCCAGAGAAGCCATCGACCTCGCCTGGTCGATGTAGTGGTCCGGTGGCTGCTTCTGAGGGACCATTGACCTCTACTGGTCGATGGTGATGTCCAACAGGTCTGTGCATTGAGTTAACATCTATAGAGTGGAGTCGATGCGGTTGTCCGATGAGTCTCCATTCAAATCTAGCATCGATCCTCACTGGTCAATGCTTTAGGCTGCTTCTAAGATAATCAACCACACCTGGTCGATGGTGGTGGTCAATGCTCTCCGTCTTAGCTCGGCTGGTACCTTGTTCTTCCACCGTCTTCTTACTCCTTATCATGATGACATTGACATACTCTTTAGGGTTCATTTTAGGCTTTCCTAGGAACATTCCTTGGGATCTTTGAGCTGAAGATACGACTTGAGCGGTTCGTGTCTCCAACACGTTAATACGCGAAGCAAGTCCGTCGAACTTGTTGTTCAGCTCATTGCACTTTCTGTGGACATTCTTAAAACCTTTAGATATCTCTACTGAAGCCTTAGCTTGCCCTTCGAGAATTCGTTGAAGCATTCCTTCGTACTTCTCCTCCTTTGGTTGGAAGTTTTGACCTCCTTGACCTTGATTTTGTTGTTGAGAGTAGAACGGTTGTCAAAACTGAGATGTTTGCCGAAAACCTCCTTGTTGGAATGAATGGGTGGGTGCTCTCATGGGTGGGTATGTCTAATCTTACGGGTTCTCCACATTGTTGCTCCGGTATGAGAGATTTGGGTGATTTTGAAAAGATTTGAAATCACCACTTTGTATATAGCCACCAACAAAGTTGACCTTGCATTGGTTTTCTTCACCATCATTTTCCTCTGCATATCCCCTTGCAGCATCCAACTCATTGACAAAGTGAACTTGTCGTTTCAAAACTTGTAGCACCTTGTCAAGCTTATCGTTCAACGCCTTGATGTCCGAACGCGTTCTCTCTTCTCCTTTAGCTACACTTCGATCTTTACGGTCATAATCTCCTCCGAAATTGGCATCACTATGAGCTAAATTCTCCACCAATCTCATTCCGTGTTCAGTATCTTGTCCCAAATATTACCATTGCTTCCGGTGTCGAGAAGCATACAGTATTTAGGCAGGACTCCTCTGTAAAGAGTGCTTAGTAGCGACTCCTCACTAAAGCAATGGTGTGGGCACTGCATGGTGTAACTCTTGAATCTTTCCCATGTTTCTCCGAAACTTTCGGATCCTTTCTGCACGAAGCTTGATATCTCGTTTCTCAAACGAGCGGTTCAGGAGCTTGAGAAAAATTTCGCGAGGAACATCTTCTTGCATTGTTCCCATGTAAGAATCGACCCAGCTAGTAGAATCTTCTCCCACTGTTTTGCTTTATCACCCAAGGAAAATGGAAATAAACGCAACTTGAGAGCATCCTCCGAAACTCCGTTGATCTTTACGGTTCCGCATAACTTATTTAATTGATCTAAGTGATCAAGTGGGTTTTGCATAGGTAGTCCATGCAACTTGTCGCCTTGCACCATGTTGATCAGACTTGACTTGATCTCGTAATTGTTATTCTCCACCCTTGACGAGAGAATACCAGATCTTTGAGCCGCTGAGGTAGGCTCATCAATCGAGCCGATTGCCGGAGTAGCTCGGTGTTGGTGGCCAGTTGCCTGATATGGAACACCATTTTATTGAGCGACATTGTTGATACCTTAAATGCCCTCAACATTACCAGCAGTCTGCGCAGTTCTTTGGCTGCTCTGTTCTTTCTCTTTTTTTTCTTTTCTTGTCTAGCTCTTTTCTCGACTTCTCTGATGTAGCAAATATAATTGGTAAGAATATTTTTACCACTTCTCGTCGTGTTCATACACCTAAAATTCGGAAAATGAGTAAGTTAGTAAAATGTAAACATAAAATAAATGGGGGTTGTCGAGTCCTAAACTATATGATGCGATAAGATAAATAAAATAAAATAAAATACATAAATTAAATAACATAAATTAAATTGCATAAATTAAATTGCATAAAATAAATTACTTAAATTAAATTACATAAAATAAATAACTGAAATAAAGTGCATAAAATAAAAATGCATAAATTAAATTGCGGAAATTAAATTGCATAAATTAAATTACGGAAATAAAAGTGCATAAATTAAATTACAGAAATTAAATTGCATAAATTAAATTGCAAAAATATAAATTGCATAAATTAAAATGCGGAAAGTAAATTGCATAAATTAAATTGCAGAAATATAAATTGCATTAATAAATAACATATATAAATAACATAAATAAAATACTTAAATATATATTTACAGAGAGTTGGGTGCTAGTCGATTTACATAGATTTTAGATTATATGATTCATGTCTTTACCAATTAAGTTTGTGTTGTCAATCCAGGGATATTCGAATTAGGCTAGTGACCACTTTCGTGATAAACTTGACAATATGTCAGACCCACTTTCGTGGTGACCTTCACGAATTAAACGCAATCCCATCATCAATTACTCTTTTATGTGAGAGACACATCGATTGGAGGCTGTCACACCATCCAACAATTAACCAAGTGAATGACAGGTCTATTTCTAGAACACGATACCACTCTCGTGATGAAGTGTTCCTGCGATCAATACCTAGCTTGGCCACAACTAGGCAAGCATTGAGATGTTCCATCAAACAACAATCTCGACCATAGCTAAAACTCTCTAATATGGAAGTCTGAAGTTTTAACCCACTCTCGTGGTGGTAAGAGTTTCTATTCGTATAACCTCTCGATTATAACCTTAAGCAATCCCATAGGACATAGCTTAGCATTAAGAATGCATACTAGAGTAGTTAGATCGGTTAAGAATAATTGCACATACTGATCCTAAATATTCGATCCAATCATCGACCACCACCCTAGTGGTCTAAATGATCTACTCTCTTGTCTCTCTGAGGGTGATGGTAGAGACAAGGAATAGGATCATAAAACAGTAACCAATAAACTAAAGACTAAGAACAGTAAAGTAAATCAAAGCACAAACATAAACAAAAGCATAAGGAAGAAAGAAATCTAAAGAAGAACTCTTTATTGAAGATAAAATCAAATGATGCCTAGGAGAGTCTAGGCCTTGTCTAGTAAAGAACACATGAGTTTATATAGAGTTTAGGAGGTTTAGGAGAGTCTTAGGGCTTCTTTAGAAGCTTCTGGAAGGTATTAACTCGAGATCCAAAGCTTCTATATCTTGTATTTTGCATTAACCGAAGTTTCCTTTTCTGTCAAGTGAGTTAGCATCGACGGACCTCGGTCGATGCTCATGGTCAATGTTGATATAAGACTCGGTGATGGAGTCTTTGGGATGGATCTGAGGATGGACAAGAGTTAGCTCGAAGCTCCTCATCTTGGACAACTTGCGGCCGACGGTGATGGTGACTAGACGGTTAGCTCGTAGCTCCTCCCGTGAAGTCTTGAAAGTGGTGTGATTATGGATTGATGAGCGAACCACAAAGAGTATGAAGGGCTAGCAAGAGAACTCGTGGCCTTGTGAATCTCACACAAAGACAAGAAATCGACTAAGTTTTACAAAACTTAAGAAAATAAGTTCTTTATTAATTCAAGGGTGTTTTTACAATGGGGGACGCTAGGCTCGAAAATAAGGCTCCTCTAATCCTTTAGAAGATTAAACAAAGGAAACAAATCACAAAAATTAAAAGAGATAGAGCCGTTGCACTTAAATGGCGAAATCTGTCCAAATGCGGTAAGTTGTGAGGTGTCTTGAGTCTTGATAGCTTGGGTGCAAAAGAGTGGTGTCTTGGAAGCTTCTGGATGGTCTGAAAAGTCTCAAACTCGAGCTCAAACTGAAAAGTAAAGAGCTGGTGTGTGAACTCATTGATGGTGCATAGTGTGAATACGTCCACTTTACGAAAGTCAAAGTGTGAAAGGATCCTCCGGTTTAGAACTAATAACTGTCTCATCTGATCTCGATTTGGTATGATTCCTATTCGTGGACCTTCTCTGAAGAATCAAGATTCCATCCCAGGTTGGTTTGCCGCCTAATTCTTTCTGGTTTGATCGTAATATTCCAAAGAGTGCACGTGGGTCCAAACCGGGCGAGTTCAGATTCACCTGATTTGTAAAAATCATATCTTTTGATTCTAAGCAGCTCTTGGCCTGATTCAAACTCACAGAGCTTCCATTCTGAGTTAAGCTTCCAGAACAGGTCTCCTCTTTGCTCGGTTCCTCTTGGTTTAGCCGGAATCCTCCTTTGAATGCACATCGGTCCAAATCTGGCAGCTTCTGACTCGTTTGTCTTGTATCAGCCATAACTTCCACGTGTGAGCTTTTTTTGGGCTGATTAGACTTCGAGATGTGCTCTAGATGAGATGAGAATGTAATCCAAGTGGTAGTTGAGCTGGAACAGTTGGTCGTCGGAAAAAGAGTACAATCCTTGAAGATGTCTTGAACAACCTCATCATGACCTGAGGAACTCCAATATTGGTTCTTATTTCGAGTTCCTTCTTTACTTGAGACTGGTTTGGTCCTTTTAGTGTTGATTTGCTCTCCTCGGTCTCATCGTCTTGTCTTTGCTCCATGTGATCTCTCCCATGGTTGGTGCTAGGTTTGATGACCACATTAGATGTGGATCCTTAGGATGAGCATCGACCACGCCTGGTCGATGCTTGCGTCGATGGTCTTTCTCGTCAGCTTCAAGTTCGGGTCCGAGGACGTTGTCTGTCGATGGCTTGCCTAGGACGGACATCTACCCACGGTATGGTCGGAATGGGCAGCGGGAGATACAAGCCTGGAGGGTGAACCCTAGACTTTGCCCTCTTGCATATCAAGCACCTATCACAGTAAACCATAACCATTTTCTTCATCTTTGGGCAATAAAAGTGCTCCTTCAAAATGCTCAATGACTTATCAACCCAAAGTGCCCCATTTGCCCACATCCGTGGGCATCTTTCACTAGTAACTCTCTCATAGAACTCTGGGGAATGCATAACCTCTTTTCCTTGAACAAAAACCCATCATGCAAGTAGAATTTAGTATAAGAACCAACCCCATGTCCAGCAAAACTCTCCTTCAAATCCAGATCCCCTTCGTATAACCCCTTAAGTAACTCAAAACCAATAATTTTCTATTCCATGGTGGTGACGAGTGTGTGTCTTCTAGACAAGGCATCAGCAACTATGTTCTCCTTCCCCTTCTTGTATTTGATCACATAGGGAAAAGTCTCTATGAATTCCAACCATTTGGCGTGTCTTTTCTTCAAAGTCGTTTGTCCCCTTAAGTGCTTCAAGGTCAAGTGATCAGTATGAATGACACATTCTTTTGAAAGAAAATAATGCTACCATGTTTTCATTGTACTCACCAAAGCATAGAGCTCCTTTTCATAAGTGGGATAATTCAAAGTGGCTCCACTCAACTTCTCACTAAAGTAAGCAACCAGTTTCCCTGCTTGTGTCAAAACCGCTCTAATTCCTATGCCGGATACATCACACTCCACTTCAAATATCTTGTTGAAGTCAGGCAATGTGAGGATTGGGACATGAGTGAGATGGTACTTGAGATCCAGAAATTATTTATCTTGAGCTTCTCCCCATCCAAACCCAATACTCTTCTTAATGATTGATGTGAAAGGCGTGGCTAGGGTGCTAAAATCTTTGACGAACCGGCGGTAGAAACTAGCTAGACCATGGAAACTCCTCACTTGGCTCATGTTAGTGGGTCTCGGCCAATCTTTTATGGCTTCAGTCTTTTCCAAATCTACACGAAGACCTTGATAGCTAACCACAAAACCAAGGAAAACAAGCTCACTTTTGCAAAAGACGCATTTCTTAAGGTTAGCATAAAAACCTTCATTCCTAAGAGTTTCTATCACCAGTTCAAGATGATTCACATGTTCAACAAAACAAATATTATATATCAAGATATCATCAAAATAAACTACGACGAATTTACTAATGAACTGGCGAAGGATATGATTCATGAACCGCATGAAGGTACTTGGGGCATTGGTGAGGCCGAAAGGCATCACGAGCCATTCATAAAGACCATTCTTTGTCTTAAATGCGGTCTTCCATTCATCACACTCCCTCATCCTTACTTGATGGTATCCGTTTTTAAGATCGATCATTGAAAAGATAGTAGCTCCACTTAGCTCATCCAACATGTCATCTAGCCGAGGTAAAGGATGTCGATATTTGATTATGATATTATTGATGGCCCTACAATCGATGCACATACGGTAAGATCCATCTTTCTTTCGAACCAACAAGACTAGAACGACACACGGGCTAAGGCTCTCTCTCATATAGCCTTTGTCCATCAGGTTTCTCACTTGCTTCTCAAGCTCTTTCGCCTCATTAGGATTCACCCTATAGGCCGGTCAGTTTGGAAGTTGGGCCCCAGGTACGAAATTGATTTGGTGCTCAATGCCCCTTAGAGGTGGTTGATATATCATGGTTTTTATCCGTTTTTAGTCATGATATAAGTTGTTTTATCGAGTCTTTCTAGTGTTTTCTGTATCGTTCTGGAGTCTTTTCAGGTTTTAGCACGTTTGGGACGAAATTGGAGATTTTGGAACCATTTGGAGCTTTTTGGAGCAAACCGAAGAAAGTACCCGTTTTGAAGCCTGAGTATCGATCGACACCATCCCGGTATCGATCGATACCGACGTAACTGACGCGGTATAAAGAGATATCCAAGGAAGAGAATTCTCACCATAAGAAGCCCAATACTTTCCCTTATTTACAAAGAGACCCAGCTCGTGTTTTTAGACCTATTTAAGCAAACTTTTAGTCATTAGGTTAGGGAGGAGGAGATTTTACTTTTGACTATTATTCTCTAGCCACCATTGAGATTTGAGAGCTTTTGTGAGGGAGACAGATCCAAGACTTTGTTCATCATAGAGAAGATCCCGAACCCTTGTTTTTATTCTTTTGTTATATTTAATTTCATGATTTATTCAGTTATGTTATTTGTTTCATCTATCATGTCTGAGTAGTCTCATTTTAGGTTTAGGGTTTTCTCATATGGATTTCTTTGATTTATGATGATTGATTTGTTAGGGTTCATAACCTGAATAGTTCTTCACCATAGGTTGTTCTCAAAGCTATTTCTAGTCTGATCACCTAGAACATAGAACTTAGATTAATCGATTGGGCACGACAGTGCAATTGAGAAATCTGATAAAACCTAGGGTGAGCAATTCGGTTATCTGCAAAGAGATTTGGTTTAATCGAATTGTGAACATATCAAACTTGAAATAATTGCTGGTTTAATTTGTAGGATTTGCAAAGAGATTTGGAATTCTAGATTTTAGACTTAGTTAGTTTTCGCAACGACAGTTGGTTGACTATATTATCGTGTTTGAGTTCAAGAACGGCGCTTAATTGAATTGAACCTTAATTGATTAATTGTTATCTATCATTGATTTCCTGAGAATTTCCCTGAGCCTAGCTCCCATCCATATTAATTCAACCTAAGTTTAATTTGATCATTTGTTTTCTCGTCATTCACTGTTTGCTTAGCACAATCTGCATCTTTCATCTACTGAGTGAGTTTTCTTGAGTTCTTGTGTTCGACCCCTAACTTTACTGCAGCAACTGCTTTAGTATCATCATAGGGTATTAATTTGAGCATATCAAATTTGGCGCCGTTGCCGGGGACTCTAAAAATTCACCATTAGAATTTTAGTTGTCGATTTTGTCTAAGTTCGTCGTCAGTATCGATCGATACTCCATTGGTATCGATCGACACTGAACGTCTGTTTTTGAATTTTGGTTACTTATTTTCTCGTCTTTTGATTTTCAGGTGTATGCATCAGCGTGCTACCAGGAGAAAGAAGGACACACCACTGATCAATCTCTCCCTCACAGAGCTAGCAGAGCTTGAACGCACAAATCGGACAACGAAGAGGACTACAGTTGAGATGGATCTTCCACATGGTTTGGTGCATGATGAGGAAGGTGGACGCCAACTTCCTGCCGAGGCTGGACGTCAACCTCAGCAACCTCACGCCGAGGCTGAACGGACGCTTGGCGAGTACAACCGACCGGATCAATTCTATGCAAATCGTGCAGCGATCCGTATTCCGACTTTCCAGAGGAATGACTTTGAGCTGAAGTCTGCTTACTTCGCTCTTGTTGGACAGCACCTCTTCACCGGTCTCTCTCATGAGCACCCTATGGATCACATCTAGAAATTCGAGGACTTGGTCACCAGTATGAAGTACAATGGAGTGCCACATGAATACCTCTTTTGTAAGCTCTTTCCATACTCTCTTGGTGGAGAGGCAGCTTACTGGCTGAAGCAGTTACCTCCCGGATCTCTCGCTACTTGGAACGAGACCAAGAACGCATTCCTGAACAATTTCTATGACGATGCGAGATCGGAGGAGCTCAGGAACAAGCTCTCTCAATTTTCTCAAGGTCCAACAGAAGCACTCAAGGCTGCTTGGGTGCGATTCAGATCCTACCAGAGAGACTGTCCGCATCACGGTTTCAGTCAAGTTTAGCTGCTCGGGATCTTTTACAGAGGGATTGATTGGCGGTATCAGATGGCACTGGATTCTACAAGCAACGGGACCTTCAACACTAGGATTCCAACCGATGCTGTGAAGCTGATTGAGAACTTGGCGTCTAGCAATAGCACCAAGAATGCTGATTTTGAGCAGAAAAGGCTCGCTAGTGTTGCCGACGGTTCGCAGATTGCTGAGGTTCAGGCGAAGCTGGACACGATGCACAACCTCTTAATGAAAAAGACGAAGAAGGCTGTACATTTTGCTGAGGAAGTAGAGAACATTGAAGATGAGGCAGAGGATGTTAACTACATTGGAGGTTCTGGTTTTCAGGGTCAGCGATTTGGTTACAATAGCAACCGAAGCTTCAACAACAATCAGCAAGGTGGTTACAAGTCTGGAGGTAACCAATCTGGTTTTGGTGCCACTCAATTCGCCCAAAAACCACTTCAAGGCGGTGATTTTACTCGCCAATACGGTAATTCAGCTTACCAAACACATTCTCCGAGGGCTGCAGAGAGTAAGATAGAGATCCTCTTGGAACAGATTCTGCAGGGACAAGAAAAGATGACTGGAGAATTTAATGGAAAGCTGGACAACTTGTATACTGACCTGAATGGTAAGATTGAAGCATTGAATCTGTCGCAGAGAAAGCTTGAGACTCAAATTGCTCAGACCGCAGCCGCTGTGAGAAGACAAGAAGGGTTTCTTCCAGGAAAGACTGAAGCTCCAAGAGCTCACATCAACGCCATCAGTCTAAGAAGTGGAAAAGTGGTAAATTCAGGAGTTAATCAGACTCCAATAACTGAAAACCCCGTCAATCTTGCTGGAGATGACTAGTGGGATGATGAAAACCCCAGGGTATCGATCGACACTACTCCAGTATCGATCGATACCGAGACACTGCCCAAGGAAAATGTTGAACCTGTCAAAGAAAGGGTCTACAAGCCAAAGTTGCCCTATCCTATTACTCCCAAGCTGACCAAGAAGGAATGGGAGGATGCTAGATGCAAGGTGATGTTGGACAAGTTGGTAGTAGAACTCCCTTTTGTTGATGCTATCAAGACTTCTCCCGCATTCAGAAGGTACGTGAAGCGGATGGTATCTAGCAAAGTCAACCTTAGTGAAGGTGTCATGATGCTTTCAGCCGAGTGCAGCAGTATTCTCACCAACACGATTCCTAAGAAACTTCCAGACCCAGGTAGTTTTGTTTTGGATTGCACTATTTTCACAGAGCGATTTGCACGTTCCCTCTGCGATATTGGATCGAGTGTAAATCTCATGCCACACTCCGTTGCCAAGAGAATGGGGATTAGTGATTACCAACCTACAAGGATCTCGTTGATCCTTGCTGATCATTCAGTACGCTTGCTAGAAGGTCTTCTCGAAGATGTGCCTGTCAAGATTGGAAATTGCTTGATCCCAACTGATTTCATCGTGTTGGAGTACGACGCCGAACCTAAGGATCCTCTTATCCTAGGCAGACCATTCCTTGCTACTGCTGGTGCTCTGATAGACTGCAAGAATGGACAGATTACTCTGAACGTCGGTGATTTGGTAATGTCTGTCAGCATGGAGAAGATCATGAAACGACCAACCATCGACGAACAAACCTTCTACGTCGATACACTCAGTGACATTGCGGAGGAGTATTTCTTGGAGAAACATCCTGAGGATCCGTTAGAACGAGCACTGGTTTGTACTGGGGGCTTGGAATTTGCTTTAGATGATGATGCCACTGGTTATGTCAAAATCCTCGACAATGCAGACCCAGTATCGATCGATACCAATGGGGGTATCGATCGACGCCACGTGTACGCAGTGGAGAACTTGGGCGAGATTCCAAAACAAGTCAGTATAACCGGAGATTGGAGCGAGGAAAAAGCTCCAAAGCTCGAACTCAAACCACTTCCAGCCAAGCTAAGGTACGTCTTTATTGGCCCTAACTCAACATATCCTGTTATCGTCAATTCTTCTTTGAACAATGCGGAGGTCACTTTACTGCTGAGCAAGCTGCGCAAGTATCGCAAAGCTCTTGGCTATTCTCTTGATGATATTGCAGGTATCTCTCCCGACTTATGCATGCACAGGATTTACTTGGAGGATGAGTCAAAGTCATCGGTTGAGTGTCAGAGACGGTTGAACCCGAACCTGAAGGAGGTTGTCAGGAAAGAGGTTATGAAGCTGCTCGAAGCCGGGATCATCTATGCAATCTCAGATAGTTCTTGGGTTAGCCCTGTTCATGTCGTGCCAAAGAAGGGTGGTATCACAGTGGTAAAGAATGAGAAGAACGAGCTGATCCCGACACGGACTATCATTGGTCATAGGATGTGCATCGACTACAGGAAGTTGAATGCTGCTACTCGAAAGAATCATTTTCCCTTACCTTTCATTGACCAGATGTTGGAGCGCTTGGCGAGTCACCCATACTACTGCTTTCTTGATGGGTACTCAGGCTTTTTCCAGATTCCCATTCACCCAGAGGATCAAATGAAGACAACCTTTACATGTCCTTATGGCACTTTCGCATACCGCAGAATGCCGTTCGGACTATGTAACGACCCCGCCACGTTCCAGAGATGCATGATTTCGATCTTCACTGATATGATCGAGGAGTTTATGGAGGTATTCATGGATGATTTCTCTGTTTATGGGTCTTCATTCAAAGATTGTCTGGACAGCTTATGCAAGGTGCTTCAGCGATGTGAAGAAAAGCATCTAGTTCTTAATGGGGAAAAGTGTCACTTCATGGTGCAAGCTGGGATTGTTTTGGGTAACAAGGTTTCAGAGAGAGGGATTGAGGTCGACGAAGCCAAAGTTCAGGTCATCTCAAGTTTGCAGCCCCCACGGTCAGTTTTTGAGATTCGAAGCTTCCTGGGTCATGCTGGTTTCTACAGGCGATTCATGAAGGATTTCTCCAAAATTGCTCGACCACTCACTGCTCTTTTGTGTAAGGAGGTGAAATTTGACTTCACTCCTGCTTGTCTTGCTGCTTTCGAAGCTATCAAAGCGGCGCTAGTAAGCGCACCTGTTGTTCAGCCTCCGGATTGGAACTTATCTTTTGAGATAATGTGCGATGCAAGTGATTTTGCTGTAGGTGCTGTGTGGGTCAGAGGAAAGATAAGAAGTTGCATGTCATCTATTATGCCAGCTGAACGTTGGATGATGCCCAACGCAACTACAGCACAACCGAGAAAGAGCTCCTAGCAGTTGTCTTCTCTTTTGAGAAATTTCGATCCTATTTGGTTGGAAGCAAAGTGGTTGTTCACACTGATCATGCTGCTCTCAGGTACCTATTTCAGAACAAAGACCCCAAGCCTCGTCTCTGTCGATGGGTGCTCTTGCTTCAGGGTTTTGACATAGAGGTTAAAGACAAGAAAGGGATCGAGAATGGAGCTGCTGATCACTTGTCACGAATGCGCATAGATGGGGACGTGCCTATTGATGATTTCCTGCCGGAAGAACGCATCTACTTCATTTCTACAGAAGATCAGGCCGATTTGGAGGATAATTCTGACGTCTCTCACGTTCTGAGTGCCAGCGTCTATCGATACCACCTAGGTATCGGTCGATACCAGTCGGCTGATTGTACAATTTTATCGACAGATGACGTCAACTCGTATGATGTTTATTCAGCTGCTGTTGCAACTTCTTCCAGACCTTGGTATGCTGATATCGCCAACTATTTAGCTACAGAGACTGAGCCGAACCACGCAAACCCTTATGCGAGGAAGAAGTTCCTACGAGAAATAAGGCGTTTCTTCTGGGATGAACCTTATCTCTACAAGCATTGCTCTGATGGTCTCTACAGGAGGTGTCTTGCTGAGTCTGATGTACCAGACGTTCTTTTTCATTGCCATGGTTCTGAATATGCTGGTCACTTCGCTACCTTTAAGACAGTGTCTAAGGTTCTCCAAGCCGGGTTTTGGTGGCCAACTATGTTCAAAGATGCTAATGCTTTTGTTGCTCAGTGCGATGCCTGTCAGCGGAGAGGGAAGATAAGTAAGCGACATGAGATGCCACAAAACATCATCCTCGAGGTCGAAGTCTTTGATTGCTGGGGTATTGACTTCATGGGTCCTTTTCCATCCTCGCACAAGAACAGATACATCTTGGTTGCCGTTGACTATGTCTCCAAGTGGGTAGAAGCGATTGCAAGTCCGACCAATGATCATACGGTGGTTCTTAAGCTGTTTAAGACCATCATCTTTCCACGATTTGGAGTCCCGCAAATTGTCATCAGTGATGGTGGCAGTCACTTCATCAACAAGGTTTTCGAGCGATTGTTGAAGAGGTACGGGGTTAATCATCGTGTCGTTACTCCATACCATCCTCAGACTAGTGGACAGGTTGAGGTTTCCAACAGGAAGATCAAGGAGATCCTAGAGAAGACTGTAGGTACTTCGCGGAAGGACCGGTCTACTAAGCTGAACGATGCACTCTGGGCGTATAGGACTGCTTTCAAGACACCGCTGGGGACTACACCGTTCCACCTACTGTACGAGAAAGCATGTCACCTTCCTGTTGAGCTCGAACACAAAGGAATCTGGGCAACTAAGCTACTCAACTATGACATCAAACAAGCTGCTGAGCGGAGATTGATTCAGTTGAATGAGCTCGACGAGATCAGGTATCACGCCTACGAAAATTCGAAGTTGTACAAGGAACGAGTTAAAGCTTATCATGATAAGAAGATCCTTTCCCGTTACTCCGAACCGAATGACCAGGTTCTTCTGTATAACTCTCGTTTGCACTTGTTTCCTGGTAAACTTCGTTCTCGTTGGTCAGGTCCTTTCACTATCAAGGAGGTGCGACCACATGGTGCTATCGTGCTGATTAATTCGTCAGGAGACGAATTCACTATGAATAGCATCGATCGATACCACCTGGGTATCGATCGACACCCGTGCTTAATTTTGGCGATTTTGGTTTATTCTAAGAGATTCTGACTCTATATGTGTTGTTGTTAATGATGCAGATGCCTCCTAGGAAGAAGTCACGAAACGAGGAGGGAACCAGTTCTATTCCACACAAGCTCCGCTTACTGGAACATGTCGAATCTTCGACGGGTACGATTGGCTACAAGGGAAAGTGACGGCCATATTGGATGGCACAGGGTATCAGGTGGCATATGATGGGTCCACTGAGAGATTCTTCGTCTCAACGGACCGAGTTCGACCTGTTCGAGGAGCCCCATCTTCATCTCGGCCGCCTCGCGGACCTCCACCATCCTGCCCCTCTTCCTCTTCCACGCCCTCCACCACCACATCTAGGCCACCTTGGCCTAGAAGGGACGAGAGGGCCAAGATTCGCATCACTACGCCTTTTGTGGGAGAGTACAAGGCGATCATTGAGAGCTCTAACTGCACACAGCGTCCCATCTCTGACGATTGGGATGACTACGACTCGATCTTCTACAACGCATGGCTAGATGTTGAGATCAAACTGACTAGGTTTGCAGACCCGCATACCATGCGTCGCCTGGGCTTCGATGTAGAGTTACAGCGATTCCTGCAGAAGATCGGACTGAGGACGATGGCTACGAAGTGGTACCCGCTCTATCCAGACCTCGTCCGCCAATTCGCGGAGTGAGGTACCGCCTACCCTTCCAGAACCTCTGCAGCATCTACGGTTTTCGCAGAGATTTCTCACGCTGCGAGCTGCCCACCAAGTTCCTTAACGTCCAGAACTTCTGGAGACATTTTGGGCATGGAGCCTACCACAGCAAGACGACGACGCAGACAGATATACGCCATCCAGTCTTGCGATGCCTAGCTCGGATTTTGAGCAACACATTGATGTGCAAGATGGAGCCCAACAAGATGCGGGTATCTGAGCTGATAGTGATGTCCATGGCCATTGGGGACATTATTGATGATGCGGAGTACGAGTGGCCTGAGCTAGATCTCGCGGTCAACCTTGGTGCGGTATTCGCACACCATTTAGAGTCATTGAAGGTTAAGCCCTTCACCTCGCGCAGCAGGAGCGGCAAGACTTCAGGTCGCGCCAAGTCCGAGTCCGTTGGTAGCCTTCTCACTCCCATTTTTCTCCATTTTGGGATTGATACCTCGAGCTGCTCGGTAATCTCTACTCGGGTTGTTATGGATGAGGCGCACCTAGAGCATCTGCGCTGGCTCAAGCCAGCAAGACGTTGGGTATTCAGCACCTCTCAGGGGGACTTCCTAGTCCAGGTACCCAACACAGATTTGACAGACATAGGCTCAGATGCGTCCAAGCTGTTTTTCACCCCTGCTCCGACGGACATGACTGCAGCACCAGTCACTCGACGCCGTGGTGGACCCTCCGGAGTCCGTACTCTTGCTGCTGACGAGGCCTCGCCAACTCAGACTCCTGCTTCTGCGCCTGCAGCTACCTTTCCCCCTGCGCCAACCATGGACCTGGACCCATTTCAGCAGTATGTTGTTCAGAGTCTTCAGGCGATCTGGAGCACCATTTCTCGTTGCAGCTGCATGACTCCACCGGCCCCTCGCTCGCCCTGTACACAGACCGCTGCTGGACCATCACGCACAGCTGGTGCTGATGCTGCCGATGACGCTGATTCCGACGCTACAGAGGATTAGTCATCTCTCTTTGTGATTCACATGTTTTTGTTTTTCTTTTTCTTTTGATTTTGTTATGAACTAATGTCAGTTTCTCCTTTATGTGTGTACAAATGGTTAAACGGTTATGATCTTTTGTTGTCTCTAACTCATGTCTGAATGTATCTCAGTTTCTAACTTGGATCATCTAACACGGTAAGCTCAACTCATGCAGAGAAAGAGGTTTTTCATTTCGTTTTCACCTGGTATCGATCGATACCGGCCTGGTGTCGATCGATACCCCCCGTCTATGGTAAAGCCTCTTGTTCTTCATCATTCCCATTTTCTCCATTTGTTTTCCTTCACCTTCTCTAGGCTTGATACACACTGGGGACAATGTTGTTTAAGTATGGGGGAGGTAGTTACTGACATTTTGTTCATTTTATTCAGTTAAAAAAAAAAAAAAAAAAAAAAAAACACCTTTTGTTTAATTGAGTCAAAACAACTTAGAGATTTCTGGATTGTGCTTGTTTTTGTTATTCTGGTTTTGCTTTTGAGTGACCACTGTTACAGGATCAGTTTCAGTTCGACTAATGCAAAATCCAAGGGATAACCAGCCAGCTAGAAATCAATCACTCATGTCTCCAGCAATGTTCTTCACAAGCTTTAGCCAAATTTTGCACTTCATCAACGCGGTTAGTGTTCTTAGAGCTTGATTCATCATTCATATCTGGCTAAGGAACTCATCATGCTTGAAAATTGTGGTATATCTCTCCCGTGAAAATTGTTGGATACATATTTGCGTTAAAACAGGTAAAATCATTGTAAAAGATGAAATGATTTCCGCCGAGTAGAGGGGTAGGAAAATTTCCTATGACCCCATTATTCTACTTGGATAAGGAATGATCACACAAAGGCCTGAAGTGAGGGGTAGGAAAATTTCCAATGACCCCATTATTCACCTAAGACTTTTGATACATTGAGAGGGTAAGAACCGGGGATTCGGTAGCAAACACTATCAATACTCGCGTTTCGGACCTTGATTTGTATTTGCTGTTCAGATAAACCTGCGCTGTTGAAATCCAATTAGAACTGATTATGAAATAAGTCTGGGGGAGATAAAGAATACCGGAGAGCAATAAATGTTGTTGAATAAATGGTTCCTTAGCTATGATATTGTATGGGCAAGAATCTAGAAGGTTCTTGAACACTGATTGCAGCGATGAAACTGGCGATGAGAGCTTGGATGAATATTGGTGTGAGATAATAAGTGAAGTCTTGGGAAGTTGGGGTTCCTACGGAGAAGTACATGGTGGTTAGATCTGGAGCTGATCAGGCAGCAGTGGGCGCTTGGGAAAAGGATCATTACAGCGATGTCGGTAACAGGTCAGGTCTCTAAGGTTTTTCAAACCTCTTTCTCTAACTTAGTTTTCTGTTTTGCTTGAGGGCAAGCAAAAGGCTAAGTCTGGGGGAGTTGATATATCATGGTTTTTATCCGTTTTTAGCCATGATATAAGTTGTTTTATCGAGTCTTTCTAGTGTTTTTTGTATCGTTCTGGAGTCTTTTCAGGTTTTAGCATGTTTGGGACGAAATTGGAGATTTTGGAACCATTTGGAGCTTTTTGGAGCAAACCGAAGAAAGTACCCGTTTTGAAGCCTGAGTATCGATCGACACCACCCCGGTATCGATCGATACCGACGTAACTGACGCGGAATAAAGAGAAATCCAAGGAAGAGAATTCTCACCATAAGAAGCCCAATACTTTCCCTTATTTACAAAGAGACACAGCTCGTGTTTTTAGACCTATTTAAGCAAACTTTTAGTCATTAGGTTAGGGAGGAGGAGATTTTACTTTTGACTATTATTCTTGAGCCACCATTGAGATTTGAGAGCTTTTGTGAGGGAGACGGATCCAAGACTTTGTTCATCATAGAGAAGATCCCGAACCCTTGTTTTTATTCTTTTGTTATATTTAATTTCATGATTTATTCAGTTATGTTATTTGTTTCATCTATCATGTCTGAGTAGTCTCATTTTAGGTTTAGGGTTTTCTCATATGGATTTCTCTGATTTATGATGATTGATTTGTTAGGGTTCATAACCTGAATAGTTCTTCACCATAGGTTGTTCTCAAAGCTATTTCTAGTCTGATCACCTAGAACATAGAACTTAGATTAATCGATTGGGCACGACAGTGCAATTGAGAAATCTGATAAAACCTAGGGTGAGCAATTCGGTTATCTGCAAAGAGATTTGGTTTAATCGAATTGTGAACATATCAAACTTGAATTAATTGCTGGTTTAATTTGTAGGATTTGCAAAGAGATTTGGAATTCTAGATTTTAGACTTAGTTAGTTTTCGCAACGACAGTTGGTTGACTATATTATCGTGTTTGAGTTCAAGAACGGCGCTTAATTGAATTGAACCTTAATTGATTAATTGTTATCTATCATTGATTTCCTGAGAATTTCCCTGAGCCTAGCTCCCATCCATATTAATTCAACCTAAGTTTAATTTGATCATTTGTTTTCTCGTCATTCACTGTTTGCTTAGCACAATCTGCATCTTTCATCTACTGAGTGAGTTTTCTTGAGTTCTTCTGTTTGACCCCTAACTTTACTGCACCAACTACTTTAGTATCATCATAGGGTATTAATTTGAGCATATCAGTGGTAATCCCGTGGGTAGTTCTTCTGGAAAGACATCTCAAAATCGGTCTAGGACTTGTTGAATCTCCCTGGGGAACTCCACCGTGGCTTCACCTACACTCAACAATTCTTTGAACACCATGAGTAAAACACTACAAGCATCATCATGTTATGACCTTCTAATATCACTAGGAGCAATAAGAAAGTTAGCCTTAACATTACTTTTTTCCTTAGCCAATTTTAGTTCTATTTCATGTATTTGAGATGGGAGTAAAGGAGCTAGACTAATTCGTTTCTTGTCATGCATGAAAGTATAGTGATTTGTTCTACCATGGTGAGTGATTTTCCTATCGAATTGCCAAGGTCTACCTAGCAAAAGATGGGTAGCTTGCATTGGAACCACATCGCACAAAACACCATCACAATACTTGCCCACACTAAATGAGATCCTAACTTGATAACTAATCCTCAACTCCGTCTTATCATTTAGCCACCTAAGTTTATAAGGCTTAGGTGCTTAGTGGTTTCTAGAATCAACTTTTCTACCATGTATGAGCTAGCCACATTTGTGCAAGAGCCACCATCAATAATAAGAGAGCAAACCTTCCCTTTTACCATACACCGTATGTGGAAGATATTCTCGCGTTGAGCAACCTCTTCCAGTTTTTGAACGGTGCTAAGGACTCTCATGGTGACGAGCAACTCTCCCACGTTGGGATACTCGACTTCCTGTTCGGTGCTCTCATCCTTTTCTTGTGGTTCTTCTTTATCTTGTGACACATAGTCACCCGAAGGAGTGATGATCATAACTCTCGGATTTGGACAATCTCGTGCGTAGTGGCCTCGTCATCTACACTTGTAACTTACGATATCCCTTGTCCTTGGACCAGTAGGAGCGCTCTTGTATCGGTTCTATCCCCCTTACATGACTCACGAGGCTTAGATTGGAACTTGGAATCCATCACCGGAGCTTTACCGTTATCGAAGTTTTTAGGGGCGTTAGTGTTGGAACCAGATGCTTGCATCTTCCAAGAGGGGTTGGTGGCTGCCTTAGACTTATTTTTTCTTTTCACATGACCTTCTACTTGAGTAGCCAAGTGTAGTAATTCATTGAGATCATTGTAAGTTAGCATTTCCACTTTGTTGGCAATGCGATCTTGAAGTCCATCTAATAATTGGGCCATGAGAGTCTCTTCGGTGTCTTCAAGATTGAGACGGTTCCTTAGATGTTCAAAATCTTTGTAGTACTCCTCAACATTCTTACTTCCTTGAGTAAGCTTTCTGAATTTCTTTTGTATCTCTCGGTGATATTGAGGAGGTACATATCTTCCTTTCATTTTGAATTTCATAATCTCCCATTATGGAACCGAACCTTCTCCATTTCTTCTTCGCTTGACCACATCCCTATCCGACCACGTGAGGGCGTTATCAGTTAGTTGGGCCGCAGTGTAAGACACTTTCCTAGGCTCATCATAGTTATAACACTCAAAAATGTGCTCCACATGCCTTTCCCAATCAAGATACGCTTTCGGATCAACTTTTCCCGCAAAGGTCAGAGCATTTATCTTGAGAGTTGGGGTATGAATCCTAGGTTGATCTTGTTCATCTCTATGACCGTAATCTCTTCTATCCTGAGGCCCCATTCTCTTAGGTGGAGGAGGCTGAACATATTCTTCATCGGAGAGATCGTCGATCACAGGATCATGTACCGGTGGAGGAGCTTGTCTTGGAGGGTGCTTTATTCGGTCAAGTCGGTTTTCCATTTGCTGGAGTTGAGTTTGGAGAGCTGTGAAGATGGCTGCAACATCAGGGGGTTCAGCCATAGCTTCTTAACAACCTTGCAACAGAATCACAAAATAAACAAAACGAGAAATGGTGAGCGTCCTTCAAAACCGGAGTAAAATTAATAAAACCGGAAATACTTGAATTAAAAGAGAAGTCACGGTTTGGCTCACGTTTCTTTAAGTTAATAAGCACATGTGAATGTGATCTTAACGTTCAAAAATTTAAAGGAAGATTCTCTCATAAGCGTGGACCACAACTTAGGAGGTGTCAAAAAGCAAAAGTAAAATTAAGTTTGTACAACCTTAAACTTTCCTCTTTTAGCGATTTGGCCCTCTCTTACCTCAAGCTTCTTAACAATGGCTGCTCACAAAGATCTACCACATGCTTCCTAGGTTCTTTAAGCAAACGAAAAATAAACTATAGCCTAAGCAAGATCTATCAACCTATAACTCAGGACATAACTCAGAAAAGTAAGAAAAAGGCAAGTTTTAACAAGCTTTTCCTTAGGACAAAAATAAAACAACAAAAGTAAATAAATTTGAGAGGAAAGACATAACCTTTTTGTAGGTGCTTAAGCTTTGATACCAAAATGTTAGAATCTTAAGACCCCATTGATATGTCTATATTTTACATGCTTTTAGCATGCATCTATCATCCATTTAACCTTGTCTCATAGCATATTCTTACCATTTCATGTCACTTGTTTCCAGTTTTGCATACTTAGAGTGTTTTGCATTAGGATTGCATGCATATTGCATTTTGGAGCTGTATCAGGTACATTCAAATAATATTGAAGATGTTGAGGTCAAATGGAGAGAAGGAAGGAAGGAAGAGCTTAACTCGACCATGCACTCGACCAAGAGACTCGAGTGGAGCACAAAACAGAGACCTTGGAACCGGACTCTAACAAGAACTCGAGTAGGAAGTCGAGTGGAACCAAAAATACCACCTTGAGACTGACTCGAGCCACTGACTCGAACTGGCTAACTCGAGTCTGCACCAAAGTTGCCATTTTGAAGATTTTTGCCGGACTCGACCAAAGGACTCGACCCCCAGCTCGAGTGCTCCTCCGAACCTAGCTATTTTGTCTATTTGTGAGCTAGGGTTTTGACCAAATCTATAAATACCCTGTATTGACCACTAGGCAAAAGGAGAGTCTGCTGGGTTTTTTTCTGCCTCCAAAACTTGTTCTTGCTTTGTAATCAGATTTCTTTTAATCTGTTTAGTACTTGTGTTTGATTCTCAGTAGTCTCTCTATTTTCACCTTGATTTTTCCATTTATGCAAGTTTTAATGATTTCTGGGTTTGTGTTCTTGATGTTCTTCATGAGCTCTGAGTAGTCTCTAGGGTTCTTAAGGATGGGATAGATTAAGTGTGGAATTGTAGTCTCCTAGGTGGTTTAAGCTTAGATTACTTGATTTCCTTTCTGGATTAGTGTTATTAATGCTAGTTTCTCTCTAATCAATTGGAATTAGAACTTAGGCATTTCCACGCCCACCAAGTGTTTGATGAAATGCCTGAACCACCTAATTCCAGAGATTTACATTTCTAGCCTAAGAGATTAGTTGTCTAGGGTGTTTATTGGCTTTAATAGACTGAATCTTAATGCCTGCTAGGTTAGATTTCGCTAAAAAGATTTAGGTCTGGAACTGGTTTAGCTTGAGGTTATCTGTCATGAGAGTGAATTTAACTGCTGATGAGTTTATTGTCTAGGGATTAACTCTGTTTGTGTATGTTAAACACCTAGGTAGATTAAGAGGATACACTAATCAATAACCCCATCCTTAGGAGCTTCTGTTTAGTTGATTGAATTCCATTTGCATTGCTTCTATAACTTTTATTAGTAACTACGAGTTCTGTTACCTTCTGTTATTAGTTTCTGTAATGTTTTTAATTATTGTTCTGTTAGATTGTTAATCATATAATCTACTGCTTGGCTTGACTTAATTCGGTTTGATTACATCCTTTCTGGTTAATAGCTCACCTAATTGGATTGACACCTTTCTGTGCTGCAATGACATAATGATGGTACCACGTCTATTAACTGCTCCAATAATCAAGTCGAGAGATCCACCACACAATCATCCCTGGGCTACATGTGTTTATATAGTATTAGGCCTTTTGGGACAAACCAATTTGTGCCCTTTAATCTTCTATAAGCTTCCGAACCGAGAATGCCAAATTTTGTTATATTGATCGTGTATAATCAAAACTTTCCTTTTCTCTCGGACAGCTCAGCATCAACCGTGTATGGTCGATGCTCATGGTAGAAGTGAAGGCCCAGAAACTGCATCGACCACGCCTGGTCGATGCTCACGTCGATGAATTACGTTATCAAGCTTGGCATCGACCATTCAAATTCAAACACCAAGTTCAAATTTAAAAATTTAAATTTACCCACTCATAATTCAAATTTAAATTTATAGTCGTCCTAGAACACGGAGATTAAGCTTCGGACCAGACCAATCAGACATCGGACCAACGAGAGTCCCGAACAAGGACACGAACTCGACAACCAAAGACAAATCAAGGTCGTGGAGGTCAAAGGTCCTATCATAAGAGCCAGAACAAAGGCACTAAGGGAAGAATTCAACGTCGCAATACAAGCCCTTCTCAAAGAGAGCAAAGGTTTTGCGGAGGTAGACACGGACCCGAGATAAGACTCTCGGCCAACTGAGGTAAGTTTTGTGTTCAATTATTTTTGTTTCCCTGTAGGTGAAATGGCTTCAGCCTAATGGTTCTTGCTAGTGTTCTACGAGTCTTGTTCGAGTCCTAGTATAGTCGTTTTTGTTTCTTTTATTTTTATGTCTTTTTGGACACTTTCCTTATAAGGGAACGACTTGTTGTACTCATCAAAAGTGTGTGTCATTTGTGTCTTTTAATTTTGCAGGTCCTATTGTTTTGAGTCGCAGCCCTAGGGTTGTAGCCGCATGGACTCTTATAAAGTCTCTTGGCCGTGTATCATTTTGTTTACCCTTGAATTAATAAAAACGTATTTTCTTAAGTTTTCGTAAAAGCTTAAACCTTTGTTCTTGTCTTTGTGTGAGATTCGCATAGCCAAATTTGTTGCTATATCAAAGAGTCTCTCATACTCTTTGTGGTTCGCATAACAATCCACCATCACGTCATTCAACCGGTTTCAAGGGAGGAGCTTCGAGCTAACCTTCTAGCCGCCCATACCCTTCGGCCGCGAGTTATCCATGAGAAGGAGCTGCAAGCTAGCTTTTGTCCAGCCTCATATCCGAATTCAAAGACTCACCTTCCAAGTCTTATATCATCTGGTATCAGAGCCGAAGTTCCTAATTTCGGTTTTCTTACCCTTATCCTTACGTTTATCATTTCCACATCGTTAGGTCGTTAGCTTTTGTTAGTTTTTATTTTTGTTTGCATCGAATCATCATTTATAAAACCAAAAAAAAAAAAATCTTGTTAGTCTCTCTTTCAGCTTCACCTAGTTATCACACGTTAAAAAAAAAAATTAGGTTTTACATTAGTTCCATCGAAAACGAATCGTGCCTGTAAAGTCATTTTGTGTGCGAGTTGTTTTTGTTTGGTGGATCTTGTGTCACTTCATTTTTGGTTTTGGTTTTCCCTGTTTCAGGAATATCACGACCATTGTAGGATTTTGAGATAGAAGAAGAAGTAAAGGAGAAAGTTTCCCTTACGGTCACAAGCTGAGAAAGAGAAGACTTCTTTTTTACCTATCTCTAACTTACCTTTTGTGTTTATTTCCTTCGGTTGCTTATTTCCAGTTTTTTAGTTTACATCTTTAGCATAATACCTCTCGGATATCACATTATTCCATATTTAGCACTTGCAACTTGTCAAAACAAAAAAAATAGGAGAGAATATTAACTTTTCTTTAGTTCATCCACTGAAGAACCTTGCATCCTTTTCATTTCCCTTCGAGTGTGCACTCACGTGTTCCTTTGTGTTTGTTTATTTTGAGTAAAAAGTCAGCATGGCTGAGGATGAGAACGTTCCCCATGATGCTATCTTAACGATGTTACAAACTATGAAGAACGAAATGGTCACAATGGGCCAACAATCTGGCAAACTACGCCAAGAATTTGGCAACCGTTTGGGGCAATTGGAGCAACTCCCTTCACCACCTCCAAAACCTAACCTGCGAGGTCCAAGAGCACATCAACTACCACCCATCAACGTAGACCAAGGAGAAGAGGACTTTACCAAGTCCGATGAAGAACCGCCCGACCCCTTAGCGCAATAACATCAACGAGTTGATCCGCTACGGCGAGATTAACCAAGAGAGGTAAATCCAAGAGAACTTAATCACGAGATCAAGCTGATACCTCCATTTTTTGCAGGTAAAACTGATCCCGAAACCTACGTGGTTGGGAGAGAAGACTCGAGTATATTTTCGAGTGTTACGGATACGGAGAGCACAAATAGGTCACCCTGGCCACGACTCAACTCACGGGCAATGCGTTAGCATGGTGGGACCGACCCCTAGCTAAGAGGAGAAGACATCATTTTGGACCAGTGATAACATGGGCCGACATGAAATATCTCATGCGGTTAAGGTATGTTTGAGCATTTCCATGGCGACTTACAAAAACATTTTTGTAAGTTGACTCAGGGACAAAGGAGCGTAGAGGATTATTTTGAGGAATTTGAGAAGCTCATGAACTCCTTAGAACTAGGAGTGTCCGAGGAATCTATGATGGCTCAATTCATTGACGGATTACAAGAACGGATCCAACGAAAAGTAGAGAGGACCAAATACGGGAGCCTCACTGAATTACTTCACTTAGCGGTCCAAATAGAATAACAAATCAAGCGCAAGATGAGCAGCACCAACCGACCAAGAAACCCTCCACAAACTTGGAGAAATTACCCGTCTAAGCCGCAAGACAAGGGCAAGTCTGTGGAGATCGATTCACGGTTCAAATCCAAACCAACCGAGACACAAAAAACTTCTGTGAAGACCAAGGTAAGTCTTCTTAATCGTACTAATAACATAACTTGTTTCAAATGTCAGGGACGCAGACACATGGCTCGAGAGTGCCTGAACCTACGAGTTATGATCCTCACCAACACCGGTGAATACGAGTCATAAGATGAAGTTGACGATGATCCGAAGGAACCAAGTGATGACATCGAGTACCCGGACACCGGAGAATCTCTTATGATCCGACGAGTCCTCAATGTATAAGTCAGACCTGAGGAGACCGAGCAAAGAGAGAATCTCTTTCACACTTGTTGCACCATTAATAACAAGGTTTGCAATTTAATTATAGATGGTGGATCTTGTACTAACGTAGCTAGCAAGATTCTTGTTGAGAAATTAGGTCTCGTCCGAGCCAAGCATCCGCGGCCATACAAACTCCGATGGCTGATGCTATTTTACATGCTTTTAACATGAATTTATCATCAATTTAACCTTGTCTCATAGCATATTTTTACCATTTCATGTCACTTGTTTTTAGTTTTGCATACTTAGAGTGTTTTGCATTAGGATTGCATGCATATTGCATTTTGGAGCTGTATCAGGTACATTCAAGGAATATTGATGATGTTGAGGTCAAATGGAGAGAAGGAAGGAAGGGAGAGCTTAACTCGATCATGCACTCAACCAAGAGACTCGAGTGGAGCACAAAACAGAGACCTTGGAATCGGACTCGAACAAGAACTCGAGTAGGAAGTCGAATGGAACCAAAAATACCACCTTGAGACTGACTCGAGCCACTGAATCGAACTAGCTAACTCGAGTCTGCACCAAAGTTGCCATTTTGAAGCTAACTCGATCCGCCCAATCGAGTCACCCACTCGAGTCCACCACAAAGACTGCACCTTGGAGCCAACTCAATCTGCCCACTCAAGCCACCCACTCGAGTACACCACAAAGTTATCATCTTAAAGATTTTTGCCGGACTCGACCAAAGGACTCGAACCCCAGCTCGAGTGCACCTCCGTACCTAGCTATTTTGTCTGTTTGTGAGCTAGGGTTTTGACGAAATCTATAAATACCCTGTATTGACCACTAGACAAAGGGATAGTCTGCTGTTTTTTTTCTCTGCCTCCAAAACTTGTTCTTGCTTTATAATCAGATTTCTTTGAATCTATTTAGTATTTTGTGTTTGATTTTCAGTAGTCTCTCTATTTTCATCTTGATCTTTTCATTTATGCAAGTTTTAATAATTTCTGGGTTTGTGTTTTTGATGTTCTTCATGAGCTCTGAGTAGTCTCAAGGGTTCTTAAGGATGGGATAGACTACGTGTGGAATCTTAGTCTCTTAGGTGATTTAAGCTTAGATTATTTGATTTCCCTTCTGGATTAGTGTTATTAATGCTATTTTCTCTCTGATCAATTGGAACTAGAACTTAGGCATTTCCACGCCCACCAAGTGTTTGATGAAATGCCTGAACCAACTAATTCCAGAGATTTACATTCCTAGCCTAAGAGATTGGTTGTCTAGGGTGTTTATTGGCTTTAATAGACTGAATCTTAATGCCTGCTAGATTAGATTTCGCTAAAGAGATTTAGGTCTGAAACTGGTTTAGGTTGAGGTTATCTGTCATAAGAATGGATTTTTAACTGCTGATGATGTTTATTGTCTAGGGATTAGCTCTGTTTGAGTATGTTAAACACCTAGGTGGATTAAGAGGATACACTAATCAATAATCCCATCCTTAGGAGCTTCTGTTTAGTTGATTGAATTCTGTTTGCATTGCCTCTGTAGTTTCTATTAGTAACTACCAGTTCTGTTAGCTTATGTTATTAGTTCTTCTAATGCTTTTAAATTATTGTTTTGTTAGATTGTTAATCTTATAATCTACTGTTTGGCTTGACTTAATTCGGTTTGATTACATTTTTTCTGGTTAATAGCTCACCCAATTGGATTGACACCTTTCTGTGTTGCAATGACATAATGATAGTGCAATAGGAAGTTGACCTATATCAATTTGGCGCCGTTGCCATTTGGGTGTTGTTTGTTACAATTAGTATTTCAAATCATTTCAGATCAAGTTCTTTTAAGTCTAATTTGCTACTCACCTTGTGTTTTTTTCATCGTCTTTACATCTCAGGTACTTATACACGTCATCAGACAGACTCTATCTGTGCCCTGTTCTCACTCGACCAACCAACACGAGTGCCCTGTTCGAGTCATTCAATCGAGTCTACCTTCAACTGCATGCAAACGAGATCGAAAGGAAACCAGAACCTCCTGCCCTTCCGCGACTATATTAATCAGGCCAAGACGGTTGCGGGAGCAGAGAGAACACATCAAAATTGATCAACAAAATCAAGTGGAAATAGAAAAAACCCCATAAGGATAGAATGAACAAGAACTTCCTCCGAGGAAGCCTCGATTGATTGGAGCAGGAGATGCTCCTAACACTCACACTCATAGGCAAGGGATTGTACCTCCTACAATCCAAAACAACAACTTTGAGATCAAGAGTGGTTTGATAGCTATGCTGCAGAGCAACAAATTCCATAGGTTGCCTATGGAGGATCCTCTTGATCACTTGGACGAGTTTGATAGGCTCTACAGCCTCACCAAGATCAATGGAGTCAGTGAAGATGGCTTTAAACTTCGACTTTTCCCCTTCTCTCTTGGGGACAAAGCACATACGTGGGAGAAGAATATACCCCATGGCTCAATCACTTCATGGGATGACTGCAAGAAAGTTTTTCTTGCCAAATTCTTCTTCATTGCTCGAACAGCTCGCCTCCGGAATGAGATATCCGGATTTGCCCAGAAGGATGGGGAGACCTTCTGCGAATCCTGGGAAAGATTCAAAGGCTACACCACTCAATGTCATCACCATGGTTTCAGCAATGAGTCCCTACTCAGCACCCTTTATAGAGGAGTTCTCCCAAAGATACGGATGGTTCTCGATACAGCAAGCAATAGAAACTTCCTCAACAAAGATGTCGATGAAGGCTGGGAACTTGTGGAGAACCTTGCTCAGTCAGATGGACACTACATTGCGGAGTATGACCGAAGCGTGAGGGGAAGTGTTGATTCTGATGAAAGGACTAGGAAAGAAATCAAAGCTTTGAATGCCAAATTAGACAAACTCCTCCTCAACCAACAAAAGCATGTTCACTTTGCAAGTGAGGACCAGATCTTTCAGGTTCAAGATGGGGAGGGTACTATTATGGAAGAAGTCAGCTATATACAGAATCAAGGAGGATACAACAAGAGCTTCATCAACTATAAGAACAACCCAAATTTATCATATCGGAGCACCAACGTTGCCAATCCACAAGATCAAGTCTACCCATCTCAGCAACAACCGAATCCGAACAGGCCATTTATTCCTTATAATCAACAGCAAAATTTTGCCCCTAAACATCACTACTAGGGAAGCTATCCGCAACATGGAGTCATGGGTCCACCACCTGGTTTTACACCTCACCACGCTACGCCTTCTAACGCTCAGGATCAATAGATGACAAACATGCTGCAATAATTTCTACAAGGTTAAGCAGCTGGTGCGATGGAATCAGCTAAAAAATTTGGTGAAGTCAAAACCCAGATGGATTACATATACAATGATCTCAACAGCAAGATTGAGACATTGAACTCCAAAATCAAATACTTGGAGAACAACACTGCCTCCACTTCTTCCACAAAGCCTATTGGACAGCTTCCAGGAAAAGCAATCCAAAATCCCAAAGACTTTGCTCAAATCAATGCCATCACCTTAAGGAGTGGAAGAGAGTTACCTGCACGGGAAGGATCAGTTCCAATCACTGTGGACATTGAAGACGAAGATGGGGAGGATTTGAATCGTAAAGAAGGTCAAGCGGAGAAGCCAGACTCGACTGACAAACTCGACCAACCAACTCGAGTCCCAGCTCGAGTCAGCACACTACCAGCTAAAAAACTAGTTGCTTCTGAGGAAAAAAAAACCCTTTATCCCCCTCCTTACAAACCTACACTTCCCTTCGCAGGAAGATTCAAGAAGGACAAATTGGAGAAGTATAGAGCACTTTTTGATAAGCATATGAGAGAAATCGAGGTCAGGATGCCTCTTTTGGATTCCTTTGCACTTATACCTCTATATCAGAAATTCTTGAAAGATGCATTAAATGAGAGAGTGAAGGAGATTCAAGGTATGGTGGTCTTAACTGAAGAATGCAGTGCCATTATACAGAAGAGGGTTATCAAAGAGAAGTTAAGCGACCCCAGTTCGTTCACTTTGTCATGCTCCATAGGTCCACTGACTTTCAAGAAATGCCTTTGTGATCTTGGACCATCTATCAGCCTCATGCCACTCTCCGTAGCTAAGAAGTTAGGGTTTAGCAATTACAAATCTTGCAACATCTCTTTGGTCCTAGCCAACAGGTCTATTAGTATTGGAATCGTTGAGATACCCACAGATTTCATAGTATTAGAAATGGATGAAGAACCGAGAAACTCTCTGAGTCTAGGAAGACCTTTCTTCGCTAAAGCTGGGGCAGTTATTGATGTTCGAAAGGGAAAGATTGATCTTAACCTGGGAAAAAACTTCAAAATGACATTCGACATCAAATACACAATGAGAAAACCTACAATAGACGGGCATATCTTTTGGATTGAAGAAATGGATCAACTTGCTGATGAATTTCTAGAGGAGCTTAATGAAGAAGATCACCTTCAAACTGTTTTGACAAAGAGTGGTAAAGATGGGTACCTCTACAATGAGACCTTAGGCTATGAGATGATATTGGACTCACATAAGGCTGTAGAAGGGTTAGAAGTCTTCGAAGATTTGACTGGGGTTGAAGGAGAGGTTTTGGCTGTAAATGGTATAACACCGACCTTAACTCGACCGACCAACTCGAGCTCCAGGTCGAGTCCGTCAATCCAGAGAACAGAATGTGCTGACTCTACCAGCACACTCGAACGACCAACTAGAGTCAGCACATCGCCCACTTCAGACTCGACCAGCACACTCGACTCCCAGTTCGAATCAAGCCTCCCTGCATCCGACGACTGGTCATAACTCAAAGCACCTGAGGTAGACCTCAAACCACTTCCTATAGGGGTAAGGTACGTTTTTCTAGGACCTAACTCCACATATCCAATCATAGTCAATGATAAACTTAATGATGATGAGTTGCATTTGCTATTGACTAAATTGAGGAAATTTAGAAGAGCCATTGGGTATTCTCTGGATGACATTAAAGGAATTTTACCTAGCTTATGTACTCATAAAATTCACCTTGAAAATGAATCATATGCTAGCATTGAACCTCAGAGAAGATTAAACCCAAATTTGAAAGAAGTGGTTAAGAAAGAAATCTTTAAGTTGCTAGAAGCTGACATAATTTATCCTATATCTGATAGTACTTGGATCTCTTTTGTGCATTGTGTTCCTAAAAAAAGGGGTATAACTGTTATAAGGAATGGTAAAAATGAGCTCATACCCACTAGAACTATCACTGGTCATAGGATGTGCATAGACTACAGAAAGTTAAATGCTGCTTCTAGAAAGGATCATTTCCCATTGCCATTCATTGATCAGATGTTAGAAAGGCTTGCAAATCATCTTTATTACTGTTTCTTAGATGGGTATAGTGGTTTCTTTCAAATCCCTATACATCCTAATGATCAAGAAAAGACTACTTTCACCTGCCCATATGGAACATTTGCATATAGGAGAATGCCTTTTGGTCTTTGTAATGCACCTATTACTTTTAAGAGGTGTATAACCTCTATCTTTTCGGATTTAATTGAGGAGATGGTGGAGGTATTCATGGAAGACTTCTCCGTGTATGGCTCTTTTTTCTCCTCCTGCTTGTTGAATTTGTGCAGGGTGCTTACTAGGTGTGAAGAGACAAACCTGGTTCTGAATTGGTAGAAATGCCATTTTATAGTCAGAGAAGGGATTGTTTTGGGGCACAAGATTTCTGAAAATGGGATAGAAGTAGACATGGCTAAAGTTGATGTGATGATGTAGTTGCAACCGCCTAGGATCGTCAGGGATATCAGGAGCTTCCTTGGACATGTTGGGCTCTACAGGCGGTTCATCAAGGACTTGTCAAAAATAGCCAAACCACTCAATAGACTATTGTGCAAAGAGCAAGAGTTCAACTTTAATTCTGAGTGCTTGAGGGCTTTCTAGCTAATTAAGGAAGTATTGATCACTAATATAAGTCAATTCCTTACTAGACCAAAGTTTCGTTGCAGTATAGTAAGGTGTCAATCCATAAGGGTGAAGATATTAACCAAAAAGGATGAGATCAAATCATTCAAGTCAAGCCAAGCAAGAGCGTATAGGATTCTAACACCCTAGACAGAAACTAAAAATGGAAACTAAACAAATACTGTATAGGACTAACAAGAGCAAGGCAATACAGAAACAGTGTATAGGGCTAGACGAGAATTCAATCAATGCAAGAGAAGTTCCTAAGGATGGGGTAATCGACTCAGTGTGTCCTCTTAGCCTACCCAGGTGGTCTAACAAAACTCAATCAAGCTATTCCCTAGACATTAAACATCACAACCAGTTAAGTCCACTCCCGTGATAAGTAACCTCAAGCTAGAGCAGTTCCAGACCCAATCCCTTGGCGAAATCTACCCTAGTAGGCAATAAGATTCAGTTCAATATTGTCAATAAACACCCTAGACAACTAATCCCTTAGGCTAGATATGCAAATCTCTAACATCAGTTCATTCAAGCATTTTATCAAACACCTTCTCGGTGGAAAAACACCTAAGTTCTAATCTCAATTGATCAGAGAGAAATTAGCATTAAGAACACTGATTTAGAAGGGAATTTAAACAATCAACTCTTAAACCACCTAGGAGACTAAGACTCCACACTAATCTAACCCATCCTCAAGAACCCTAATGACTACTCAGAAAACATTAAGAACAACATAATCACAAACCCAGAAATCATAAAAACTTGCATAGATGATAGAGATAGATAGAGAAATGATAGAACAGAAGAAATCAACTCAAAATAACAAGTAGAAACCAAATTACAAAGTCTAGAAATCAAGAACAATGAAGAACTGAAGGGAAACTTGGAAATTAGGCATAAACTAAAACTTAGAGAGAAAAAAAAACTTTGAAGTCTTAATCCCACATTAGGTATTTATACTAAGCCTTAAAAACCCTAAAACGTCATGGGCAAAATAGTAAAAACGCACAAAGTAAGGTGCAACTCGACCCTGTGCAGGTCGAGTGCTGTGCTCGAGCTGATGACATCAAGATTGCATTTTTGTGTGTTGAGCTCGACCCTCATACTCGACCCTAAGGGCTCGAGTCAGACGTGAAAATTCCAAGACTCCTCTTTTAAGTTGAGCTCGATTATGGAGCTCGAGCAGGCGTGCTCGAGCTCGGCCAAAAATCTTCAAGACGCCACCTTTTGTCTCTGCTTGATCATACAGCTCGAGCATGGGTGCTAGAGCTGAGTTTCTGCTCCATTTCCTGCATGGACTCGATCACGTCTGCTCTAGCATAGGTGCTTGAGTCTGTTGTAGCATCCAGGTCGAGTGGTATGCTCAAGACAGCTTCGGTCAAACACGTCTGCTGGGGCATCCAGGTCGAGTGGTATGCTCAAGACAGCTTCGGTCAAACACGTCTGCTGGGGCATCCAGGTCGAGTGGTATGCTCAAGACAGCTTCGGTAAAACACGTCTGCTGGGGCATCCAGGTCGAGTGGTATGCTCAAGACAGTTTCGGGCCTAACTTCTCCAAAATCACCTGAAAGTACCTGTAACAAGCCAAATATGCAGGATGTATGCAAACCTAATGCAAAACACTCTAAGTATGCAAAACTAGGAATAAATGACAAGAACAGGGTGAATAACACGTCTAAACGTATGAATTATGCAAGATAAAACGATGCAAAATGCAAACATATCAACTCCCCCAAACTTAGTCTTTGCTTGCCCTCAAGCAAACAAAGGAATAAGAATGAAGAAGTGGGTTGAAGGTGGGGACTCAGAACCAAAACTTGCAGATTGTAACAGATGATCTCAATGTCCAAGTTACCAATTCTAGAATGCAAAGTTGTGAACTCTACTTAAAAACGTTAGCCGTACTCTTCTCAGCACAAGTTCAATCAAACCTCAACCTAGACATGTATTTAAATCTATCATTCCCCTTGACATTCATTTAAACAGAAATTATGAATCAAGCTATGCACATTCAATGAACTCAGTTGGCTAAGGGTAAGGTCAAGAGACAAAGATGGTCCCTTCAGTATGGTTTTATCATTTCAGAACAAGGATCTCTCAATGAAAAGGAATGAGCTTTAGTAGAATGCTAAAGGTAAGAACCAACCTATGCATACAAGAATAGACTCCCATCTACCCAGTCCTACACAAGCGTTCTTATCCCTTAGTCTAAAACCCAGAAAGTCATCCTAATTCTACCCTTGACCCTCAGGCTTCCCTTTTGATTTCTTGGATCAGTTTCATCTTTTCTTTTTGTTTTTGGTTCTAGGAGAGGTTATACAAATACTTCTAGCGGATTGGGGTTTTTTCTCATGGTTTTTCATGACCATCTTGGGCATTTTTCATGTTTTTAAGACTTTAAGCTTTTTGCCCTTTCTATTCTTATACTCAGCACCCCCTAATCCTTTACTAGATACTTAGACAATTCAGATCATTCCCCTCCTAAGAACTCTTATCCCTTTTTTTTTTTTCTTTCATCTTTCTCCAAGTTTTTTCATTATTTCCTTTTCACAGAACCAAACCCAATACCCAATGATCAAGATCCCATCTAGTCCTATCTGATTCAAAAATTGCAAACCAGAACTACATGAGATTCTATCCTTGTCGGCTCAAACCTAACACTTTCTACCAAGCTCATTCAGAAATAGGCCTCTCACACACAACACAGTAATATCATGGTTTGAAAGAAGGCTAGGCTAAGGGCAAGGTAAAACTGCTCTAATGATGAGAACAGCTACTTGGATTAGCAAGAATGATAAACAGGTGAAAGAAAATCCAAGTATGTATATGGTATCCTTGAGTTCAAATCCAATGCATAGACATGATAATTATAAGTCAAGTTCAGGTTCAAATAGATGAGGAATGACAGAAAATCATAGCATGCTTCAGTTGAGACTTAATCTAGTTGTGCATTCAAAGCATGGTTCAGTCTTACTTCAAGCTCAATAACAAGGCATTAAACAACTAGAAACTAGGGCACTGAAATCATACAGTTGAATCAGCAAGTTTACAAGGTTTAAATCATCATCATCCCCTATGCATATGCAACAGCCCTATATGAAACAATCTATACTCAATCCTAATATGCAGATGCAATATTACATGAACACTCTGTTTTTAAAGATTTTTCAAAAAATTTTTTAATTCTTTTGGTTTTTCTATGCCATAGATGAAGACTCAAGGATGCACAAAATCAAAATAAGAACAGAGAAAACACATCAAACAAATCTTAACCTTTCCCCCCAAACTTAAATCACACAGTCCCTTGTGTGATAAAAATTTGTGAAGAGAGATTAAGAAGTAACAGAAAACAAGAAAATAATGCATCTAATATATACAAGAAAGGATGGAGCAGGTACCTCAAGGCTTGGAGAAGAAGGAGGAGATCGAGTTCTCGTCTTGAGCATGGGGGCTCGAGCTGGTGGCTCGAGTCAGACGAGTGCAGGTGTCTGGCTCGATCTCAGGGCTCGAGTTGGGTGCTCGAGTCAAGCCATTCCTGTGTGTTTTTGCCTCCTTTTTATGATTCACCTCTCATACTTTCCTGAAATCACACAATCAAGACAAAATCAAACAGCTTAGCACACTTATTTGACGTTTTAAAAACTAAAACAAAGAAATATGTACAGAGATAGACATGGAACTTCCTCCCAAGTGAGCTTGTTTAAAGTCTCTAAGCTTGACTTCCTTTTTCTTAGGTCTATGGTGGTTCATGGAGGGGAACTGAGGTCTCCTCTGTGATGATCTGACCATGTATGAATGGCTTGACCCCTTGCTCATTCATTGTACTCTCAGCTCTATCCTTTTGTACCAGAGATTTCTTATTCTCTTCATAGACCTTTGGGGGTGGAGCTTCATTGACCTTCGCAACTGTGCCAATGTACTGTACTCTCTCATCACGGTAGCCATCATCTTTGATAGTCATTGTGCCACATAGCTCATTAGAAGAAGCTTTTAGTGGGTAATAGGCCATGTCATCCACATTCATAAGAACTACCCTTTGGTTCTTGAAGTCTATGTGTGCACCAGTAGTGTTGAGGAAGGGAGTTCCAAGGAGGAGCGGGAGCTTGTTGGCCTTCTTCATTTCCATAATAACGAAGTCCGTTGGGACTAGACAATCCCCAACTTTAAGTGGGTAATCTTCCAGAAGACCAAGTGGCTTTCGTGAATGAGCGTCTCCAAAAGTGATGGGCGATGGGTGATAAGTGAGGTGTCTTATCCCTAGACTGTCTAACATCTCACGGGACATGACATTCACACTTGAACCAGAGTCACATAGAGCATCCTCAATTGCCAAATCACCAAGAAGGCAGGTTATGGAGAACATACCAGGATTGCCAAGCTTGGGGAGAGACTTAGGCTCAATCTTTGTCGTGCTTGGTGAATCAATGCAATCAACACTACCCTTGTTTTCAACCATGGTTACGTCCTTATCCATCTTGAATCTTTTTGGGAATGGAAGTTTAGGTTTGTAAGGAGGGGGAACAGAGGGTTGTTTCTTTTTCTCTGAAATCACAGTTTTAGGTGCAGGAGGTAGGCTGTCTTGACCCTTCTGGTCGAGCTGTGGGCTCGAGTTGGACGTCTTGGGGGTCTCAGTTCGAGTAGGTGGGTCGAGTTGGGGTGCTCCAGCAGGCGTAAAACTCTTGTCTTGGTCGTTTTTGGAAACCAAATCCTCCCCATCTTGATCCTCACTGTCCGCAGTGACTGGAACTGATCCTTTTCTTGTAGGTAACTTGCTTTTACTCCTCAAAGCGAATGTAGTAGTGTTAGCATCTGAACCATAATGCAAAGCCTCAATTTCTCCAACATCCGCTTCATGATCAGCAATTGGACTTGATTCCATTGAAAAAATGGCATTGCAATACTCCTTGGGGTTTTGAATTGCTTTTCCTGGAAGTTGTCCCATAAGTGCTGTGGAGGAAGTAGATGCAGTTTTGCCCTCCAAGTACTGAATCCTGGAGTTCAATATCTCAATCTTGCTGTTGAGAGCATTGTAGTTGTAGTCTAGCTGGGTTTTGAGTTCACCAAACTTCTTGGCTGCCTCAAGTGCACCAGCTACTTGACCCTGTAGGAGCTGCTGCAGCAAGGTGTTTGTCTGTTGATCTGGAGCGGTAGAAGACTGAGCGTGGTGAGACTGAAAACCTGGTGGTGGACACTGGGCTCCTTGTTGTTGGTGAAGACTCTGATAATGTGGTCTAGGGGCAAAGTTCTGCTGCTGATTGTAGGGAACAAAAGGCTTGGACAGAGGTTGTTGCTGAGGTGGGTAGACTTGGTCCTGGGGGTTAGCAACATTGGTACTCCTGTAGGACAGATTTGGGTTGTTCGTGTAATTGATGAAACCTTTGTTGTATTGACCCTGATTCTGCATATAGCTGACCTCCTCTAGACCATCATCCTCCCCATCTTGAACCTGAAAAACTGTATCCTCAGAAGCAAAGTGAACTTGTTTCTTCTGCTGTAGCAGTTGATCCAACTTAGCAGTCAAGGCCTGGATGGCCCTAGTCTGATCATCTGTAGCAACACTTGGCCGGACACTCCTATCATACTCAGCAGTGTAGTTACCATCAGATTGTGCTAGGTTCTCCACAAGTGCCCAGCCAGCATCAACGTCTTGGTTGAGGAAGTTACCATTGCTGGCTGTATCTAGAAGCATGCGGACCTTTGGGAGAACGCCTCTATAGAGAGTGCTAAGGAGTGACTCATTGCTGAAACCGTGGTGAGGGCACTGAGTAGTGTAGCCCTTGAAGCGCTCCCAGCATTCACAGAAACTTTCACCATCTTTCTGAGTGAACCCAGAAATTTCATTCCGCAAGCGTGCAGTCCTGGCATTGGAGAAGAACTTGGCCAGAAAGGCTTTCTTGCAGTCATCCCAGGAAGTGATGGATCCATGGGGGAGAGTCTTTTCCCAGTGATGGGCTCTATCACCAAGAGAGAAGGGAAAGAGCCTTAGCTTGAAACCATCTTCACTGACCCCATTTATCTTGGTAAGGCTGCAAAGCCTATCAAACTCATCTAGATGATCAAGAGGGTCCTCCATAGGGAGTCCATGAAACTTGTTGTTCTGCACCATGGCGATCAAGCTGCTCTTGATCTCAAAATTGTTGTTCTGGACCGTAGGAGGGACAATCCCTTGTCTATTGGTATGAGTATTTGGAGCGTCGCCTGCACCTATCAGACGGGGTCTTTGCTGACGAGGCACATGTTCAGGCTGTGGTGGTGGAATAGGATCAGCCATATTTATTTGATCGTGGAGATCTTTGTTGAGAAGTTCACTCGGCTCGCTCAACTGTTGCGGTAACCTGTGAATATTATCAATGTATCGGATGAGGTTCTGACTGCCTTTAGATCGCGTGTGCATGCAGGGGGAGGCAGACTCGATGCACTGGCTCGAGCAGACGTGGGCGAGAGAGGCAGACTCGAGCTGCAAGGGTCGAGCTCGGGACCTCGAGTCAAGAAACGTCCTGCAAACCAAAGACAGAAAAAGAAAATCAAAGTGAGTAACAGAGTATATAGAAAAGAACTTGATCTAGAACGATATGAAATCCTAAATGTAACAAACAACACCCAAATGGCAACGGCGCCAAATTAATATAAGTCAATTCCTTACTAGACCAAAGTTTCGTTGCAGTATAGTAAGGTGTCAATCCATAAGGGTGAAGATATTAACCAAAAAGGATGAGATCAAATCATTCAAGTCAAGCCAAGCAAGAGCGTATAGGATTCTAACACCCTAGACAGAAACTAAAAATGGAAACTAAACAGATACTGTATAGGACTAACAAGAGCAAGGCAATACAGAAACAGTGTATAGGGCTAGACGAGAATTCAATCAATGCAAGAGAAGTTCCTAAGGATGGGGTAATCGACTTAGTGTGTCCTCTTAGCCTACCCAGGTGGTCTAACAAAACTCAATCAAGCTATTCCCTAGACATCAAACATCACAACCAGTTAAGTCCACTCCCGTGATAAGTAACCTCAAGCTAGACCAGTTCCAGACCCAATCCCTTGGCGAAATCTACCCTAGCAGGCAATAAGATTCAGTTCAATATTGTCAATAAACACCCTAGACAACTAATCCCTTAGGCTAGATATGCAAATTTCTAACATCAGTTCATTCAAGCATTTTATCAAACACCTTCTCGGTGGAAAAACACCTAAGTTCTAATCTCAGTTGATCAGAGAGAAATTAGCATTAAGAACACTGATTTAGAAGGGAATTTAAACAATCAACTCTTAAACCACCTAGGAGACTAAGACTCCACACTAATCTAACCCATCCTCAAGAACCCTAATGACTACTCAGAAAACATTAAGAACAACATAATCACAAACCCAGAAATCATAAAAACTTGCATAGATGATAAAGATAGATAGAGAAATGATAGAACAGAAGAAATCAACTCAAAATAACAAGTAGAAACCAAATTACAAAGTCTAGAAATCAAGAACAATGAAGAACTGAAGGGAAACTTGGAAATTAGGCATAAACTAAAACTTAGAGAGAAAAAAAAAACTTTGAAATCTTAATCCCACATTAGGTATTTATACTAAGCCTTAAAAACCCTAAAACGTCATGGGCAAAATAGTAAAAACACGCAAAGTAAGGTGCAACTCGACCCTGTGCAGGTCGAGTGCTGTGCTCGAGCTGATGACATCAAGATTGCATTTTTGTGTGTTGAGCTCGACCCTCATACTCGACCCTAAGGGCTCGAGTCAGACGTGAAAATTCCAAGACTCCTCTTTTAAGTTGAGCTCGATTACGCCTGCTCGAGCTCGGCCAAAAATCTTCAAGACGCCACCTTTTGTCTCTGCTTGATCATACAGCTCGAGCATGGGTGCTAGAGCTGAGTTTCTGCTCCATTTCCTGCATGGACTCGATCACGTCTGCTCTAGCATAGGTGCTTGAGTCTGCTGGGGCATCCAGGTCGAGTGGTATGCTCAAGACAGCTTCGGTCAAACACGTCTGCTGGGGCATCCAGGTCGAGTGGTATGCTCAAGACAGCTTCGGTAAAACACGTCTGCTGGGGCATCCAGGTCGAGTGGTATGCTCAAGACAGCTTCGGGCCTAACTTCTCCAAAATCACCTAAAAGTACCTGTAACAAGCCAAATATGCAGGATGTATGCAAACCTAATGCAAAACACTCTAAGTATGCAAAACTAGGAATAAATGACAAGAACAGGGTGAATAACACGTTTAAACGTATGAAATATGCAAGATAAAACGATGCAAAATACAAACATATCAATCACACAATAGTCGAAGCTCCAAATTGGGACTATCCGTTCGAAATCATGTGTGATGCCTCGAACTATGTTGTGGGAACTGTTTTGGGACAAAGGATAGAGAAGAAGCTGCATGTGATATATTATGCAAGTAGAACACTAGATGAAGCTCAAGGGAGGTACACAACAACAGAGAAGGAGCTTCTAACTGTTGTATTCGCTTTCAAGAAGTTCAGAAGATATCTAGTGGGTTCAAGGTAATAGTCTACACCGATCATGCAGCAATAAGCCACATCTATGCAAAGAAGGAGACTAAGCCAAGACAGCTCAGATGGATCCTTTTGCTTCAGGAGTTCGACATGGAGATTGTTGATAAGAAGGGCATAGAGAATGGGGTAGCTGATCACTTGTCAAGGATGAGGATAGAAGATGCGTTGCCAATTGATGACTCCATGCCTGAAGAACAGCTCATGGTTGTCAAGACTGCCATAAAAGGCTATCATGATGCTGTTAAAATCAATGAAGTCAAGGTGCTAGAAGAAGAGAAGCTGCCTTGGTATGCAGATTTCGCCAATTACCTTATAAGCGGCAAAATTCTTACAAGTCTGTATGCATACAGGAGAAAGAAGTTTTTGAGAGATGTGAATCATTACTTCTGGGATGAACTATACTTATACAAAAGAGGTTCGGATGGTCTTTTTAGGAGATGCATAGCTGAAGAAGAAGCAAGGGGAGTTTTGGAGCATTGCCATGGGTCAGCTTATGGAGGTCACTTTGCCACCTTCAAGATTGTCCAGAAGATACTCCAAGTAGGCTTATGGTGGCCATCAGTGTTTAAGGATGCTCACGCTTTCATTGCCAAGTGTGATCCTTGCCAGCGAATTGGGAACATAAGTAGAAAGAACAAGATGCCTCAGAACCCGATTCTGGAAGTTGAAGTGTTTGATATGTGGGGCATTGATTTCATTGGGATTTGCACGAACTTCTAAACCTAGATATTAAGACTTCTCAAGAGAAGAGAGCGATGGATTTGCACGAACTAGAGGAGATCAGGCTGGAAGCTTATGAGAACTAAAGTCTTCCATGACAGGAAGATTCTGTACAAAGAGTTCAAGACTGGTGATTAGGTGCTTCTTTTCAACTCTAGGATCAAGTTGTTTTTCGTAAAGTTAAAGTCTAGATGGTCAGGCCCGTTCCACATCAAGGAAGTTTCACCCTATAGAGCAATTACTCTGATCGGAAAAGATGAATCCGAGTTCCCAGTGAACAGGCAAAGGCTCAAACCATATATGGCTGACTGCATCATCCCAGAGGAAACCTCAATCCCTCTTGATGAGACCTTAGTTCAGAGCCATTCATACTTAGTCGGATCATTGTAGAGGAGACCTCAGTTCCCCTCCATGAACCACCCTAGACCTAATAAGGAGGTGAAGTCAAGCTTAGAGACTTTAAACAAGCTCACTTGGGAGGAAGTTCTGTGTCTATCCTTGTACATAATGCTTTAGATTATTGGTATTTGGTATGTTATTTAGCGTTTTTGGTTTGCAGGAATAATTAGAGAAGAGTGTTAGCGCTGAATGATGAAGCAAAAGAGGAGAATACAATACACGTGATAGACTCGAGTGGCCCACTCGTAGCCGGTCGAGTCAGTGTTGGAGCCTACTTTCAAATTCAAAAACCAACTGACTCGACCTACAGACTCGAGCCAGAGGTCGAGTCAGTAGCCGAGCCAGCATACCAGCCTATCTACACTAGCGAGAGCATGGAAGAATCAATAACCTCCTTCTTCTCTAACCCTTGAGGTACCAACTCCATCTATCTTTGTACATATCATTTGCATTTTTCCTTATTTTTGTTGTTTCTTAAACCATCCTTCAGATTTTTATTACACAAGGAACTGTGTAATTTAAGTTTGGGAGAGGGCTTAAGATGTGTTTAACATGTTTATTATGTTCTTATTTTTCAATTTTGTGCATACTTGAGTCTGCATACATCTAAGGCATACAAACACCAAACAAATTTGAAAAATTTTCAAAAAAAAAAAACAAAAAGAGAGAGTTCATGTAGTTGCATTTGCATTTTAGGATTGAGTCTAGATTCTTTCCATATAGGGCTTTTGCATATGCATAGGAGATTATGATGATTATAACCTTGTAAGCGTGCTGATTCAATAAGATAATCTCAATGCCTTCGTTTTTAGTTGCCTAATGCATTGTTATGAACTTGAAGTAAGACTGCACCATACTTTGAATACACAACTAGATAGTCTTGTTTGAAGCATGGTGTGATTTGACACTATTTCCTATCTAATTGAACCTGAATTTGACTTGTAATTATCTCGCTTATGCATTGCATTTGAACTCATGGATACCACATACATACTTGGATTTTCTTTCACTCGTTTACCACTCTTGCTAATCCATGTAGCTGTTCTCATCCTTAGAACAGTTTCCCTATCCTTAACCTAGCGTTCTTTGAAGCCATGTTTACTTTATTCAGCGTGTAAGGCCTATTTTTGAATAAGCTTGGCAGAAAGTGTTAGGTTTGAGCTGACAAGGATAGAATCTCATGTAGTTCTGGTTTGCAATTTTCGAATCAAATAGGACTAGGTGGGAGCTTGATTATTGGGTATAGGGTTTGGTTCCGCAAAAAGAAAAAAAAATTGGGAGAAAGTTGAAAGAAAAAGAAAAAGGGTTAAAAGTTTTTAGGAGAGGAAAAGCTGAAAGTAAATTGATCTAGTAAAGGATTTGGGGCTGTGCTAAGAAGAGAAAAAGGGAAAGAAAGTCAAAAAGCCTAATATCTTAATAGAGAAAGGCAAAACGCCTAATGTCTTAAGAAAGAAAGCCTAAGCTGGAAGTGAAAGACCCCTAATCCGCTAGAAATCTTAAAAGCCTCTTCTTAGAACAAGAACAAGAAGAAGAGAATGAGTTTGATCCAAGAAAAAGTTCAAGGCAGAAAAAATGATTGCCAAGAGTTAAGGGTAGAAATAGGATATTTTTCTGGGTTTAGAACTAGGAGGGTTAAGATCACTTGTGTATCATTGGATAGATGAGAATCGATCCTTGTATGCACAGGTTGGCTCTTACCTTTAGCATTCTGCTAAAACTCATTCCTTTCTTGGGTGATCCGTGTTTTGAAATGATTAAACCATATGAAAGGGACCATATTTGTCTCTTAACCTTACCCTTGGCCAAATGAGTTCATTGAAAATGCATTGCTTGATTTATGGTTTCTGTTTAATTGAATGTTTAAGGGATTGGTAGATTTGAATGCATGTCTAGATTGAGACTAATCGAAATTGTATCGTGAAGAGTATGGCTAAAGTTTTTAAGTAGAGTTCAAACATCTTGCATTCTAGAACTAGCAACTTGGACATTGATATCATCTATTATATCAGCATGCTTTGGTTCTGAATCTCCACCTTCAAACCTCTCCTCCATTTTATACGTATCTGTTAGCTTGAGGGCAAGCAAAGACTAAGTTTGGGGGAGTTTATATGTCTATATTTTACATGCTTTTAGCATGCATTTATCATCCATTTAACCTTGTCTCATAGCATATTCTTACCATTTCATGTCACTTGTTTCCAGTTTTGCATACTTATATTGTTTTGCATTAGGATTGCTGATATGTTTGTATTTTGCATCGCTTTAGCTTGCATAAATCATACGTTTTGACGTGTTATTCACCCCGTTCTTGTTATTTATTCCGAGTTTTGCATACTTAGAGTGTTTTGTATTAGGTCCGTGATATATCATGGATTTTACCCGTTTTTAGCCATGATATAAGTCGCTTTATCGAGTCTTTCTAGTGCTTTTTCTATCATTTTAGAGTCTTTTCAGGTTTTAGCACGTTTGGGACGAAATTGGAGATTTTGGAGGCATTTGGAGCCTTTTTGGAGCAAACCGAAGAAAGTACCCGTTTTGAAGCCTGAGTATCGATCGACACCATCATGGTATCGATCGATACCGACCTAATCAACGCGCAGAAGAGATTTTCAAGGAAGCCCATAAGAAGCCCAATACTTTCCCTTATTTACAAAGAAGCCCAGCTCGTGTTTTTAGGTTTATTTAAGCAAACTTTTAGTCATTAGGTCGGGGGGGCTGCAGACTTTACTTTTCACTTTTATTTTTTGAGCCACCATTGAGATTTGAGACTTTTGTGAGGGAGACGGATCCAAGACTTTGTTCATCATAGAGAAGATCCCGAACCCTTGTTTTTATTCTTTTGATTTATTTAATTTCATGATCTATTCAGTTATGTTATTTGTTTCATCTATCATGTCTGAGTAGTTTCATTTTAGGTTTAGGGTTTTCTCATATGGATTTCCCTGATTTATGATGATTGATTAGTTAGGGTTCATAATCTGAATAGATTCTTCACCATAGGTTGTTCTCAAAGCTATTTCTAGTCTGATCACCTAGAACATAGAACTTAGATTAATCGATTAGGCACGACGGTGCAATTGAGTAATACGATAAAGCCTAGGGTGAGCAATTTGATTATCTGCAAAGAGATTTGGGTTAATTGAATTGTGAACATATCAAACTTGAATTAATTGCTGGTTTAATCTGTAGGATTTACAAAGAGATTTGGAATTCTAGATTTTAGACTTAGTTAGTTTTCACACCGAGAGTTGGTCAACTATACTATCGTGTTTGAGTTTAAGAACGGCACTTAATTGAATTGAACCTTGGTTGATTGATTATCATTTATCTTTGATTTCCTGAGAGTTACCCTGAGCCTGATCTTTCCCCTGAATTTAATCAACCAATCATATTTCGTTCTTCCGTTTATTAATTAACTGCGAATTGCTTAGCTTAATCTTCACTAATTTGCTTATTGTGTGATTTTCCTGAGTCCTTGTGTTCGACCCCGTTATACTGCAGCAACTGCTTTAGTATCTTTTAGGTATTAATTTGAGCATATCAAATTTGGCGCCGTTGCCGGGGACTCTAAAAATTCACCTTTAGAATTTTAGTTGTCGATTTTGTCTAAGTTCGTGCCGTATCGATCGATACTCCATTGGTATCGATCGACACCGAACGTCTGTTTTTGAAATTTTGGTTACTTAATTTCTCGTCTTTTGATTTTCAGGTGTATGCATCAGCGTACCACCAGGAGAACGAAGAACACACCACCGATCAATCTCTCCAACTCAGAGCTAGCAGAGCTTGAACGCACAATTCGAACAAGGAAAAGAACTACAGTTGAGATGGATCTTCCACAGGGTTTAGTGCATGATGAGGAAGGTGGACAACTACCTCCTCCACAACAACCCCAAGCTGTTGCAGAACGGACACTTGGCGATTACAACCGACCGGATCAGTTCTATGCCAATCGTGCAGCGATCCGTATTCCGACTTTCCAGAGGAATGACTTTGAGCTGAAGCCTGCTTACTTCGCTCTTGTTGGACAGCACCCCTTCACCGGCCTTTCTCATGAACACCCTATGGATCACATTGAGAAATTTGAAGATTTGGTCACTAGCATGAAGTACAATGGAGTTCCACAGGAATACCTCTTTTGTAAGCTCTTCCCATACTCTCTTGGTGGAGAAGCGCCATCGGCTGAAGCAGTTGCCTCCTGGATCTCTCGCTACTTGGAATGAGACCAAGAACTCTTTCCTGAATAACTTTTATGACGATGCGAGATCAGAGGAACTCAGGAACAAGATATCTCAATTTTCTCAAGGTCCAACAGAAGCACTCAAGGCTGCTTGGGTGCGATTCAGATCCTACCAGAGAGACTGTCCGCATCACGGTTTCAGCCAAGTTCAACTACTCGGGACCTTTACGTAGGGATTGATTGGAGGTATCGATGGCACTGGATTCTGCAAGCAACGGGAATTTCAACACTAGGATTCCCACCGATGCTGTGAAGCTGATTGAAAACTTGGCGTCTAGCAATAGCACCAAGAATGCTGATTTTGAGCGGAAGAGGCTCGCTAGTGTTGCCGACAGTTCGCAGATTGCTGAGGTTCAGGCGAAGCTAGACACAATGCACAACCTGCTAGTGGGGAAGACAAAGAAGGCTGTGCATTTTGCTGAGGAAGTAGAGGAGATTAAAGATAAAACAGAAGATGTTAACTACATTGGTGATTCTGGTTTTCGTGGTCAGCGATTTGGTTACAACAACAACAAGCCTCAACAACAATCAGCAAGGTGGTTACAAATCTGGTGGTAACCAATCTGGTTTTGGTGCCACACAATTCGCCCAAAAACCACTTCAGAGCAATGACTTTACTCGCCAATACGGTAATTCATCTTACCAACCGCATTCTCCGAGGTCTACAGAGAGTAAGACAGAGATCCTCTTGGAACAAATTCTGCAGGGACAAGAAAAATGACTGTGGATTTTAATAGAAAGCTGGATAATGTGTACACCGATCTGAATGGGAAAATCAACGCTCTCGAAATCCATCGAAGATGCCGGAAAGTCAAATAGCTCGACATCAGCAGCTGTCAAGGGAAAGATAGTTCAACCACAGCATGGACATGTCAATGCAATCACCTCGAGCGCTAGAGAAGAGGATTTTGAGCCTGAGATGAATGTGTTCGTATTCAGTGATACTAGTATCGACCGATACCTTCCCGTGTCGATCGACACTTCCCGAGACCTGCTGTAGATTCGAAGGTTGCTGAAGATGAAGATAAGAATTCTGACATTCCACGCGTATCGATCGACACCCTACCTGTGTCGATCGACACCAACCTGCAGACGATACAGAACTCCAGTATCGATCGACACTCATCTGGTATCGGGCGATACCCTTCGCAAGCTGAATCAATAACTGAGAAAAGGACAGAGATGGTTGAGGAACGGGTATACAAACCAAAGCTACCTTACCCTGTTCTTCCCAAGCTGACAAGAGAGGAGTGGGAGGCTGCTAGAAGCAAGTTTTTGTCAAAACAAATGGTTGCAGGACCTCCCGTTGCTGATACACCACCACCGCTGAGACAGTTGACAAAGAGGGAAGACCCAGGGAAATTCTCAGTTCCATGCTCCATCTCTAGAGTAAACTTCAAGGAGTCTCTCGTTGACTCAGGGTCTAGTGTCAACGTCATGTCGAGGGCGATTGTAGAGAGATTGAAAGCTGATATGAGATATCCTAACACGCTTCTCACATACGCGGATTCTTCTAGCTCACTCCCTTACGCTACAATTCTTGATTTACCTGTTAAAATAGGAGATTGTCTGATTCCTACTGATTTTCAGGTTGTGGAGATGAGCCAAGGATCCAAGGTGCCCTTGATTTTGGGAAGACCATTTATGGCTACTGTTGGCGCAATCATGGACACGCCTAATAAGAGAATCTCTTTCTCTTGCATTGACGGAGAAGTCTTCTACGATGCCATTCCTTCTGGAAGAGCGCCCAGACATGTCTCGTGCATCACCATTGCCTCGGGCGAGACTCTGATGATCGATCTGCTAGATGAGTCTTATGATGAACCAAAAGTCGCAGATGTTTCAAATGAACCCCCCAAGAAAGTTGTGGAGAAGACCAAGGCAACAAAGAGGAAGGCGACGAGCAAGAAGATCAACGGTGCTGCTAATTTCACTTTGATTCCTCAGAAGTGTGATGGAGATTCGATCGAATATAAGGTGAAGTGCAAGGGAACCTCGAAACCTTTCTCTAAGGTTAGAGTTCTCATTCCTCCGGAGATGAAAGAGAAAGAAGAGGATATGATGAGCAAAACTTTGAAGCTGCAGATGTCTGATTGTGGAGCTTATTTTGGAGTGAGTCCTCCACCTTGTCCTGACTGATCTCTTAGCCAAAGTCAAGCTCGTGACATTAAACAAGCGCTTAGTGGGAGGCAACCCACTGGTAAGTCTATAAATATGAGTTTTTGTTTTTGTGTTTTGTTGTGTCTTGCGAATCAGGTCGGAAGAAGGATGGTCGTTTTTGTTCCGTATCGATCGACACCACCATGGTATCGATCGACACCACTGCTCTATGGTAACACCTCTTGTTCTTGACCTATTTCGTTTTGTCCTTTGTTTTCCTTCACTTTCTCTGGGCTTGATAAACACTGGGGACAGTGTTGTTTAAGTCTGGGGGAGGTAGTTACTGACATTGTGTGTTCATTTTGAAAAAAAAAAAAAAAAAAAATAATTTTGTTTAATTGAGTCAAAACAACTTAGAGTTTTCTGGATTGTGCTTGACTTTGTTGTTCTGATTTTGCTTTTGAGTGACCACTGTTACAGGACTAGTTTCAGTTCGACTAATGAAAAATCCAAGGGATAACCAGCCAGCTAGAAATCACTGATGTCTCCAGCAAGGTTCTTCACAAGCTTTAGCCAAATTTTGCACTTCATCTACGCGGTTAGTGTTCTTAGAGCTTGATTCATCATTCATATCTGGCTAAGGAATCCATCATGCTTGAAAATTGTGGTATATCTCTCCCGTGAAAATTGTTGGATACATATTTGCGTTAAAACAGGTAAAATCTATATAAAAGATGAAATGATTTCCGCCGAGTAGAGGGGTAGGAAAATTTCCTATGACCCCATTATTCTACTTGGATAAGGAATGATCACACAAAGGCCTGAAGTGAGGGGTAGGAAAATTTCCTATGACCCCATTATTCACCTAAGACTTTTGATATATTGAGAGGGTAAGAACCGGGGATTCGGTAGCAAACACTATCAATACTCGCGTTTCGGATCTTGATTTGTATATGCTGTTCAGATAAACCTGCGCTGTTGAAATCTAATGAGAACTGATTATGAAATAAGTCTGGGGGAGATAAAGAACACCAGAAAGCAATAAATGTTGATGAATAGATGGTTCTTTAGCTATGATATTGTATGGGCAAGAATCTAGAAAGTTCTTGAACACTGATTGCAGCGATGAAACTGGCGATGAGAGCTTAGATGAATATTGGTGTGAGATAATAAGTGAAGTCTTGGGAAGTTGGGGTTCCTACGGAGAAGTACATGGTGGTTAGATCTGGAGCTGATCAGGCAGCAGTGGGCGCTTGGGAAAAAGGGTCATTACAGCGATTTCGGTAACAGATCAGGATCTCTAAGGTTTTTCAAACCTCTTTCTCTAACTTAGTTTTCTGTTTTGCTTGAGGGCAAGCAAAAGGCTAAGTCTGGGGGCGTGATATATCATGGATTTTACCCGTTTTTAGCCATGATATAAGTCGCTTTATCGAGTCTTTCTAGTGCTTTTTCTATCATTTTAGAGTCTTTTCAGGTTTTAGCACGTTTGGGACGAAATTGGAGATTTTGGAGGCATTTGGAGCCTTTTTGGAGCAAACCGAAGAAAGTACCCGTTTTGAAGCCTGAGTATCGATCGACACCATCATGGTATCGATCGATACCGACCTAATCAACGCGCAGAAGAGATTTTCAAGGAAGCCCATAAGAAGCCCAATACTTTCCCTTATTTACAAAGAAGCCCAGCTCGTGTTTTTAGGTTTATTTAAGCAAACTTTTAGTCATTAGGTCGGGGGGGCTGCAGACTTTACTTTTCACTTTTATTTTTTGAGCCACCATTGAGATTTGAGACTTTTGTGAGGGAGACGGATCCAAGACTTTGTTCATCATAGAGAAGATCCCGAACCCTTGTTTTTATTCTTTTGATTTATTTAATTTCATGATCTATTCAGTTATGTTATTTGTTTCATCTATCATGTCTGAGTAGTTTCATTTTAGGTTTAGGGTTTTCTCATATGGATTTCCCTGATTTATGATGATTGATTAGTTAGGGTTCATAATCTGAATAGATTCTTCACCATAGGTTGTTCTCAAAGCTATTTCTAGTCTGATCACCTAGAACATATAACTTAGATTAATCGATTAGGCACGACAGTGCAATTGAGTAATCTGATAAAGCCTAGGGTGAGCAATTTGATTATCTGCAAAGAGATTTGGGTTAATTGAATTGTGAACATATCAAACTCGAATTAATTGCTGGTTTAATCTGTAGGATTTACAAAGAGATTTGGAATTCTAGATTTTAGACTTAGTTAGTTTTCACAACGAGAGTTGGTCAACTATACTATCGTGTTTGAGTTTAAGAACGGCACTTAATTGAATTGAACCTTGGTTGATTGATTATCATTTATCTTTGATTTCCTGAGAGTTACCCTGAGCCTGATCTTTCCCCTGAATTTAATCAACCAATCATATTTCGTTCTTCTGTTTATTAATTAACTGCGAATTGCTTAGCTTAATCTTCACTAATTTGCTTATTGTGTGATTTTCTTGAGTCCTTGTGTTCGACCCCTGTTATACTGCAGCAACTGCTTTAGTATCTTTTAGGGTATTAATTTGAGCATATCAGTCCGCATACATCCTGCATATTTGGCTTGTTACAGGTAATTTCTGGTAATTTTGGAGAAGTTAGACCAGAAGCTGTCTGGGACGTGCTGCTCGAGTCCATACAGAGCAGTTGTGATCGAGTCCGTGCTGAGCAGAAGCTGTCTGGGACATGCTGATCGAGTCCATGCAGGATACCCATGCAGACGTGATCGAGTCCATGCAGGATACCCATGCAGACGTGATCGAGTCTGAGCAGGAGATGGAGCACAACCTCAGCTCGAGTACCCATGCTCGAGCTGTATGATCAAGCAAAGACAAAAGGTGGCGTCTTGAAGTTTCAGAACCCTGCTCGAGCCCCTGCAATCGAGTGGACAACTCAAGCTCATCTCAGAAAAATGCAGTCTTGATTTCGTCTGTTTGAGCACAGCACTCGACCAAGACTTAGCCGAGCTGGACCTTATCCTGCACATTTTTGCTATTTTGCGCATGACGTTTTAGGGTTTTTAAGATTTAGTATAAATACCTAATGTTGGGTGAAGACTAGGGGGACTACGTTTTATTCTCTAATATTTCGAGTTTTTCCTTGTGTTCTTCTCTGTTCTTAGTTTCCAGAACTTGTAATTTGATTTCTACTTGTTATTTTGAGTTTGTTCCTTCTGTTCTATCATTATCTCTATCTATTTCTATCATCTATGCAAGTTTTTATGATTTCTGGGTTTGTGTTCTTGATGTTCTTCATAAGTTTTGAGTAGTCATTAGGGTTTTGAGGATGGGATAGATTAGGTGTAGAATTTTTGTCTTTCAGGTGGTTTAAATGTAGATCGTTTGATTTCCCTTCTAAATAAGTGTTCTTAATGCTAGTTTCTTTCTGATCAATTAGAATTAGAACTTAGGTGTTTTTCCACCCAGAAGGTGTTTGATAAAATGCTTGAATGAACTGATGTTAGAGATTTGCATACCTTGCCTAAGGGATTAGTTGTCTAGGGTGCTTATCGATAATATTGAACTGAATCGTATTGCCTGCTAGGGTAGATTTCGCCAAGGGATTGGGTCTGGAACTGGTCTAGTTTGAGGTTACTTACCACGAGAGTGGACTTAACTGGTTTTGATGTTTGATGTCTAGGGAATAGCTTGATTGAGTTTTGTTAAACCACTTGAATAGGCTAAGAGGACACACTGAGTCGATTACCCCCATCCTTAGGAACTTCTCTTGCATTGTTGAATTTGCTGCTAGTCCTATACGCTGCTCTTTACCCCCATATGTTATTTCTGTTATTGCTTGGTTTCTGCTAGTTCTTGTTAGTCCTATACGGTACCTGTTTTAGTGTCCATTCTCAGTTTTTGTCTAGGTTGGTAGACCCCAATACGCTATTTGCTTGGCTTGACTTGAATTGCTGATCGCATCCTTTTTGGTTAACATCTTCACCTTTATGGATTGACACCTTACTACTACAACGAAAACTTGGTCTAGTAAGAAATTGACCTATATCAATTTGGCGCCGTTGCCGTTTGGGTGTTGTTTGTTACAATTAGGATTTCAAAATATTCTAGATCAAGTTCTTTTCCTTTTCTTTGGTTACTAACTTGACTGTCTTTGCATTTTCTAGTACACATCCCCTTGCATGCACACCAGATCAAGAGGAAGTCAGAACCTCCTTCGCCCCATCGATAATATTGACAGGCTACCACAACAGTTGCGAGCGCAGCGAGAAAACATCCATACGAACATCAGAATCCACTCGGTATGGAAGACCAACCACAGGTTCAAGACCCTCCTGTGAGGAGGCCCTGTTTGATAGGAGCCGGAGATGCCCCTAACACTCATACCAACATACAAGGCATTGTCCCTCCTACGGTCCAGAACAACAATTTCGACATCAAGAGCAGCTTGATCGCCATGGTGCAGAACAACAAGTTTCATGGACTACCTATGGAGGACCCTCTTGATCATCTGGATGAGTTCGATAGGCTCTGCAGCCTTACCAAGATCAATGGGGTCAGTGAAGATGGTTTCAAGCTAAGGCTCTTTCCCTTCTCTCTAGGTGACAGAGCCCATCACTGGGAAAAGACTCTACCCCATGGATCCATCACTTCATGGGATGACTGCAAGAAAGCCTTCTTGGCCAAGTTCTTCTCCAATGCCAGGACAGCTCGCTTGAGGAATGAAATTTTTGGGTTCACTCAGAAAGATGCTGAAAGTTTCTGTGAATGCTGGGATCGCTTCAAGGGCTACACTACTCAATGCCCTCACCACAGTTTCAGCAACGAGTCACTCCTTAGCACTCTCTACAAAGGAGTTCTCCCGAAGGTCCGCATGCTTCTCGATACAGCCAGCAGTGGTAACTTCCTCAACCAAGACGTTGATGCTGGCTAGGCACTTGTGGAGAACCTAGCACAATCTGATGGTAACTACACTGCTGAGTATGATAGGAGTATCCGGCCAAGTGTTGCTACAGATGATCAGACTAGGGCTATCAAGGCCTTGACTGCTAAGTTGGATCAACTGCTACAGCAGAAGAAACAAGTTCATTTTGCTTCTGAGGATACAGTTTTTCAGGTTCAAGATGGGGAGGATGATAGTCTAGAGGAGGTCAGCTATGTGCAGAATCAGGGTCAGTACGCCAAAGGTTCTATCATTTACAAGAACAACCCGAATCTGTCCTACAGGAGTACCAATGTTGCTAACCCTCAAGATCAAGTCTACCCACCTCAGCAACAACCTCAGTCCAAGCCTTTCATTCCCTATAATCCGCAGCAGAACTTTGCCCCTAAACCGCCTTTTCAGAGTCATCACCAACACCAAGGAACCCCATGTCCACCACCCGGTTTTCCGTCTCACCACGCTCAGTCTTCTATCGCTCCAGATCAACAAACAAACGCCTTGCTGCAGCAACTCCTACAGGGTCAAGCAGCTGGTGCACTTGACACAGCCAAAAAGTTTGGTGAACTTAAAACCCAGATGGACTACACCTACAATGATCTTAACAGCAAGTTTGAGTCTCTGCAGTCCAAGATTGGTTCCATCGAGGGCAAGATAGCTTCATCCTCTACCACTTCCCAACTCCCAGGTAAAGTGGTCCAGAACCCTAAGGACTACGCTCACATTAATGCCATCACTTTGCGGAGTGGGAAGGAGTTACCTGAGAGGGAAGGATCTCCTGCAATCACTGCGGACAGTGAGGATCAAGACGGGGAGGATTTGGTTCCCAAAAACGACCAAGACAAGAGTCCCACGCCTGCTGGAGCACCCCAACTCGACCTGAATGGTCAAGGCAGTCTACCTCCTGCACCTAAATCTGTGATTTCAGAGGAAAAGAAGGCACCATATGTCCCTCCTCCTTACAAGTCCAAATTGCCTTTCCCAAAAAGGTTTTAAAGGACTTAATGGAGAAACATAAACAAATCTTTGATAAGTATATCAAGGAAGCTGAGATCAGGTTGCCTCTCATTGATGCCTTCTCCATGGTACCTGCCTATCAGAAGTTTTTGAAGGATGCAGTAGTTGAGAAAGACAAGAAGGTTCAGGGTATGGTTGTCCTATCAGAGGAGTGCAGCGCCATCATTCAGAAGAGAGTCATCAAAGAGAAGTTAGGCGACTCGGGTTCTTTCACTTTACCGTGCTCTCTAGGTCCACTAGTTTTCAAAAAATCTCTCTGTGATCTTGGAGCATCTATCAGTCTTATGCCACTCTCGGTTGCAAGGAAGCTAGGATTCAGCAACTATAAGTCCTGCAACATCTCTCTGGTGCTTGCAGACAGATCAATTAGGACTCCTCATGGTATGCTAGCAGATCTCCCTCTGATGGTTGGTACAGTGGAGATACCTACAGATTTTATAGTTCTTGAAATGGATGAAGAACCAAGAGATCCTCTGATTTTGGGCAGACCTTTCCTAGCTACAGCCGGTGCAGTCATTGATGTCCGAAAAGGGAAGATCGATCTCAATCTTGGGAATGATCTCAAGATGACATTTGATGTCCAGGAGACCATGAGAAAGCCGGAAATAGAAGGACAAGTCTTCTATGTTGAGGTAGTGGACAAGCTTGCTGATGAGCTTCTGGAGGAGCTTAATCAAGATGATCACCTTCAGACGGCCTTAACCAAGAGTGGTAAGGATGGGCATTCGCATGAAGAGACCTTGGGGTATGAGATGATTTTAGACTCACACAAGATTCTAGAAGAGTCAGACGGGTTTGAGGAGCTGATAGGGGCCAACACAGAAATTCATGCTGTCGAGGACACCAAGCCCGACCAGCGGACTCGAGCTACCCTATCCAGTACGCCAGACTCGAGTATCCAGCTCGACCAGCTGACCCAAGACAGACAGCTCTTTGCAGCAGACGACTGGTCAGAACTGCGAGCACCTAAGGTAGACCTCAAACCTCTTCCTTCTGGGCTAAGGTACGCTTTCCTTGGACCAAACTCTACCTACCCAATCATAGTAAATGACATGCTGAATGATGATGAGTTGAATTTGCTGTTGATTGAGTTGAGGAAGTATAGGAAGGCAATAGGATACTCTCTTGATGATATAAAGGGAATTTCACCTAGCTTGTGCACTCATAGAATCCATCTGGAAAATGAATCATATGCTAGTATTGAACCCCAGAGGAGATTGAATCCTAATTTAAAAGAAGTTGTTAAAAAGGAAATTCTTAAGTTGCTAGGGGCTGGAATCATATACCCCATATCTGATAGTACTTGGATTTCACCTGTGCATTGTGTACCTAAGAAGGGAGGCATTACTGTGGTTAGGAATGATAAGGATGAATTGATACCCACTAGAACTATCATTGGCCATAGAATGTGTATCGATTACAGGAAGTTAAATGCTGCATCTAGGAAAGATCATTTTCCATTGCCATTCATTGATCAGATGCTAGAGAGACTTGCTAATTATCTATATTACTGTTTCTTAGATGGATATAGTGGTTTCTTTCAAATTCCTATTCATCCTAATGATCAAGAGAAAACTACATTCACTTGTCCATATGGAACATTTGCATATAGGAGAATGCCTTTCGGTCTTTGTAATGCACCTGCTACTTTTCAGAGATGCATGACTTCTATATTCTCAGATTTAATAGAGGAGACTGTTGAGGTATTCATGGATGACTTTTCTGTGTATGGCTCTTTTTTCTCCTCCTGTCTTTTGAACCTTTGCAGGGTACTCACTAGGTGTGAAGAGATGAATCTGGTTCTGAACTGGGAAAAGTGCCACTTTATGGTCAAAGAAGGGATCGTCTTGGGGCACAAAATTTCTGAGAAAGGTATAAAGGTAGACAAGGCCAAGGTGGACGTGATGATGCAGCTGCAACCACCCAAGAATGTCAGGGATATCAGAAGCTTCTTGGGGCATGCTGGGTTTTACAGAAGGTTCATCAAGGACTTCTCAAGGATAGCCAGACCACTGACAAGGCTGTTATGCAAGGAGCAAGAGTTTCTGTTTGATATAGACTGTTTGAACGCTTTCCAGCTCATCAAGGAAGCCTTGGTCACTGCTCCGATAGTCCAAGCACCAAACTGGGACCATCCATTTGAGATCATGTGTGATGCATCTGACTATGCTGTAGGGGCTGTACTGGGCCAAAGGATTGAGAAAAAGCTACACGTGATCTACTATGCAAGCAAGACGCTTGATGATGCTCAAGGAAGATACGCTACGACAGAGAAGGAGTTGTTGGCTGTGGTTTTCGCTTTTGAGAAATTTAGAAGCTATCTGGTTGGGTCTAAGGTGATAGTCTATACTGATCATGCAGCACTAAGACATATCTATGCTAAAAAGGATACTAAGCCAAGACTGCTCAGATGGATACTCTTTCTTCAAGAGTTTGACATGGAAATTGTTGATAAGAAGGGAATAGAGAATGGTGTGGCTGATCACTTGTCAAGGATGAGAATAGATGACCCAGCACCTGTTGATGACACCATGCCTGACGAGAGACTCCTAGATGTTGTTTCTGTGATAGGAGTGAAGGACATACCTTGGTATTCTGATCTAGCTAATTTCCTTGCATGTGGTGAGTTACCTGATGATCTTGACACCTACAGAAAAAAGAAGTTTCTGAGAGATGTCAAGCACTACTACTGGGATGAACCTTTCCTATACAAGAGAGGTACAGATGGTCTGTTCAGGAGGTGCACAGCAGAAGGCGAGGTTCAGGGTGTGCTTGAGCACTGTCATGGGTCTGCTTATGGAGGACACTTTGCTACGTTCAAGACTGTTCAGAAGGTACTGCAAGCGGGTCTATGGTGGCCTACAATGTTCAGAGATGCTCAAGCCTTCATCACCAAGTGTGATCCTTGCCAGTGGGAAACATCAGCAGAAGGAATGAGATGCCACAGAACCCAATTTTGGAAGTGGAGGTGTTTGATGTTTGGGGGATTGATTTTATGGGTCCTTTCAACCCACCATCTTCAGGGAACAGCTACATCTTGGTAGTTGTTGATTATGTCTCGAAGTGGGTTGAAGCCATAGCTTGCCCTAGCAATGATGCAAAGGTAGTTCTGAAGATGTTCAAGAGCATCATTTTTCCCAGATTTGGTGTGCCAAGAGTTGTTATCAGTGATGGGGGTCTCACTTCATCAACAAGCTCTTTGAGAATCTTATAAAGAAGCATGGGGTAAGGCACAAGGTGGCTACACCATATCACCCCCAGACTAGTGGTCAAGTAGAGGTGTCCAACAAGCAGATCAAAGCCATCCTGGCTAGAGTAGTGGGCGTTTCAAGAAAAGATTGGTCTGCTAAGCTCGATGAAACCCTTTGGGCGTACAGGACAGCATTCAAGACTCCTATAGGACGAACGCCATTCCAACTCCTTTACGGCAAGGCTTGTCACCTACCTGTTGAGGTCGAGTATAAGGCGTTATGGGCAACGAAGCTTCTGAACTTGGATATCAAGTCTGCCCAGGAAAAGAGAGTATTGGACCTGCATGAGCTAGAGGAGATCAGGCTGGATGCTTATGAGAGTTCTAAGATCTACAAAGAAAGGACCAAAGCCTTCCATGACAAGAGGATCTTGCATAAAGAATTCAAGGCTGGTGATCAAGTCCTCTTTTTCAATTCTCGACTCAAGCTGTTTCCCGGAAAGCTCAAGTCTAGATGGTCCGGACCGTTTTCTGTCAAGGAAGTTTCACCCTACGGAGCGATCACCTTATTTGGAAAGGGAGGAAACGAATTCACAGTGAATGGACAGAGGCTCAAGCCCTATCTAGCTGATACCATCATTCCAGAAGGAACTTCGATTCCTCTGGATGAGCCTTCCACTGCCTGAACAAAACAGGAAGTCAAGCTTAGAGACTTTAAACAAGCTCACTTGGGAGGAAGTCCCATGTCTATCTCTGTACATATTTCTCTGCCTTAGTTTTTAAAACGTCAAATAAGTGTGCTAAGCTATTTTGATTTTGTCTTGATTGTGTGATTTCAGGAAAGCATGAGAGGTGGATCATAAGCCTTAGGAGGGAATTTTCAAAATTCTGACATGTGGACCCGAGTCAGAGGTGTCATGGCCGAGTCAGAACTCATATGCTCGAGTGCAGAGGCATCACGGACGTGTCAGAGAAGTGACGACTCGAGCCCACACTCTTTCAACACGCCCCACACTCGACCCACACACGCTCCTCCTTGTCCTTTGTCCCCTCCCACTTGTCTATACAAGCCAAACTCGATTCAGAAGGTGCCAAAGAAGCGTCCACTCGGTCAATAAGGTGTCAGAGAAGTGACGACTCGAGCCCACACTAATTCAACGCGCTTTCAACACTCCTTCAACACGTCTTCAAGCTCGAACCCACACGCTAGAATCCTAGTATGTCAGCTCGAGTCTCACCAGAGGGAGCCCACACGCTTTCAACACGCTCCCCCACTCGGCTATAAATACCGAACTCGACTCCATACTTTACTCACACCTCAAACACTCTCACTTCTCTCTTTTTTATTCCCAGAATTCTCTCTAAATTTTTCTTGCTGCTCTTGAGGCTAATCCTCACGATTTTGAGTTCTCTTTCCGTGTCCTTGATCGAGTCTCAGGTATGGACCGTCGCCAAGCCCATCATAGGTCAGCTGAAGAACTCGCCCGCAACTTCCAGATGTGGAGAGAGAGCATTCCCCCAACCGAAGAACAAGAACAAACCATAGAACAAGAGCAAGTTGCAGTACCCATGGAGTACGAAGTCACGCCGGACTCGACCCAATATGCTCGAGCCCGAGGATCAAGCCAGAAGGGTCGGAAGTCTCGCTTGAGCACCCATACTCGAGCTGAAGAGACGAGACAAACCACCTGTGTCCAACGTGAGGGAAAAGGACAAATGGAGCAGAGTATGCATCAAGATGGTGAAGAAACAGAGGAAGACGAGCCTCAGTTGATAAGGAAGCCTCGACGGATGAGCACCCACGCTCGAGCTGGAGGGTCGGGACAAGCTACTACGGTATCAGACAAGAAGCTCACTCAGGTCAAAAGTGAAGGAAAAGCACCAATCAAGCCGAGTATGTATCAAGGTGGTGAAGAAACAGAGGAAAACGAGCCTAAGTTGATAAGGCAACCTCGAAAGAAGAACACCAAACCCTCTGCAACCAAGTACCTAGAGGCCCTCTTTGAACGAAGTTTTGAAGGAACGAGGTACCCGCACAAAGAAACAATGCAAGCACTCGGGATTGCTAGAGATATGGAGTATCTTTTTAAGGCGGGAGGTATAAGACAATTCATGAACAAACCGCTGGAAGCCTACAAGGAAGAGACGTGCCACTTCCTCTCGTCCCTCAGGGTTCATTTCTACGATGAGGAGCCTGATGTTGAACCCGATGACGGTCCAGGCTTCATCACCTTCGCGTGCAGAGGACGATGCTATGCCCTTACCATCGCGCAAATCTGCAACCTATATGGTTTTTCTGGAGGTGACGAACTGATTCAAGATTTTGATCATGAGGAGCTCCAACAATTATGGTCGACCATAGGAGACAGCACCAAACCTTTCTCCTCCTCTAGAAGCAAGAGCTCAAGCATCCGAAGCCCTGTCCTGAGGTACCTACACAAGACAATAGCAAGCTCTATGTTTGCAAGGAAGGTGACCGGGACTGTGAATGAAGGTGAACTAAGGATGCTGGACTTATGCCTACTGCCACTTCTGGGGAGCACAAGAGATGGGCGGAAGATGCGGGGCGATAGAGCATATGCTAACCTCGCCCTTGTTCTGATGGAGCAATTCCTAAACTACAAGGACTGGGCGATAAAGATGGGCAAGATGAAGATGGATGGCGCAAGTGACCTCTGTATTGGGGGTATTATCACCCCGATACTTGTTGCTTGTGATGTAGAGCTACGATCAGTACCCTATCCACCCAAATGGATAGATATCGACTTCTTGAGGAGGTGCAGGTTCCTAGACCATACAATGCCTCCAGACGAGTACATCTATCAGTTCATGCATCCGACAGTTGGGGAAGCCAAGCTGCGCCTGCCTTGCACCGATCTCACCAAGGTACGCCAAGGTCGGAACATTGATTTCCATCCTCCTCTCGATAGACTCTACAATCACGACGAGGAGATCAGGGAACAAGGAATGGGGTCAGACGATCAAGATGCTGTTCTGGAGGAGGTTGATCCAACAGAAAGGTACTCGTTTGAGGAGTACAAGCTCAAACCCACACATAGTCCAGCCCTGAAGGAGGCACATAAGCGGATTAATCTCCTTCAAAGGTGGAACAAGTTTCAAGGGAAGACCGTCGCCGCACTCAAGGATACCGTGAAGGACCTGAAAGACCAAGTGAAGGACATGAAGGACCAGCTCAAGGACTTCACGCTAAAGTTCAAATCCCCCACACCCAAGAAAACCATCGTACCTGGGAGAATTCTGACGGAGAGCGGGTCGTTTCGCGAGGAACCAAGACATCATGCACCCGAGATGGAACCACCACGAGCCTCCTCCTTCGAGCCAAGGCAGTTTCAACACGCGAGGAAGAGATGCCAAGCAGGAGGAGCATCTAGCTCACGCACCCGGCTCGAGCAAGGACGTCAAGACAGACACTTCGGAGCATCTGGCTGACGCACCCAGCTCGACCACTACCAGGTCGAGTCGACATACTCACCATAATCACCAAGGTACCCGTACTGACCCTTTCTGTATATATTAGATGCATCGTTTTTTATTGTTTTCTGTTACCTTTTAGCCTTTCTTTCCAAAATTTTATTACACAAGGGACTGTGTAATTTAAGTTTGGGGGAAGGGTTAAGGTCTGTATTGATGTGTTTTCTCTGTTCTTATTTTGATTTTGTGCATTCTTGAGTCTGCATGCATATATGGCATAGACAAACCAAAAAAAAAAAAAAAAAAAATTTTGAAAATTTTTGAAAATGATTTCACAAAAACAGAGTGTTCATTTAGTTGCATTTACATTTTAGGATCGAGTCTAGATTGTTTCATACAGGGCTGTTGCATATGCATAGGGGATAGTGATGATTTAAAACCTTGTAAACTTGCTGATTCAACTGCATGACTTCAATGCCCTCGTTTCTAGTTGTTCATTGTCTTGATGTTGAGCTTGAAGTAAGACCGAACCATATTCTGAATGCACAACTAGATCGAGTCTTAGCTGAAGCATGCTGCGATTTTCTGTCATTCCCCATCTATTTAAACCTGAATTTGACTTATAATTATCATGTCTAGGCATAAAATTTGAACTCATGGATACTGTATACATACTTGGATTCCCTTTCATCTGTTTATACCACTCTTTGCCAATTCAAGTAGCTGATTCTCATTGTTAGATCAGTTTTACCATGCCCTTACCCTAGCCTCCTTTCAAGCCACGCTATTACTTTAGTGAGTGTGTGAGGCCTATTTCCGAATGAGCTTGGTAGAAAGTGTTAGGTTTGAGCCGACAAGGATAGAATCTCATGTAAGTTTTGGTTTGCAATTTTCAAATCAGATAGGATTAGGTGGGATCTTGATCGTTGGGTATTGAGGTTAGTTCTGTGGACAGAAAAGAATGAGAAAAACTTGGAAAAAGAAAAGAAAAGGGTAAGAGTTCTTAGGAGGGAAATGATCTGAATGTTTGAGTATCTAGTAAAGGATTGGGGGATGTGCATAGCAAAAGAAAAGAAAAGGCAGAAAGCTCAAAAGTCTGAAAAAACACAAAAACGCCTAAGCTAAGTTAAGAAAAGAACCCCAATCCGCTAGATGTATATGTGTATAACCCCTCCTAGAACCAAAAACAAAAAGAAAAGATGAAACTGATCCAGGATATCAAAAGAAAAAGCCTAAGGGTGAAGGGTAGAATTAGGATGACTGTCTGGGTTTTAGACTAAGGGATAAGACCGCTTGTGTAGGACTGGGTAGATGGGAGTCTATTCTTGTATGCATAGGTTGGTTCTTACCATTAGCATTCTACTCAAGCTCATTCCGTTTCATTGAGAGACCCTTGTTCTGAAACGTCAATACCGTACTGAAGGGACCATTTTTGTCTCTTGACCTTACCCTTAGCCAAATGAGTTCATTGAATATGTTTAGCTTGATTCATGGTTTCTGTTCTAATGAAAGTTAAGGGGAATGATAGAAATGAATGCATGACTAGGTTGAGGTTTGATTGAACTTGTGCTGCGAAGAGTATGGCTAACGTTTTTAAGTAGAGCTCATAAACTTTGCATTCTAGAATTAGTAACTTGGATATTGAGGTCATCCGTTATTACCTGCAAGTTTTGGTTCTGAGTCCCCACTTTCAACCCTCTTCTCCATTCTCATTCCTTTGTTTGCTTGAGGGCAAGCAAAGATTAAGTTTGGGGGAGTTGATATGTTTGCATTTTGCATCGATTTAGCTTGCATAAATCATACGTTTTGACGTGTTATTCACCCCGTTCTTGTTATTTATTCCGAGTTTTGCATACTTAGAGTGTTTTGCATTAGGTCCGCATACATCCTGCATATTTGGCTTGTTACAGGTAATTTCTGGTAATTTTGGAGAAGTTAGACCAGAAGCTGTCTGGGACGTGCTGCTCGAGTCCATACAGAGCAGTTGTGATCGAGTCCGTGCTGAGCAGAGGCTGTCTGGGACATGCTGATCGAGTCCATGCAGACGTGATCGAGTCCATGCAGGATACCCATGCAGACGTGATCGAGTCTGAGCAGGAGATGGAGCAGAAGCTCAGCTCGAGTACCCATGCTTGAGCTGTATGATCAAGCAGAGACAAAAGGTGGCGTCTTGAAGTTTCAGAACCCATCTCGAGCCCCTGCAATCGAGTGGACTACTTAAGCTCATCTCAGAAAAATGCAGTCTTGATTTCGTCTGTTTGAGCACAGCACTCGACCAAGACTTAGCCGAGCTGGACCTTATCCTGCACATTTTTGCTATTTTGCGCATGACGTTTTAGGGTTTTTAAGACTTAGTATAAATACCTAATGTTGGGTGAAGACTAGGGGGACTACGTTTTATTCTCTAATATTTCGAGTTTTTCCTTGTGTTCTTCTCTGTTCTTAGTTTTCAGAACTTGTAATTTGATTTCTACTTGTTATTTTGAGTTTGTTCCTTCTGTTCTATCATTATCTCTATCTATTTCTATCATCTATGCAAGTTTTTATGATTTCTGGGTTTGTGTTCTTGATGTTCTTCATGAGTTTTGAGTAGTCATTAGGGTTCTTGAGGATGGGATAGATTAGGTGTAGAATCTTTGTCTTTCAGGTGGCTTAAGTGTAGATCGTTTGATTTCCCTTCTAAATGAGTGTTCTTAATGCTAGTTTCTTTCTGATCAATTGGAATTAGAACTTAGGTGTTTTTCCACCCAGAAGGTGTTTGATAAAATGCTTGAATGAACTGATGTTAGAGATTTGCATACCTAGCCTAAGGGATTAGTTGTCTAGGGTGCTTATCGACAATATTGAACTGAATCGTATTGCCTGCTAGGGTAGATTTCGCCAAGGGATTGGGTCTGGAACTGGTCTAGTTTGAGGTTACTTACCACGGGAGTGGACTTAACTGGTTTTGATGTTTGATGTCTAGGGAATAGCTTGATTGAGTTTTGTTAAACCACTTGAATAGGCTAAGAGGACACACTGAGTCGATTACCCCCATCCTTAGGAACTTCTCTTGCATTGTTGAATTTGCTGCTAGTCCTATATGCTGCTCTTTACCCCCATATGTTATTTCTGTTATTGCTTGGTTTCTGCTAGTTCTTGTTAGTCCTATACGGTACCTGTTTTAGTGTCCATTCTCAGTTTTTGTCTAGGTTGCTAGACCCCAATACGCTATTTGTTTGGCTTGACTTGAATTGCTGATCGCATCCTTTTTAGTTAACATCTTCACCTTTATGGATTGACACCTTACTACTACAACGAAAACTTGGTCTAGTAAGAAATTGACCTATATCAATTGCATGCATATTGTATTTTGGAGTTGTATCAGTTATATTCAAGGAATATTGAAGATGTTGAGGTCAAATAGAGAGAAGGAAGGAAGGAAGAGCTTAACTCGACCATACACTCGACCAAAAAACTCGAGTGGAGCACAAAACAGAGACCTTGGAACCAGACTCGAACAAGAACTCGAGTAGGAAGTCGAATGGAACCAAAAATACCACCTTGAGACTAACTTGAGCCACTAACTCGAACTGGCTAACTCAAGTCTGCACCAAAGTTGCCATTTTGAAGCCAACTCGATCCGCCCAGTTGAGTCACCCACTCGAGTCCACCACAAAGACTGCACCTTGGAGCCAACTCGATCCTCCCACTCGAGTCAGCCACTTGAGTCCACCACAAAGTTGCCATCTTGAAGATTTTTGCCGAACTCGACCAAAGGACTCGACCCCCAGCTCGAGTGCACCTCCGAACCTAGCTATTTTGTCTACTTGTGAGCTAGGGTTTTGATCAAATCTATAAATATCTTGTATTGACCACTGGACAAAGGGATAGTCTGCTATTTTTTTTTCTCTGCTTCCAAAACTTGTTCTTGCTTTGTAATCAGATTTCTTTGAATCTATTTAGTATTTTGTGTTTGATTTTCAGTAGTCTCTCTATTTTCATCTTGATCTTTTCATTTATGCAAGTTTTAATGATTTCTGGGTTTGTGTTCTTGATGTTCTTCATGAGCTCTGAGTAGTCTCTAGGGTTCTTAAGGATGGGATAGATTAAATGTGGAATCTTAGTCTCCTAGGTGGTTTAAGCTTAGATTACTTGATTTTCCTTCTGGATTAGTGTTATTAATGCTAGTTTCTCTCTGATCAATTGGAACTAGAACTTAGGCATTTCCACGCCCACCAAGTGTTTGATGAAATGCATGAACCAACTAATTCCAGAGATTTACATTCCTAACCTAAGAGATTGGTTGTCTAGGGTGTTTATTGGCTTTAATATACTAAATCTTAATGCCTGCTAGGCTAGATTTCGCTAAAGAGATTTAGGTCTGGAACTCGTTTAGCTTGAGGTTATCTGTCATGAGAATAGATTTAAGTGCTAATAATGTTTATTGTCTAGGGATTAGCTCTATTTGAGTATGTTAAACACCTAAGTGGATTAAGATGATACACTAATCAATAACCCCATTCTTAGGAGCTTCTGCTTAGTTGATTGAATTCTGTTTGCATTGCCTCTGTAGTTTCTGTTAGTAACTACCAGTTCTGTTAGCTTCTGTTATTAGTTCTACTAATGCTTTTAAATTATTGTTCTGTTAGATTGTTAATCTTATAATCTACTGCTTGGCTTGACTTAATTCAGTTTGATTACATCCTTTCTGGTTAATAGCTCACCCAATTGGATTGACACCTTTCTGTGCTGCAATGACATAATGATAGTGTAATAGGAAATTGACCTATATCAATGGCTCAATGACAAGGCCGAGATGAAGATCACCGAGCATGTAACGGTTCTGTTTAGTATAGGTAAATATATTGACCAAGTTACTTATGATGTAGTGCCTATGAAAGTCGGACACCTTCTATTAGGAAGTGATACACGCCTGGTCTCAAAGTTCAGAATCTTCAAACGATGGTGTTGTTCTTCTTCAGGAGAGAGGCTCGTCTTGAAGGAGAAACAGTGGAGCGATGTGAGACCACACAAGATGCGGAAGCCTTGTGATAAACACTAAGTGATTCTCAGGTTTGAGAGTCCGATTACTCAATCAAGCAAGAGAAGAGAGAAGGAAGCGGCTGCTGCCTTCGTTTGAGAGATAAACTCGTTTTTGTTTTAGGGTAAAAAGTCTATGTCATTAAGAGGAAAATTTAGGCCTTTTATAATAGTCTCTAGACGTCCACATGTCACAAACAACCAAGAACAACAAGTAGTTCAAGAAAAAACAGCAAGGTTTGCGAAAATAAGGAAATAACTCAAAAATGGAAAGTTTGAGCTAAAACAGAACAACTTGTCTCTCGTCAGTCTTTGCTCTTGGTGCTCAGCTCTTGAAGTGTTCTTGGACTTGTGAAAGATGTAGTAGACCGAGAACAAGTCCAAAATGCGCACTAAGGGTGTTGCCTCGTTAAAACCTTCCTCAGAAAACCCATACCCCTTGGGACAAAACTGATGGTAAGGAAAAAGAGTACAATGCCTTAGCACGTCTTTCTGTGTCTTCACTATATGATGACAGTGAAGACACTAGACTCACGTGTCTTGATGCTGAGAAGTGGCCATGGGGCCTGAACAGAAACGCAGTTCGAAGGAGAACACCGTGTAGCGTCATTTGAGTCGAAAAGAGAGCTGGCGGTTTCTGGTGATGCAACGGACATGTCATTGTGCTTTCCTGGAGTAAGAGTGATGTAATTGAAGTCTTCCAGGTCAGATGTTGAAGCTTGTTCTAGCTTGGTTCTGAAGCCTCCTCTGTGGTGTCCGTTGAGAAGCTGGTGCAAAGTCGGCTTTGGTGGAGTTACTTCTTGCTCCAATGCAGCTGCTACATATCCATTGAACTTATGCCTCAATGCTTTAGCCCTTTAGCGTGTAATAGGTCCGGCTGGAATGTATGGAATTGGGTTCTCCACAGATTTAGCGTCATCTCCTTTCAGCTCCAAGGTGATGTTCTCATCATTCCCACCCTCTTAGAAGGTTTTGACCTCAAAACTGGTTCATCACCTGCATCAAACAATTCTAAGTCAATAACATTGAAAGTAGGAGATATATTAAACTCACCTGGTAGTTCAAGCCTATAGGCGTTGTCATTGATCTTCTCAGCTACTCGGAATGGCCCATCTCCTCTTGGTGCTAGTTTGTCCTTCCTCTTGTTTGGGAACCGTTCTGGACGCATATGAAGCCATATTCAATCTCCTTCTTTGAAGATGACCTGTTTACGCCCCTTGTTAGCTTGCTTAGCATACATCTTAGTTTTCTTCTCAATGTTCTCTCTAGCTTTCTGATGTATGCTCTTGATGTAATCAGCCTTTTTCTGTCCTTCTAAGCTCACGATCTCAGCTGGCGGCAATGGTGAGAGGTCTAATGGCGAGTTTGGATTAAAGCCATAGACAACCTGAAATGATGACAGCTTGGTGGCAGAGTGAACAGCTCGATTGTAAGCAAACTCCACAAATGGTATACACTCTAACCAGTTCTTTAAATTCCTCCCAATGGTTGCTCTCAGCAATGTTGACAAAGTCCGGTTAACAACCTCAGTTTGCCCATCTGTTTGAGGATGGCAAGTTGTAGAGAACACTAGCTTCGTTCCTAGCTTCTTCAAAAGCGTTCTCCAGAAATGACTCAGAAACTTGGTGTCTCTATCTGATACAATCGTCCTTGGAATCCCATGTAGCCTCACTACTTCTCTGAAGAATAAGCTGGCGGTCTGAGAAGCATCATTAGTTTTAGCACATGGAATGAAATGTGCCATCTTAGAGAATCTGTCCACAACAACGAAGATGGAATCCTTATGCTGCAGCTTGGGAAGTCCAAGCACAAAATCCATTGATATGTCGACCCAAGGAGCTGTAGGTATAGGGAACGGCATGTATAGTCCATGAGGATGAGATTTAGACTTAGCCTGCTTGCACGTTACACATCTAGCATAAAACGCCTCCACTGTCTTTCTGAGATGAGGCCAAAAGAAATGCTCCTTCAGTATGCTCAATGTCTTCTAAGCCCCAAAATGACCCATAAGACCACCCCCATGAGCTTCTCTAATCAGCAATTCACGTAGAGAACCGTGAGGTATGCACAGTCTCCTTTCTCTAAATAAAAATCCATCTGACTTGTAGAAATTGTTGTAGGCTCCTTTACCACATTCTGAGTAGATATCCTTGAAATCTGGGTCTTCTTCATATTTCATCTTAATCATTTCAAACCCCAAAACCTTAGACTCCATCGTGGTGATCAACGCATGTCTTCTTGAAAGTGCATCTGCTACCACGTTCTCTTTACCCTTTTTGTACTTAATGACATAAGGGAACGTCTCAATGTACTCTAGCCAGCGAGCATGCCTCTTCTTGAGGGTTGTCTGTCCCTTTAGATGCTTCAGCGTTTCATGGTCAGTATGAATCACACATTCTCTAGCAAGCAGATAGTGTTGCCACGTCTCCATGGCTCTAACCAACGCATACAACTCCTTGTCATAAGTAGGATAATTCAACGCAGCCCCACTTAGCTTTTCACTGAAATAGGCAACTGGTTTGCCTCCTTGAGTAAGAACAGCCCCTATCCCAATTCCAGATGCATCACACTCCACTTCAAAGGTCTTATTAAAATCCGGAAGTGCTAGAACAGGTGCATTAGTTAGGCGTTCCTTCAGATCCTGAAACGCCTTATTCTGAGTTTTTCCCCAAGTAAACCCAACATTTTTCTTGATAACTGATGTGAGTAGTGCAGCCACACTACTAAAGTCCTTAACAAAATGGCGATAGAAGCTTGCAAGACCATGGAACCTTCGAACTTGGCTGATGCTTGTTGGGGTTGGTCATTCTTGTATAGCCCTTATCTTTTCTCCATCAACTTGTAATCCCTGCGAACTCACAACAAATCCTAGAAAAACTAGTTCATTAGTGCAGAATGTGCACTTCTTTAAGTTTGCATAAAGGCTTTCCTTTCGGAGAGTCTTTAAGACTAACTCAAGATGTGACACATGGTCAGATAAACAAGAACTGTAAATTAAAATATCATCAAAATACACAACCACAAACTTACAGATGTATGTCCTAAGAACATGGTTCATTAGACGCATAAATGTGCTGGGTGCATTTGAGAGTCCAAACGGCATGACTAGCCATTCATAGAGTCCTTGTTTCATTTTGAAAGCTGTTTTCCATTCATCTCCTTCCTTCATCCTAACTTGATGGTATCCACTTTTCAGGACTATTTTGGAGAAGATGGTTGCCCCACTAAGCTCATCCAGCATGTCAACAAGGCGCGGAATAGGATGTCTATATTTGATGGTTATGTTGTTAATCGGCCTACAGTCCACACACATCCTCCATGTTCCATCCTTCTTAGGAACTAGCAAGACCGGTACAGCACAGGGACTAAGACTCTCCCTTACGTAGCCTTGCTCCATTAATGCTCTAACTTAGCGTTCAAGCTCTTTTGCTTCTTCTGAATTCACACGGTAAGCTGGTCTATTTGGAAGTTGTGCACCAGGTATGAAATCGATTTGGTGCTCTATCCCTCGGCTTGGGGGCAGTCCAGCCGGTATCTCTTCAGGAAAAACGTCCTCAAATTGTTCTAAGAGCTGACTTACCTCCTTAGGTAACTCCACAGCTACAGAACCTGCGCTCAAAAGCTCCTTAAAGACCATTAGTAGCACAGTGTGTGAAGTAGTTTTTAAAGCCCTTCTTACTTCACTAGTATTAACTAGGAAGTTAGATTTAGCACCATTACTCTTTTCTTTAGACATTTTAATTTGCATTTCATGAACTTGCTGAGGTGATAATGGAGCTAAATTCACTTTTCTTTTATCATGCATAAATGAGTATAAATTGGTGCGACCGTTATGCGTGGTTTCCTTGTCAAACTGCCATGGACGTCCCAATAAGAGATGGCCAGCTTGCATTGGAACCACATCACAGAGCACTTGATCATTGTAACGCCCCACACTAAATGGAACTGTCACTTGATCAGTGATCTTTAACTCAGACTTATCATTGAGCCACCTCAACCTATAGGGTCGTGGGTGCTTAGTTCTCTCCAAGCCTAGTTTTTCAACCATATAGAGGCTTGCAACGTTTGTACAAGAATCCCCATCAATTATCAGAGAACATACCTTCCCCTTGATAGTACATCTGGTATGGAAGATGTTTTCACGCTGAGCACTCTCTTCAGGTTCTATCATGGTGCTGAGAATGCGTCTCATCATTAGAAGCTCTCCGGTGTCTAGAAATTCTGTAATCTCCTCATCAGCGTCCTCCTCAGCCTCTTCTTCATCTTGTGATTCATAATCCCCAGATTCAGTAAGGATCATCACTCTTTGATTAGGACAATCCCTGGATATATGCCCTCGGCCTTGACACTTATAACAGGTAATGTCTCGGCTCCTCTGCGGATTTTGTTGGTTTCGAGGCTGATGATCACGTCTAGGCTCATCTTTAGTGTCTCTAGATGGTTCAGGAGCTCTTGGTTTAAAACGTGAATCAATCACAACTGCCTTGCCCTTATCAGCTTGTTTTGGCGCTGAACTCCAAGTATTTTTGTTTCGGCTGAAACTTGAGTTCTTTCTCTTGATTTGTTGTTCAGCTTAGATTGCTAAGTGCAGGAGATCCTCCATCTGATGATATACTTGCATTTCCACTTTTGTAACAATCCTCTCTTGTAACCCATCCAGAAACTGAACCATGGGTGTTTCTGGTGCTTCATCTAATTCAAGGCGATTCCTGAGGTGCTCAAATTCCTCATAATATTCTTCCACTGATTTGTTGCCTTGAGTAAGCCGTCTGAATTTCTTTTGCAGCTCACGGTGGAAATGTGGTGGCACATATCTCCTTTTCATTAACTGCCTCATGTCGTGCCAAGTAGAGATAGGACGGTCTTGGTAACGTCTCCTATCAGCCACATCTCGGTCCCACCATGTAAGGGCATGGTCGGTCAGCTGAGCTGCTGCAAAGGCTACTTTCTTCGCCTCAGTGTAAGTGTATGATATATCATGGATTTTACCCGTTTTTAGCCATGATATAAGTCGCTTTATCGAGTCTTTCTAGTGCTTTTTCTATCATTTTAGAGTCTTTTCAGGTTTTAGCACGTTTGGGACGAAATTGGAGATTTTGGAGACATTTGGAGCCTTTTTGGAGCAAACCGAAGAAAGTACCCGTTTTGAAGCCTGAGTATCGATCGACACCATTCCGAGTATCGATCGACACCATTCCGAGTATCGATCGACACCATCCCGGTATCGATCGATACCGACGTAATCAACGCGCAGAAGAGATTTTCAAGGAAGCCCATAAGAAGCCCAATACTTTCCCTTATTTACAAAAAGGCCCAGCTCGTGTTTTTAGACCTAGTTAAGCAAACTTTTAGTCATTAGGTTGGAGGGACTTCAGACTTTGCTTTTCAATTTTATTCTTGAGCCACCTTTGAGATTGGAGAGCTTTTGTGAGGGAGACGGATCCAAGACTCTGTTCATCATAGAGAAGATCCCGAACCCTTGTTTTTATTCTTTTGTTTAATCTCGTGATTTATTCAGTTATGTTATTTGTTTCATTTATCATGTCTGAGTAGTCTCCTTTTAGGTTTAGGGTTTTCTCATATGAATTTCTCTGATTTATGATGATTGATTTGTTAGGGTTCAAAATCTGAATAGTTCTTCACCATAGGTTGTTCTCAAAGCTATTTCTAACCTGATCACTTAGAACATAGAACCTAGATTAATCGATTAGGCACGACAGTGCAATTGAGTAATCTGATAAAACCTAGGGTGAGCAATTGGATTATCTGCAAAGAGATTTGGTTTAATCGAATTGTGAACATATCAAACTTGAATTGATTGCTGGTTTACTGTGTAGGATTTGCAAAGAGATTTGGAATTCTAGATTTTAGACTTAGTTAGTTTTCACAACGAGAGTTGGTTAACTATACTATCGTGTTTGAGTTCAAGAACGGCGCTTAATTGAATTGAACCTTAATTGATTAATTGTTATCTATCATTGATTTCCTGAGAATTTCCCTGAGCCTAGTTTCCTCCCATATAAATCAACCTAAGTTTAATTCAATCATTTGTTTTCTATTCAATCATTTGTTTGCTTAGCACAATCTGCATCTTTCCTCTATTGCGTGAGTTTTCTTGAGTTCTTGTGTTCGACCCCTAACTTTACTGCAGCAACTGCTTTAGTATCATCATAGGGTATTAATTTGAGCATATCAAATTTGGCGTCGTTGCCGGGGACTCTAAAAATTCACCATTAGAATTTTAGTTGTCGATTTTGGCTAAGTTCGTCGTCAGTATCGATCGATACTCCATTGGTATCGATCGACACTGAACGTCTGTTTTTGAAATTTTGGTTACTTAATTTCTCGTCTTTTGATTTTCAGGTGTATGCATCAGCGTACCACCAGGAGAACGAAGAACACACCACTGATCAATCTCTCCAACTCAGAGCTAGCAGAGCTTGAACGCACAATTCGAACAAAGAAAAGAACTACAGTTGAGATGGATCTTCCACAAGGTTTGGTGCATGATGAGGAAGGTGGACAACTACCTCCTCCACCACAACCCCAAGCTGTTGCTGAACGGACACTTGGCGATTACAACCGACCGGATCAATTCTATGCCAATCGAGCAGCGATCCGTATTCCGACTTTCCAGAGGAATGACTTTGAGCTGAAGCCTGCTTACTTCACTCTTGTTGGACAGCACCCCTTCACAGGCCTTTCTCATGAACACCCTATGGATCACATTGAGAAATTTGAAGATTTGGTCACTAGCATGAAGTACAATGGAGTGCCACAGGAATATCTCTTTTGTAAGCTCTTCCCATACTCTCTTGGTGGAGAAGCAGCTTACTGGCTGAAGCAGTTGCCTCCCGGATCTCTCGCTACTTGGAACGAGACCAAGAACGCATTCCTGAACAATTTCTATGACGATGCGAGATCGGAGGAGCTCAGGAACAAGATCTCTCAATTTTCTCAGGGTCCAACAGAAGCACTCAAGGCTGCTTGGGTTCGATTCAGATCATATCAGAGAGACTGCCCTCATCACGGTTTCAGTCAAGTTCAGCTGCTCGGGATCTTTTACAGAGGGATTGATTGGAGGTATCAGATGGCACTGGATTCTGCAAGCAACGGGAATTTCAACACTAGGATTCCCACTGATGCTGTGAAGCTGATTGAAAACTTGGCGTCTAGCAATAGCACCAAGAATGCTGATTTTGAGCGGAAGAGGCTCGCTAGTGTTGCTGACAGTTCGCAGATTGCTGAGGTTCAGGCGAAGCTAGACACAATGCACAACCTGCTAGTGGGGAAGACAAAGAAGGCTGTACATTTTGCTGAGGAAGTAGAGGAGATTAAAGATGAAACAGAAGATGTTAACTATATTGGTGATTCTGGTTTTCAGGGTCAGCGATTTGGTTACAACAACAACAGAAGCCTCAACAACAATCAGCAAGGTGGTTACAAATCTGGTGGTAACCAATCTGGTTTTGGTGCCACACAATTCGCCCAAAAACCACTTCAGAGCAATGACTTTACTCGTCAATACGGTAATTCATCTTACCAACCGCATTCTCCGAGGTCTACAGAGAGTAAGACAGAGATCCTCTTGGAACAAATTCTACAGGGACAAGAAAAAATGACTGTGGATTTTAATAGAAAGCTGGATAATGTGTACACTGATCTGAATGGGAAAATCAACACTCTCGAAATCCATCAGAAGATGCTGGAAAGTCAAATAGCTCAGACATCAGCAGCTGTCAAGGGAAAGATAGTTCAACCACAGCATGGACATGTCAATGCAATCACCTCGAGCGCTAGAGAAGAGGATTTTGAGCCTGCGATGACTGTGTTCGTATGCAGTGATACTAGTATAGACCGATACCTGCCTGGTATCGATCGACACTTCCCGAGATCTGCTGTAGATTCGAAGGTCGCTGAAGATGAAGATAAGAATTCTGACATTCCACGAGTATCGATCGACACCCCTACCTGTGTCGATCGACACCAACCTGCAGAGACGATACAAAACTCCAGCATCGATCGACACTCATCTGGTATCGGTCGATACCCTTCGCAGGCTGAATCAATAACTGAAAAAAGGACAGAGATGGTTGAGGAACGGGTATACAAACCAAAGTTACCTTACCCTGTTCTTTCCAAGCTGACAAGAGAGGAGTGGGAGGCTGCTAGAAGCAAGTTTTTATCAAAAAAAATGGTTGCAGGACCTCCCGTTGCTGATACACCACCACCGCTGAGATAGTTGACAAAGAGGGAAGATCCAGGGAAATTCTCAGTTCCATGCTCCATCTCTAGAGTAAATTTCAAGGAGTCTCTCGTTGACTCAGGGTCTAGTGTCAACGTCATGTCAAGGGCGATTGCAGAGAGATTGAAAGCTGATATGAAATATCCTAACACGCTTCTCACATACGCGGATTCTTCTAGCTCACTCCCTTACGCTACAATTCTTGATTTACCTGTTAAAATAGGAGATTGTCTGATTCCTACTGATTTTCAGGTTGTGGAGATGAGCCAAGGATCCAAGGTGCCCTTGATTTTGGGAAGACCATTTATGGCTACTGTTGGCGCGATCATGGACACACCTAATAAGAGAATCTCTTTCTCTTGCATTGACGGAGAAGTCTTCTATGATGCCATTCCTTCTGGAGTAGCACCCAGACATGTCTCGTGCATCACCATTGCCTCGGGCGAGACTCTGATGATCGATCTGCTCGATGAGTCTTATGATGAACCAAAAGTCGCAGATGTTTCAAATGAACTCCCCCAACACCCCAAGAAAGTTGTGGAGAAGACCAAGGCAACAAAGAGGAAGGCGACGAGCAAGAAGATCAACGGTGTTGCTAATTTCACTTTGATTCCTCAGAAGTGTGATGGAGATTCGATCGAATATAAGGTGAAGTGCAAGGGAACCTCGAAACCTTTCTCTAAGGTTAGAGTTCTCATTCCTCCGGAGATGAAAGAGAAAGAAGAGGATATGATGAGCAAAACTTTGAAGCTGCAGATGTCTAATTGTGGAACTTATTTCGGAGTGAGTCCTCCACCTTGTCGTGACTGATCTCTTAGCCAAAGTCAAGCTCGTGACATTAAACAAGCGCTTAGTGGGAGGCAACCCACTGGTAAGTCTATAAATATTAGTTTTTGTTTTTGTGTTTTGTTGTGTTTTGCGAATCAGGTCGGAAGAAGGATGGTCGTTTTTGTTCCGTATCGATCGACACCACCTTGGTATCGATCGACACCACTGCTCTATGGTAACACCTCTTGTTCTTGACCTATTTCGTTTTGTCCTTTGTTTTCCTTCACCTTCTCTGGGCTTGATAAACACTGGGGACAGTGTTGTTTAAGTCTGGGGGAGGTAGTTACTGACATTGTGTGTTCATTTTGAAAAAAATAAAAATAAAAAATAATTTTGTTTAATTGAGTCAAAACAACTTAGAGTTTTCTGGATTGTGCTTGGTTTTGTTGTTCTGGTTTTGCTTTTGAGTGACCACTGTTACAGGATTAGTTTCAGTTCGACTAATGAAAAATCCAAGGGATAACCAGCCTGCTAGAAATCACTGATGTCTCCAGCAAGGTTCTTCACAAGCTTTAGCCAAATTTTGCACTTCATCTACGCGGTTAGTGTTCTTAGAGCTTGATTCATCATTCATATCTGGCTAAGGAACCCATCATGCTTGAAAATTGTGGTATATCTCTCCCGTGAAAATTGTTGGATACATATTTGCGTTAAAACAGGTAAAATCTATATAAAAGATGAAATGATTTCCGCCGAGTAGAGGGGTAGGAAAATTTCCTATGACCCCATTATTCTACTTGGATAAGGAATGATCACACAAAGGCCTGAAGTGAGGGGTAGGAAAATTTCCTATGACCCCATTATTCACCTAAGACTTTTGATACATTGAGAGGGTAAGAACCGGGGATTCGGTAGCAAACACTATCAATACTCGCGTTTCGGACCTTGATTTGTATATGCTTGTTCAAATAAATCTGCGCTGTTGAAATCTAATGAGAACTGATTATGAAATAAGTCTGGGGAGATGAAGAATACCGGAAAGCAATAAATGTTGTTGAATAAATGGTTCCTTAGCTATGATATTGTATGGGCAAGAATCTAGAAAGTTCTTGAACACTGATTGCAGCGATGAAACTGGCGATGAGAGCTTGGATGAATATTGGTGTGAGATAGTAAGTGAAATCTTGGGAAGTTGGGGTTCCTACGGAGAAGTACATGGTGGTTAGATCTGGAGCTGATCAGGCAGCAGTGGGCGCTTGGGAAAAAGGATCATTACAGCGATTTCGGTAAGAGGTCAGATCTCTAAGGTTTTTCAAACCTCTTTCTCTAACTTAGTTTTCTGTTTTGCTTGAGGGCAAGCAAAAGGCTAAGTCTGGGGGCGTGATATATCATGGATTTTACCCGTTTTTAGCCATGATATAAGTCGCTTTATCGAGTCTTTCTAGTGCTTTTTCTATCATTTTAGAGTCTTTTCAGGTTTTAGCACGTTTGGGACGAAATTGGAGATTTTGGAGACATTTGGAGCCTTTTTGGAGCAAACCGAAGAAAGTACCCGTTTTGAAGCCTGAGTATCGATCGACACCATTCCGAGTATCGATCGACACCATTCCGAGTATCGATCGACACCATCCCGGTATCGATCGATACCGACGTAATCAACGCGCAGAAGAGATTTTCAAGGAAGCCCATAAGAAGCCCAATACTTTCCCTTATTTACAAAAAGGCCCAGCTCGTGTTTTTAGACCTATTTAAGCAAACTTTTAGTCATTAGGTTGTGAGGGACTTCAGACTTTGCTTTTCAATTTTATTCTTGAGCCACCTTTGAGATTGGAGAGCTTTTGTGAGGGAGACGGATCCAAGACTCTGTTCATCATAGAGAAGATCCCGAACCCTTGTTTTTATTCTTTTGTTTAATCTCATGATTTATTCAGTTATGTTATTTGTTTCATTTATCATGTCTGAGTAGTCTCCTTTTAGGTTTAGGGTTTTCTCATATGGATTTCTCTGATTTATGATGATTGATTTGTTAGGGTTCAAAATCTGAATAGTTCTTCACCATAGGTTGTTCTCAAAGCTATTTCTAACCTGATCACTTAGAACATAGAACCTAGATTAATCGATTAGGCACGACAGTGCAATTGAGTAATCTGATAAAACCTAGGGTGAGCAATTGGATTATCTGCAAAGAGATTTGGTTTAATCGAATTGTGAACATATCAAACTTGAATTGATTGCTGGTTTACTGTGTAGGATTTGCAAAGAGATTTGGAATTCTAGATTTTAGACTTAGTTAGTTTTCACAACGAGAGTTGGTTAACTATACTATCGTGTTTGAGTTCAAGAACGGCGCTTAATTGAATTGAACCTTAATTGATTAATTGTTATCTATCATTGATTTCCTGAGAATTTCCCTGAGCCTAGTTTCCTCCCATATAAATCAACCTAAGTTTAATTCAATCATTTGTTTTCTATTCAATCATTTGTTTGCTTAGCACAATCTGCATCTTTCCTCTATTGCGTGAGTTTTCTTGAGTTCTTGTGTTCGACCCCTAACTTTACTGCAGCAACTGCTTTAGTATCATCATAGGGTATTAATTTGAGCATATCAATGTAGCAGCCAAAAATCTTATCCATTCTTCTTTCCCACTCTAGATAAGCTTCTGGGTCAACTCTTCCAGCAAAGGTTGGTGCGTTTAATTTCAGGTCTGGTGAGTGCTGAGGCGGTGGTGGCTGGTGGTCTGGTTCATGCTCTCCATAAGCATGTCTAGGCCGTGGTGGTTGTGGCGGTGGTAGATCGCCTGGATCATGTACCCTTTGATTCTGATACGGTTCAGGTCCATTGTCTCTTCTTGCATGCATGGGAGGGTTCTCCATGCGGTCCATTCGGTTAGAGAGAGCTTGGAGCTGAGTGTTGATATTTGCCATCATCTGAATCATGGCATTGTTGGCGTCGACTTGGTCATAATTCTCAGCCATGGGGTCGATATTTCCTTGCACAAAACAGGAAAAATCACAAGCTTAGTTTTCTGGAAAGAAGTAAGCAGCTTACAAAGAAAAGGAAAATTCACTAAAACAGAACAAGGAAACTTCACTTATTTCTAGTCCAGCCCTAATTTTCTATTTTAATTTTCGCCTTCTCTACCCTAGCAGCCACGAAAATTCAGTCTCTAATGGTGCAAATAACAACTTAATATGATGATCAAATTCGGTTCTAAGTGATTAAATAAGCAGTACACAAAAACAGAAGCAAATAATTTAACAGGGTGAAACACACAAGCTAAACGATTCCTTCAGCAACCTAACCTTTTTCTTTTCTTTTTCTTAACTTTATGAAACAATAAACTAGCAACTTAACAAACCAAATCAACGAAATACTGAAACAAACAAACGATGAAACAAAAGCAATAAAGAATCAAAACAGAAGCGAACAGCAAGATAAGCAAACAGAAGCAACGATTAAACAAGCTATCAATTGAAACAACCTAATAACTTGATTCTCAATAACTTCTAAAGCAAATTGATTGAAAGCAAAGGATAGGTTTAGACACAACCTGATTGAAGGAACTTTAGCTCTGATACCAAAGATGATACACGCCTGGTCTCAAAGTTCAGAATCTTCAAACGATGGTGTTGTTCTTCTTCAGGAGAGAGGCTCGTCTTGAAGGAGAAACGGTGGAGCGATGTGAGACCACACAAGATGTGGAAGCCTTGTGATAAACACTAAGTGATTCTCAGGTTTGAGAGTCCGATTACTCAATCAAGCAAGAGAAGAGAGAAGGAAGCGGCTGCTGCCTTGGTTTGAGAGATAAACTCGTTTTTGTTTTAGGGTAAAAAGTCTATGTCATTAAGAGGACGATTTAGGCCTTTTATAATAGCCTCTAGACATCCACATGTCACAAACAACCAAGAACAACAAGTAGTTCAATCAAAAACAGCAAGGTTTGCGAAAATAAGGAAATAACTCAAAAATGGAAAGTTTGAGCTAAAACAGAACAACTTGTCTCTCGTCAGTCTTTGCTCTTGGCGCTCAGCTCTTGAAGTATTCTTGGACTTGTGAAAGATGTAGTAGACCGAGAACAAGTCCAAAATGCGCACTAAGGGTGTTGCCTCGTTAAAACCTTCCTCAGAAAACCCATACCCCTTGGGACAAAACTGATGGTAAGGAAAAAGAGTACAATGCCTTAGCACGTCTTTGTGTGTCTTCACTATATGATGACAGTGAAGACACTAGACTCACGTATCTTGATGCTGAGAAGTGGCCATGGGGCCTGAACAGAAACGCAGCTCGAAGGAGAAGGCCGTGTAGCCTCATTTGAGTCGAAAAGAGAGCTGGCTGTTTCTGGTGATGCAACGGACATGTCATTGTGCTTTCCTGGAGTAAGAGTGATGTAATTGAAGTCTTCCAGGTCAGATGTTGAAGCTTGTTCTAGCTTGGTTCTGAAGCCTCCTCTGTGGTGTCCGTTGAGAAGCTGGTGCAAAGTCGGCTTTGGTGGAGTTACTTCTTGCTCCAATGCAGCTGCTACATATCCATTGAACTTATGCCTCAATGCTTTAGCCCTTTGGCGTGTAATAGGTCCGGCTATAATGTATGGAATTGGGTTCTCCACAGATTCAGCGTCATCTCCTTTCAGCTCCAAGGTGATGTCCTCATCAGGAAAACCATGGCAATTTAATCGAGAGACTCAACACGATGGCCGTACAAACTGCTACTCGATCAATCACAATAACCGTAAATATACCTTGGTGCCTCTTAGCCCCTCACAAGTACACGCACTTCAGGTAAAAATGGCTGAGGAAATAGAGGTAAGTAAGTCAAGTCTTTACATGAATTACAGTTCCGTTTGTAAGACCCTTAGTGCCACGGGCACCGTGTTAGTAATGATCTACAAAGAATGTTTAAGTATAGAGACAGGTACGACGGACATCCCCGGGGAAATTGAACATCTACTTCAAGATTACATAGATATGTTCCCTGAGGATCTACCACCAGGCTTACCTCCACTCCGCGGGATCGAGCACCAAATCGACCTAGTACGAGGATCTGCTTTACCGAACAAACCCGCCTATAGAATGGATCCCGAAGAAAGCAAAGAATTTGAGAGACAAGTCCGAGAGCTGCTTGATCGAGGCTATATTCGAGAAAGTCTAAGCCCCTATGTCGTACCGGTTTTTCTCGTTCCAAAGAAGGAAGGCACTTGGAGAATGTGTGTAGATTGGCGCGCCATCAACAATATAACCATCAAGTACCGGCACCCTATACCGCGTTTAGATGACATGCTTGACGAGATTAGTGGCTCCACCATATTCTCAAAAGTCGATCTCAAGAGTGGATATCACCAAGTACGTATGCGTGAAGGAGATGAGTAGAAGACCGCTTTCAAGACCAAACAAGGTCTATACGAATGGCTTGTCATGCCTTTCGGTCTTACCAACGCCCCTAGTACTTTCATGAGACTAATGAACCAGGTTCTTCATTTTACATTAGTAAATTTGTTGTTATCTACTTTGATGATATACTAATCTATAGTAGGAGCATGCATGATCACTTAGAACTTGTGTTTAATTCACTTCGCTAACCTAAAGAAGTGTGTGTTTTGTACTAACAAGCTAGTCTTCTTAGGCTTTGTTATTAGTAAGCAAGGATTACAGGTGGATGAAGAAAAGATCCGAGCTGTCCGAGAGTGGCCAACCCCAACGACCATCGGTCACGTCCGAAATTTCCATAGTCTAGCGAGTTTTTACCAGAGATTCGTGAAAGACTTTAGCACCCTCCCCAAACCTCTCACTGCCGTGATCAAGTAGAACCAACCATTCAAATGGGGAGCTGCCCAAGATCACGCCTTTAATGCCTTGCAGGAGAAGCTAACACAAGCACCGGTTTTATCGTTGCCTAATTTTGACGAAATTTTTGAAATTGAATCTGATGCTTCAGGAATAGGGATTAGAGATGTTCTTTACCAAAGAAAGAAACCCGTGGCATTTTTCAGTGAAAAGTTCAGCGGAGCCACACTCAACTATCCGACATACGATAAGGAGCTTTATGCCTTGGTGCGAGCCTTACAAACATGGCAACACTATTTATTATCCAAGAAATTCATCATTCATACCGACCATGAGACACTCAAGCACTTACGGGGCCAAACATCACTCAAAAGGAGACATGCTAAGTGGCTCGAGTTTATAGAGACGTTCCCTTACGTCATTAAGTACAAGAAAGGCATGGAAAATGTAGTGGTTGATGCTTTATCAAGACCTTATACGCTGATCACAACATTCGAAGCCAAGATCATGGGATTCAAACACCTCAAGGCCCGCTACGACATGGATCCTGATTTTGCCGAGGCTTACGAAGCTTGTGGTAAAGGTGAATTCCATTCATTTTACTTACATGATGGATTTCTTTTTGGGGACAAAAGATTATGCATACCTCAAGGATCCATGCATGACTTGCTGCTCAAGGAAGCCCACGGAGGAGGCCTCATGGGCCATTTCAACGTAGACAAGACTCTTGCCGTGATAGCAGATCATTTCTACTGGCCGCATCTTAAGAAGGACGTTGAGAAGACTTGTGCGAGAAGTTTCATATGCCACAAAGCCAAATCCAGGTCCAATCCTCATGGTTTTATACTTACCATTGCCTATCCCTAATGCCCCGTGGGAAGATATTTCCATGGACTTTTTTTATGTTTGCCACAGGTTAAGCATAAGGTTCAATCTTTGTGGTGGTAGATAGGTTCTCAAAGATGGCACACTTCATACCGTGCAACAAGACGAATGACGCGTCTCAAATCGCGGACCTATTCTTCAAAGAAGTGGTAAAGTTACATGATATTCATAGAACTATAGTTTTTGACCGTGATTCTAAGTTTCTTGGGCACTTTTGGAGGACTCTATGGAAGAAGCTTGGAACAAAGCTTCTATTTTCAACCACTTGTCATCCACAAATGGATGGACAAACGGAAGTGGTAAACCGTACTCTCTCCACTTTACTTTGGGCAACGCTTGGCAGAAATTTAAAAACTTGGCTCGATTGTTGAGTTCGCTTATAATCATGCGAGGCACTCTACTACTAACCTATCTCCTTTTGAGATTGTGTATGGTTTCAGGCCCTTAGCACCAATGGACTTGTCCCCGACCCCGTAAACTGAATAAGTCAACCTAGATAGCCGGAACCGGAGCAAGTTCGTAAAGAAGATACATGAGCAAGCACAAGCCACAATTATCAAGAAGACTGAGAAGATCAAAGCGCGTGTAGATAAGGGCCGAAAGCAACTCATCTATGAGCCTGGAGACTGGGTTTGGATCCATATGCGCACAGAGAGATTTTCACAAAAGAGAAGTTCAAAGATGGCACCGCGAGGCGATGGTCCATTCTGGGTCCTAGAACGGATCAACAACAATGCATACAAGCTGGAGCTTCCAGGTGAGTTTAACATCTCACATACTTTCAATGTTACAGACCTTTCGCCTTTTGTTTCAGAGGAACCCATTTTGAGGACAAAACCTTCTCAAGAGGGTGGGAATGATGCAGTCATCGACACTTTGACTAAGCTGCCGAACGAGGAACCAAACAAAGAGCATCCGGACAAGACAATTATGCGACCTCGGACACAAGAAGGTCCTATGATAAGAGCCAGAACACGGAGATTAAGCTTCAGACCGGACCAATCGGATATCTGACCAAGCGAGAGTCCCTGATAAGGACACGAACTGGACAACCAAAGAGAAATCAAGGTCCAGGAGGTCAAAGGTCCTATCACAAGAGCCATAACCAAGATACTAAGGGAAGAATTCAACGTCGCAATACAAGCCCTTCTCGAAGAGATCGACGGTTTCACGGACACGGACACAGATCCGAGACAAGACTTCGGCCAACTGAGGTAAGTTTTGTGTTTAATTATTTTTGTTTCCTTACAGGTGAAATGGCTTCGGCCTAATGGTTCTAGCTAGTGTTCTACGAGTCTAGTTGGAGTCCTAATAGAGTCATTTTTGTTTCTTTTATTTTTATGTCTTTTTGGATATTTTCCTTATAAGGGAATGACTTGTTGTTCTCATCGAAAGAGTGTGTCATTTGAGTCGTTTAATTTTGCAAGTCATGTTGTTTTGAGTCGCAACCCTAGGATTGTAGCCGCATGGACTCTTATAAAGTCCCTTGGCCGTGTATCATTTCGTTTACCCTTGAATTAATAAAGAACGTTGATATAGGTCAATTTCTTAATGCACTATCATCATGTCATTGCAGCACAGAAATGTATCAATCCAATTGGGTGAGCTATTAACCAGAAAGGATATAATCAAACCGAATTAAGCCAAGCCAAGCAATAGATAATGAAACTAAAAATCTAACAGAGCAACAATTAAAAGCGTTACAGAGACTAAAAACAGAAGCTAACAGAAGCAATGCAAAGAAAATTCAATCAATTAAAGAGAAGCTCCTAAGGATGGATTATTGACTAGTGTATCCTCTTAATCTACCTAGGTGTTTAACATACTCAAGCAGAGCTAATTCCCTAGACAATAAAATTAACAGTAGCTAAATCCATTCTCATGACAGATAACCTCAAGCTAGACTAGTTCTAGACCTAAATCTCTTTAGCGAAATCTAACCTAGCAGGCATTAAAATTCAGTCTATTAAAGCCAATAAATACCCTAGACAACCAATCTCTTAGGCTAGGAATGTAAATCTCTAGAATTAGTTGCTTCAGGTATTTCATCAAACACTTGGTGGGCATAGAAATGCCTAAGTTCTAGTTCTAATTGATCAGAGAGAAACTAGCATTACTAACACTAATCAAGAAGGGAATTCAAGTAATCTAAACTTAAACCACCTAAGAGACTAAGATTCCACACTTAATCTAACCCATCCTTAAGAACCCTAAAGACTACTCAGACCCCATGAAGAACATCAAGAACACAAACCCAGAAATCATTAAAACTTGCATAAATGAAAAGATTAAGATAAAAATAGAGACACTACTGAGAATCAAAGACAAATACTAAATAGATTAAAAGAAATCTGATTACAAAACATGAACAAGTTTTAGAGGCAGAGAAAAACCCAGCAGACTCCCTTTTGTCCAATGGATAATAGTATTTATAGGATTTGGCAAAACCCGAGCTCGCTAAAAGACAAAATAGCTTAGTTTGGAGGTGGACTCGAGATGGGGGTCAAGTGCTTGGGTCGAGTCCGGCGAAAAACTTCAAGACAGCAGATTTATGGTGGACTCGACCGGTTGACTTGACATGCTTGGTCGAGTTGGTTCCAAGGTGGCGACTTTGCGGTGGACTCGAGTGGTGGACTCGAGTGGCTTGGTCGAGTTCGCTTCAAAGTCCCCGCCATTGGTTCCACTCGACTCCGAGTTCTGGGTCGAGTATGGTTCCCTGGTGTCTGTTTTGTGCTCCACTCGAGTCTGTTGGTTGAGTCTGGCTCTCCCTTCTTCTTTCTCTCCATTTGACCTCAACATTTTCAATATTCCTTGAATGTACCTGATACAGCTCCAAAATGCAATATGCATGCGATCCTGATGCAAAACACTCTAAGTATGCAAAATGGATAAGAATATGCTATGAGATAAGGCTAAATGGATGATAAATGCATGCTCAAAGTATGTAAAATATAGACATATCAACTCTCCCAAACTTAGTTTTTGCTTGCCCTCAAGCAAACATATAAGTATAAGATGGAGGAGAGGTTTGAAGGTGAGGATTCAGAACCAAAGCATGCTGATAGAATAGATGATATCAATGTCCAAGTTGCTAATTCTAGGTTGCAAGATGTTTGAACTCTACTTAAAAACCTTAGCCATACTCTTCACAACACAATTTCGATTAATCTCAATCTAGACATGCATTCAAATCTACCATTCCCTTTAACATTCAATTAAGCAGAAACCATGAATCAAGCTATGCACATTCAATGAACTCATTTGGCTAAGAGTAAGGTTAAGAGACAAAGATGGTCCTTTTCATATGGTCTAATCATTTCAAAACAGGGATCACTCAAGAAAAGGAATGAGCTTCAGCAGAATGCTAAAGGTAAGAACCAACCTATGCATACAAGGATCGATTCTCATCTACCCAATGATACACAAGTGTTCTTAACCCTCTTAGTTCTAAACCCAGAAAAATATCCTATTTCTACCTTTAACTCTTGGCAATCATTTTTTTCTGCCTTGAACTTTTTCTTGGATCAAACTCATTCTTTTCTTTTTGTTCTTGTTCTCAGGAGAGGCTCTTAAGACTTCTAGCGGATTGGGGGTTTTTCACTTCCAGCTTAGGCTTTCTTTCTTAAGACATTAGGCTTTTTGCCTTACTTTCTCTTTTTCTCTTCTTAGCACAGCTCCAAATCCTTTACTAGATCAATTTACTTTCAGCTTTTCCTCTCCTAAAAAATTTTAACCCTTTTTCCTTTTTCTTTTCTTCTTTCTCTAATTTTTTTTTCTTTTTGCATAACCAAACCCTATACCCAATAATCAAGCTCCCATCTAGTCCTATCTGATTCAAAAATTGCAAACCAGAACTACATGAGACTCTATTCTTGTCAGCTCAAACCTAACACTTTCTGCCAAGCTCATTCAAAAATAGGCCTTACACGCTCAATAAAGTAAACATGGCTTGAAAAAGAAAAAGCTAGGTTAAGGGTAGGGAAACTGTTCTAAGGATGAGAACAGCTACTTGGATTAGCAAGAGTGGTAAATAGGTGAAAGAAAATCCAAGTATGTATGTGGTATCCATGAGTTCAAATGCAATGCATAAGCGAGATAATTACAAGTCAAATTCAGGTTCAATTAGATAGGGAATGGTGTCAAATCACAGCATGCTTCAAACAAGACTATCTAGTTGTGCATTCAAAGTATTGTGCAGTCTTACTTCAAGTTCATTCACAATGCATTAGACAACTAGAAACGAGGGCATTGAGATTATCTTATTGAATCAGCATGCTTACAAGGTTATAGTCATCATAATCCCCTATGCATATGCAAAAGCCCTATATGGAAAGAATCTAGACTCAATCATAAAATGCAAATGCAACTACATGAACACTTTCTTTTTGTTTCTTTTTTTTCGAAAATTTTGCAAATTTGTTTGGTTTTTCTATGCCTTAAATGTATGGAGACTCCAGTATGCACAAAATTTAAAATAAGAACACAATAAACATGTCAAACACATTTTAAGCCTTCCCCCAAACTTAAATTACACAGTCCGTTGTGTAATAAAAATCTGAAGGATGGTTTTAGAAACAACAAAAATGAGGAAAAATGCAAATGATATGTACAAGAATAGATGGAGTTGGTACCTCAAGGGTTAGAGAAGAAGGAGGTTATTGATTCCTCCATGCTCTCCCTGGTGTAGACAAGCTGGTATGTTGGCTCGGCTACTGACTCGACCGGCTGACTCGAGTGGGCCACTCGAGTCTGTCACGTGTATTGTATTCTCCTCCTTTGCTTCATCATTCAGCGCTCATACTCTCCTCTAATTATTCCTGCAAACCAAAAACACTAAATAACATACCAAATACCAAGAATCTAAAGCATTATGTACAAGGATAGACATGGGACTTTCTTCCAAGTGAGCTTGTTTAAAGTCTCTAAGCTTGACTTCACCTCCTTATTAGGTCTAGGGTGGTTCATGGAGGAGAACTGAGGTCTCCTTTGCAATGATCCGACCAAGTATGAATCTCTTGACCCCTTGCTCATTCATTGTGTTCTCAGCTCCATCTTTTCGTTCCAGAGACTTCTCTTTCTCTTCATAAACCTTTGAGGGTGGAGCTTCATCGACCTTCTCAATTGTACCAATGTACTTTACTTTCTCATCACGGTAACCATCATCTTTGATATTAATTGTGCCACATAGCTTGTTGGAAGAAGCTTTCATTGGGTAGTAGACCTTGTCATTCACATTCATAAGAACTACCTTTTGGTTCTTGAAATCCATATTTGCACTAGTAGTATTGAGGAAGGGAGTTCCAAGGAGGAGTGGGAGCTTGTTGGCTTTCTTCATTTCCATAACAGCGAAGTCCGTTGGGACTATACAATCCCTAACTTTAAGTGGGTAATCTTTAAGAAGACCAAGTGGCTTTCGTGAATGAACGTCTCCAAAAGTGATGGGTGATGGGTGATGAGTGATGCTTCTTATCCATAGACTCTTTAACATCTCATGGGACATGACATTCATACTTGAACCGGAGTCGCATAGAGCATCTTCAATTTCCAAATCACCAAGAAAGCAGGTTATAGAGAACATACCAAGATTACCAAGCTTGGGGAGAGACTTCGGCTCAATCTTTTTCGTGCTTGGTGAATCAATGCAATCGACACTACCCTTGTATTCAACCATGGTTACGTCCTTATCTTTCTTGAATCTTTCTGGGAATGGAAGTTTGGGCTTGTATGGAGGTAGAGCAAAGGGTGATTTTCTTTCCTTGGAAGAAACTGCTTTTTCAGCAGGTGGTGGCTGAACTCGATATGGAGCTCGAACAGGTTGATCGAGTGCTCTGTTTGAGTCCATACTCAGATGATCAATTTGAACTTTTTCTTGGCACAAATCCTCCCCATCTTGGTCTTCAATGTCCATAGTAATTGGAGTAGTTCCTTCTCTTGCTGGGAGTGCTCTTCCGCTCCTCAAAGTGATTGCATTGATGTTAGCATCTGAACCATAAAGCAAAGATTCAATTTCTCTAATTTCAGCTTCATGATCAGCAATGGGACTTGATTCCATTAAAAATATGGCATTGCAATACTCCTTTGGGTTCTGAATTGCTTTTCTGGGAAGTTGTCCAATAGGCTTTGTGGAAGAGGTGGAGGCAGTCGTGTTCTCCATGTACCTAATTTTAGAGTTCAGTGTCTCAATCTTGCTGTTGAGATCATTGTAGGTGTAGTCCATCTGGGTTTTCACTTCAGCAAACTTCTTTGCTGCTTCCATAGCACATGCTGCTTGACCTTGGAGTAGCTGTTGCATCATTGTCTTGAATTCTTGATCTAGTGCTATTGACGGTGGAACTTGTTGTGCAAAGCCTTGATTCCATTGATTCTATTGATTCCATTAATACTGACTCCATTGATCTTAGTGAGGCTGCAGAGCCTATCAACTTGTCCAAGTAATCAAGAGGATCCTCCAAAGGCAACCCGTGGTATTTTTTGCTTTGCACCATAGCTATCAAACCACTTTTGATCTCAAAGTTGTTGTTTTGGATTGTAGGAGGTACAATCCCTTGCCTATGAGTGTGAGTGTTAGGAGCATCTCCTGCTCCAATCAATCTTGGCCTCTTCAGAGGAGGTCCCTATTCATTCTGTCCCTGTGGGTTTTCTTTTATTCCCATCTGATCTTGTTGATCTACTCTGATGTGTTCTCTCTACTCTAGCAACTGTCTCGGTAGCTGATTAATATTATCGAGGTAGCGCAGGAGGTTTTGGTTTCCTTTTGATCTTGTTTGCATACAGGTGAAGGTAGACTCGATTGACTGACTCGAAATGGGCACTCGAGTGCGTGGGTCGAGTCAGAACAGGGTACAGATAGAATTTGTCTGATGACGTGTATAATTACCTGAGATGCAAAGATAATAAAGGAAACACAAAGTGAGTAGCAAACTAGACTGAAAAGAACCTCATCTGAAATGATGTGAAATCCTAATTATAACAAACAACACCCAAATGGCAACGGCGCCAAATTAATATAAGTCAATTTCTTAATGCACTATCATCATGTCATTGCAGCACAGAAAGGTGTCAATCCAATTGGGTCAGCTATTAACCAGAAAGGATATAATCAAACTGAATTAAGTCAAGCCAAACAATAGATCATGAAACTAACAATCTAACAGAGCAATAATTAAAAGCGTTATAGAGACTAAAAACAGAACCTAACAGAAGCAATGCAAACAGAATTCAATCAATTAAGGAGAAGCTCCTAAGGATGGGGTTATTGATTAGTGTATCCTCTTAATCTACCTAGGTGTTTAACATACTCAAGCAGAGCTAATTCTCTAGACAATAAACTCAACAGTAGCTAAATCCATTCTCATGACAAATAACCTCAAGCTAGACTAGTTCCAGACCTAAATCTCTTTAGCGAAATTAACCTAGCAGGCATTAAGATTCAGTCTATTAAAGCTAATAAACACCCTAGACAACCAATCTCTTAGGTTAGGAATGTAAATCTCTGGAATTAGTTGGTTCAGGCATTTCATCAAACACTTGGTGGGTGTGGAAATGCCTAAGTTCTAGTTCCAATTGATCAAAGAGAAACTAGCATTACTAACACTAATCCAGAAGAGAATTCAAGTAATCTAAACTTAAACCAACTAGGAGACTAAGATTCCACACTTAATCTAACCCATCCTTAAGAATCATAAAAACTACTCAGACCCCATGAAGAACATCAAGAACACAAACCCACAAATCATTAAAACTTGCATAAATGAAAAGATTAAGATGAAAATAGAGAAACTACTGAGAATCAAACACAAATACTAAATAGATTAAAAAAATCTGATTACAAAACAAGAACAAGTTTTAGAGGCAGAGAAAACCCCAGCAGACTCCCTTTTGTCCTATAGATAATACAGGGTATTTATAGGATTTGGCAAAACCCTAGCTCGCTAAAAGACAAAATAGCTTAGTTCGGAGGTGGACTCGAGATGGGGGTCGAGTGCTTAGGTCGAGTCCGGCGAAAAACTTCAAGATGGCAGCTTTATGGTGGACTCGACCGGCTGACTCGACATGCTTGGTCGAGTTGGTTCCAAGGTGGCGACTTTGCGGTGGACTCGAGTGGTGGACTCGAGTGGCTTGGTCTAGTTGGCTTCAAAGTCCTCGCCTTTGGTTCTACTCGACTCCCTGTTCAAGTTCTGGGTCGAGTCTGGTTCCCTGGTGTATGTTTTGTGCTCCACTCGAGTCTCCTACTCGAGTCTGTTGGTTGAGTTTGGCTCTCCCTACTTCCTCTTCTCCATTTGACCTCAACATCTTCAATATTCCTTGAATGTACCTGATACAGCTCCAAAATGCAATATGGATGCGATCCTGATGCAAAACACTCTAAGTATGCAAAATCGAAAACAAGTGTCATGAATGATATAGGTCAATTCCTTACTAGACCAAGATTTCGTTGTAGTATAGTAAGGTGTCAATCCATAAGGGTGAAAATGTTAACCAAAAAGGATGAGATCAAATCATTCAAGTCAAGCCAAGCAAGAGCGTATAGGACTCTAACACCCTAGACAGAAACTAAAAATGGAAACTAAAACATATACTGCATAGGACTAACAAGAGCAAGGCAATACAGAAACAGTGTATAGGGCTAGACGAGAATTCAATCAATGCAAGAGAAGTTCCTAAGGATGGGGTAATCGACTCAGTGTGTCCTCTTAGCCTACCCAGGTGGTCTAACAAAACTCAATCAAGCTATTCCCTAGACATCAAACATCACAACCAGTTAAGTCCACTCCCGTGATAAGTAACCTCAAGCTAGACTAGTTCCAGACCCAATCCCTTGGCGAAATCTACCCTAGCAGGCAATAAGATTCAGTTCAGTATTGTCAATAAACACCCTAGACAACTAATCCCTTAGGCTAGATATGCAAATCTCTAACATCAATTCATTCAAGCATTTTATCAAACACCTTCTGGGTGGAAAAACACCTAAGATCTAATCTCAATTGATCAGAGAGAAATTAGCATTAAGAACACTGATTTAGAAGGGAATTTAAACAATTAACTCTTAAACCACCTAGGAGACTAAGACTCCACACTAATCTAACCCATCCTCAAGAACCCTAATGACTACTCAGAACTCATGAAGAACAACATAATCATAAACCCAGAAATCATAAAAACTTGCATAGATGATAGAGATAGATAGAGAAATGATAGAACAGAAGAAATCAACTCAAAATAACCAGTAGAAACCAAATTACAAAGTCTAGAAATCAAGAACAATGAAGGACTGAAGGGAAACTTGGAAATTAGGCATAAACTAAAAACTTAGAGAGAAAAAAAACTTAGAAGTCTTAATTCCACATTAGGTATTTATACTAAGCCTTAAAAACCCTAAAACGTCATGGGCAAAATAGTAAAAACGCGCAAAGTAAGGTGCAACTCGACCCTGTGCAGGTCGAGTGCTGTGCTCGAGCTGATGACATCAAGATTGCATTTTTGTGTGTTGAGCTCGACCCTCATACTCGACCCTATGGGCTCGAGTCAGGCTTGAAAACTTCAAGACTCCTCTTTTGTTTTGGGCTCGATCCCCTTACTCGACCCATAGGCTCGAGTGCGTTTGTCACTCAGTTGACTCGACCCCTTGTCTTGGGCATGGGTGCTCGAGTCTGGTGTCCTAGACAGCTTCGCTCGATTCCTCGTCTTGACCCTATGAGCTCGAGTCTGGTGTCCTTGACAGCTTCGCTTGATTCCTCGTCTTGACCCTATGCACTCGAGTCTGGTGTCCTAGACAGCTTCGGGTCTAATTTCTCCAAAACCGCTGGAAGGTACCTGTAACAAGCCAAATGTGCAAGATGTATGCAAATCTAATGCAAAACACTCTAAGTATGCAAAACTAGATATAAATGACAAGAACAGGTCAAATAACATGTCTAAATGAATGAATAACGCAAGCTAAAACCATATAAAATGCAGACATATCAACTCTCCCAAACTTAGTCTTTGCTTGCCCTCAAGCAAACAGAAGAATAAAAATGGAGAAGAGGTTTGAAAGTGGGGATTCATAACCAAAACTTGCAGATATAACCGATGATCTCAATGTCCAAGTTACCAATTCTAGAATGCAAAGTTTATGAACTCTACTCAAAAACATTAGCCATACTCTTCACAGCACAAGTTCAATCAAATCTCAACCTAGACATGCATTCAAATCTACATTCCCTTTAACATTCAATTAAGCAGAAACCATGAATCAGGCTATGCACATTCAATGAACTCATTTGGCTAAGGGTAAGGTCAAGAGACAAAGATGGTCCCTTCAGTATGATTTTATCATTTCAGAACAAGGATCTCTCAATGAGAAGGAATGAGCTTTAGTAGAATGCTAAAGGTAAGAGCCAACCTATGCATACAAGAATAGACTCTCATCTACCCAGTCCTACACAAGTGTTCTTAACCTTCAAGTCTAAACCCAGAAAGTCATCCTAATTCTACCCTTGACCCTCAGGCTTCCCTTTTGATTTCTTGGACCAGTTTCATCTTTTCTTCATGTTTTTGTTCTAGGAGAGGTTATACAAATACTTCTAGCGGATTGGGGTTTTTCTCATGGTTTTTCATGACCAGCTTGGGCATTTTTCATGTTTTTAAGACTTTAAGCTTATTGCCCTTTCTATTCTTATACTCAGCACCCCCTAATCCTTTACTAGATACTTAGACATTCAGATCATTCCCCTCCTAAGAACTTTTATCCTTTTCTTTCAATCTTTTTCAAGTTTTTCATTCTTTTCTATCCACAGAACCAACCCCAATACCCAATGATCAAGATCCCACCTAGTTCCTATCTGATTCGAAAATTGCAAACGAGAACTACATGAGAATCTATCCTTGTCGGCTCAAACCTAACACTTTCTACCAAGCTCATTCAGAAATAGGTCTCACACACTCAAGAAAATAATATCATGGCTTGAAAGAAGGCTAGGCTAAAGGCATGGTAAAACTGTTCTAATGATGAGAACAGCTACTTGGATCAGCAAAGAGTGGTATAAACAGATGAAAGAAAATCCAAGTATGTATATGGTATCCATGAGTTCAGATGCAGTGCATAGGCATGATAATTATGAGTCAAAATTCAGGTTCAAATAGATAGGGAATGACAGAAAATCACAGCATGCTTCAGCTAAGACTCGATCTAGTTGTGCAATCAGAACATGGTTCAGTCTTACTTTAAGCTCAATATCAAGGCATTAAACAACTTGAAACGAGGGCATTGAAGTCATACAGTTGGATCAGCAAGTTTACAAGGTTTAAATCATCATCATCCCCTATGCATATGCAACAGCCCTATATGAAACAATCTAGACTCAATCCTAATATGCATATGCAATACTACATGAACACTCTGTTTTTTAAAGATTTTTCAAAAAAATTTTTAATTTTTTCGTTTTTCTATGCCATAGATGAAGACTCAAGGATGCACAAAATCAAAATAAGAACAGAGAAAACACATCAAACAAATCTTAACCTTTCCTCCCAAACTTAAATCACACAGTCTCTTGTGTGATAAAAATTTGTGAAGAGAGATTAAGAAGCAACAGAAAACAAGAAAATAATGCATCTAATATATACAAGAAAGGATGGAGCAGGTACCTCAAGGCTTGGAGAAGAAGGAGGAAATCGAGTCCTCCATGCTCTCACGCGTATAGGCTGACTCGACCTGGGTGTGCTCGAGCTGGTGGCTCGAGTCTGGCGTGTGCGTGTGTCTGTCTCGACCTCCGTGGTCGAGCTGACGGCTCGAGCTAGAGGTTGAGCCCTGCGAACGTCTCTTCTTCTTCCTTACTAATGTTGAAGCTGCCTTGGTTCGAAAGAGGAGGCTCTTGGTGGTTCCATTGAAGGTGCAGGAGGCCGGGGTTCTTCCCGAAATGAACCGCTTCCTACCAGAACTCTCCTGGGCAAGACAATTTTCTTAGATGCAGGGGCAGTGAATTTTTGTTTGAAGTCCTTGAGCTGGTCCTTAACCTCCTTCATTTGGTCTTTCAGCTCCTTCACAGTGCCCTTAAGTTTAGAAATGGTCTTGCCCTGGAATTTGTTCCACTTCTGTAAAAGACCAATCCTTTTGTGTGCCTCCTTCAGTGCTGGGCTATGTGATGGCTTAAGGCTATACTCCTCAAATGCATACCTTTCTGTTGCATCATCCTCTTCTTCAACAGCAACATGATCGTCTGGACTTGTGTCTTCATGCATGATCTCCTCGTCTGGATTGTAGAGTCTATCAAGAGGAGGATCGAAGTCTATGTTCTGGCCCATTCGCACCTTTGTTAGATCCGTGCAGGGAAGACGCAGCTTGGCTTCGCCAATGGTCGGATGCATGAACTTGTATAGATGCTTATCGAGAGGTGTTGTGTGGTCTAGGAAACTGCACCTTCTCAAGGCATCTACATCTATCCATTTAGGTGGATAGGGCTCCGAAATTAGCTCCACATTGCATGCAACAAGAATCGGAGTAATTATACGCCCAATGCAAAGTTCACCCCCAGACTCCATCTTATGCATCCTCAGCGCCCATTCCTTGTAGTAAAGCAGTTGTTCCAGCAGAACAAAGGTGAGATTCGCATCAGCTCTATCACCTCTCATCTTCAACCCATCTCTTGTATACCCCAGGAGTGGAAGTAAGCACAGGTCCATCATCTTCAACTCTCCTTCATTTACTGTTCCAGTCACCTTTCTCGCAAACATAGTGTTTGCTATAGTCTTGTGAAGATACCTCAGGGTAGGGCTTCTAATGCTAGAGCTCTTACTTCTGGAGGAGGAGAAAGGCTTGGTGTCTCCAATGGTTGACCATAGTTGCAGGAGCTCCTCGTGGTCAATGTCTTGAACTGGTTCAATTCCTTCAGAAAAGCCATATAGAGTATTTATTTCCTTTATGGTGAGGGTATAGGGTCGACTTCTGCATGTCAAGGTGATGAAGCCAGGACCGCCATCAGGTTCATAGTTGATATATCATGGATTTTACCCGTTTTTAGCCATGATATAAGTCGCTTTATCGAGTCTTTCTAGTGCTTTTTCTATCATTTTAGAGTCTTTTCAGGTTTTAGCACGTTTGGGACGAAATTGGAGATTTTGGAGGCATTTGGAGCCTTTTTGGAGCAAACCGAAGAAAGTACCCGTTTTGAAGCCTGAGTATCGATCGACACCATCATGGTATCGATCGATACCGACCTAATCAACGCGCAGAAGAGATTTTCAAGGAAGCCCATAAGAAGCCCAATACTTTCCCTTATTTACAAAGAAGCCCAGCTCGTGTTTTTAGGTTTATTTAAGCAAACTTTTAGTCATTAGGTCGGGGGGGCTGCAGACTTTACTTTTCACTTTTATTTTTTGAGCCACCATTGAGATTTGAGACTTTTGTGAGGGAGACGGATCCAAGACTTTGTTCATCATAGAGAAGATCCCGAACCCTTGTTTTTATTCTTTTGATTTATTTAATTTCATGATCTATTCAGTTATGTTATTTGTTTCATCTATCATGTCTGAGTAGTTTCATTTTAGGTTTAGGGTTTTCTCATATGGATTTCCCTGATTTATGATGATTGATTAGTTAGGGTTCATAATCTGAATAGATTCTTCACCATAGGTTGTTCTCAAAGCTATTTCTAGTCTGATCACCTAGAACATAGAATTTAGATTAATCGATTAGGCACGACAGTGCAATTGAGTAATCTGATAAAGCCTAGGGTGAGCAATTTGATTATCTGCAAAGAGATTTGGGTTAATTGAATTGTGAACATATCAAACTTGAATTAATTGCTGGTTTAATCTGTAGGATTTACAAATAGATTTGGAATTCTAGATTTTAGACTTAGTTAGTTTTCACAACGAGAGTTGGTCAACTATACTATCGTGTTTGAGTTTAAGAACGGCACTTAATTGAATTGAACCTTGGTTGATTGATTATCATTTATCTTTGATTTCCTGAGAGTTACCCTGAGCCTGATCTTTCCCCTGAATTTAATCAACCAATCATATTTCGTTCTTCTGTTTATTAATTAACTGCGAATTGCTTAGCTTAATCTTCACTAATTTGCTTATTGTGTGATTTTCCTGAGTCCTTGTGTTCGACCCCTGTTATACTGCAGCAACTGCTTTAGTATCTTTTAGGGTATTAATTTGAGCATATCAAATTTGGCGCCGTTGCCGGGGACTCTAAAAATTCACCTTTAGAATTTTAGTTGTCGATTTTGTCTAAGTTCGTCGTCAGTATCGATCGATACTCCATTGGTATCGATCGACACTGAACGTCTGTTTTTGAAATTTTGGTTACTTAATTTCTCGTCTTTTGATTTTCAGGTGTATGCATCAGCGTACCACCAGGAGAACGAAGAACACACCACTGATCAATCTCTCCAACTCAGAGCTAGCAGAGCTTGAACGCACAATTCGAACAAGGAAAAGAACTACAGTTGAGATGGATCTTCCACAGGGTTTAGTGCATGATGAGGAAGGTGGACAACTACCTCCTCCACAACAACCCCAAGCTGTTGCAGAACGGACACTTGGCGATTACAACCGACCGGATCAGTTCTATGCCAATCGTGCGCCGATCCGTATTCCGACTTTCCAGAGGAATGACTTTGAGCTGAAGCCTCGCTTACTTCGCTCTTGTTGGACAGCACCCCTTCACCGGCCTTTCTCATGAACACCCTATGGATCACATTGAGAAATTTGAAGATTTGGTCACTAGCATGAAGTACAATGGAGTTCCACAGGAATACCTCTTTTGTAAGCTCTTCCCATACTCTCTTGGTGGAGAAGCAGCTTACTGGCTGAAGCAGTTGCCTCCTGGATCTCTCGCTACTTGGAATGAGACCAAGAACGCTTTCCTGAATAACTTTTATGACGATGCGAGATCGGAGGAACTCAGGAACAAGATATCTCAATTTTCTCAAGGTCCAACGAAGCACTCAAGGCTGCTTGGGTGCGATTCAGATCCTACCAGAGGCTGTTCGCATCACGGTTTCAGTCAAGTTCAACTACTCGGGACCTTTTACGAGAGGGATTGATTGGAGGTATCGAGATGGCACTGGATTCTGCAAGCAACGGGAATTTCAACACTAGGATTCCCACCGATGCTGTGAAGCTGATTGAAAACTTGGCGTCTAGCAATAGCACCAAGAATGCTGATTTTGAGCGGAAGAGGCTCGCTAGTGTTGCTGACAGGTTCGCAGATTACGAGGTTCAGGCGAAGCTAGACACAATGCACAACCTGCTAGTGGGGAAGACAAAGAAGGCTGTGCATTTTGCTGAGGAAGTAGAGGAGATTAAAGATGAAACAGAAGATGTTAACTACATTGGTGATTCTGGTTTTCAGGGTCAGCGATTTGGTTACAACAACAACGAAGCCTCAACAACAATCAGCAAGGTGGTTACAAATCTGGTGGTAACCAATCTGGTTTTGGTGCCACACAATTCGCCCAAAACCACTTCAGAGCAATGACTTTACTCGCCAATACGGTAATTCATCTTACCAACCGCATTCTCCGAGGTCTACAGAGAGTAAGACAGAGATCCTCTTGGAACAAATTCTGCAGGGACAAGAAAAAATGACTGTGGATTTTAATAGAAAGCTGGATAATGTGTACACTGATCTGAATGGGAAAATCAACGCTCTCGAAATCCATCAGAAGATGCTGGAAAGTCAAATAGCTCAGACATCAGCAGCTGTCAAGGGAAAGATAGTTCAACCACAGCATGGACATGTCAATGCAATCACCTCGAGCGCTAGAGAAGAGGATTTTGAGCCTGAGATGAATGTGTTCGTATTCAGTGATACTAGTATCGACCGATACTTTCCCGGTGTCGATCGACACTTCCCAAGACCTGCTGTAGATTCGAAGGTTGCTGAAGATGAAGATAAGAATTCTGACATTCCACGCGTATCGATCGACACCCCTACCTGTGTCGATCGACACCAACCTGCAGAGACGATACAAAACTCCAGTATCGATCGACACTCATCTGGTATCGGGCGATACCCTTCGCAAGCTGAATCAATAACTGAGAAAAGGACAGAGATGGTTGAGGAACGGGTATACAAACCAAAGCTACCTTACCCTGTTCTTCCCAAGCTGACAAGAGAGGAGTGGGAGGCTGCTAGAAGCAAGTTTTTGTCAAAACAAATGGTTGCAGGACCTCCCGTTGCTGATACACCACCACCGCTGAGACAGTTGACAAAGAGGGAAGACCCAGGGAAATTCTCAGTTCCATGCTCCATCTGGAGATTTTGGAGGCATTTGGAGCCTTTTTGGAGCAAACCGAATAAAGTACCCGTTTTGAAGCCTGAGTATCGATCGACACCATCATGGTATCGATCGATACCGACCTAATCAACGCGCAGAAGAGATTTTCAAGGAAGCCCATAAGAAGCCCAATACTTTCCCTTATTTACAAAGAAGCCCAGCTCGTGTTTTTAGGTTTATTTAAGCAAACTTTTAGTCATTAGGTCGGGGGGCTGCAGACTTTACTTTTCACTTTTATTTTTTGAGCCACCATTGAGATTTGAGACTTTTGTGAGGGAGACGGATCCAAGACTTTGTTCATCATAGAGAAGATCCCGAACCCTTGTTTTTATTCTTTTGATTTATTTAATTTCATGATCTATTCAGTTATGTTATTTGTTTCATCTATCATGTGCGAGTAGTTTCATTTTAGGTTTAGGGTTTTCTCATATGGATTTCCCTGATTTATGATGATTGATTAGTTAGGGTTCATAATCTGAATAGATTCTTCACCATAGGTTGTTCTCAAAGCTATTTCTAGTCTGATCACCTAGAACATAGAACTTAGATTAATCGATTAGGCACGACGGTGCAATTGAGTAACTGATAAAGCCTAGGGTGAGCAATTTGATTATCTGCAAAGAGATTTGGGTTAATTGAATTGTGAACATATCAAACTTGAATTAATTGCTGGTTTAATCTGTAGGATTTACAAAGAGATTTGGAATTCTAGATTTTAGACTTAGTTAGTTTTCACAACGAGAGTTGGTCAACTATACTATCGTGTTTGAGTTTAAGAACGACATTTAATTGAATTGAACCTTGGTTGATTGATTATCATTTATCTTTGATTTCCTGAGAGTTACCCTGAGCCTGATCTTTCCCCTGAATTTAATCAACCAATCATATTTCGTTCTTCTGTTTATTAATTAACTGCGAATTGCTTAGCTTAATCTTCACTAATTTGCTTATTGTGTGATTTTCCTGAGTCCTTGTGTTCGACCCCTGTTATACTGCAGCAACTGCTTTAGTATCTTTTAGGGTATTAATTTGAGCATATCAATAGTCGGGCTCCTCATCGTAGAAGTGAACAGCAAGAGACGAGAGGAAATGGCAGGTCTCCTCCTTGTAAGCTTTCATCTGCATGCTCATGAACCTACATAAGCCGCCTGTCTCATACAGATACTCCACATCTCTAGCAATGCCGAGTTGCATCATTGTTTCTCTGTGCGGGTATCGTGTCCCTTCGAAACCTCGAGCAAGAAGAACCTCCAGATATTTTGCTGCGGATGGCCTGTTCCTCTTGTGAGGCTTCTTTGCTGCCTTAGGTTGTTCGTCTTCGTCTGTAGCACCACCGTCAAGAGGAAGGTTGGGCTCCATGGGTTTCTTTCCTTCGCGTGTAGCATAGGGGAGCTTTTTCTCCGAAACGCCAACACCTTGACTCGACCCACCTGCTCGAGCTTGGGAGCTCGAGCTCGACTTCCGCCCCTTTTTGCTCGACCCCTTGGCTTGAGCGTACGTGCTCGAGTCAGGCACTTCTTCAACTTCCATGGGTTCTTCTGTTGGAGGAACGGTCTCTCTCCACATCTGGAAGCTTCGGGCGAGTGCTTCTGCTGACCGTCGGCGAGCTTGACGTGAATCCATACCTGAGAATTACTCACAGAAAGAAGAGAGACTCAAGAATGTGAGAATAACCTCAAGAACAGCAATAAGAAATGAAGTATAGAGGATGAACACTCAAGAACAAATAGAGAGAGCTGGAAAATAAAAAAGAGAGAGAAGTGAGAGAGTGAGGAGAGTCTTGGGCGAGTTTGGCTTATATAGCCAAGTGGGAGGAGACCAAAAAGACAGAGGGGAGCGTGTGTGTCGGAGTTCAAATTTGAACTTGAGCGCCAAAAGGAGTGGACTCGAGCTGACTACTCGACCAGGTGGGGTCGAGTCTGACGTTCGACACGGCCTGACACACTGACTCGAGCCTCTGACTCGACCAGGTAGGGTCGAGTACAGTCTGACACATTTTTGACTCGAGCCTCTGACTCGACCTGGTAGGGTCGAGTACATCCACTTGTCAGAATTTTGAATTTTGAAATTTCCCTCCGGAGGTTGGGTAGGTTGGCTCGAGCCTAGGGGTCGAGTTGAATGCTCGAGTCAGCCCATTCCTGTGCGTTTTTGCCTCTTTTTCATGATTCACTTCTCATACTTTCCTGAAATCACACCATCAAGACAAAATCAAACAACTTAGCGCATTTATTTGACGTTTTAAAAACTAAAAGAAATATGTACAGAGATAGACATGAGACTTCCTCTCAAGTGAGATTGTTTATAGTCACTAAGCTTGACTTCCTGTTTCGCTTAGGCGGTGGAAGGCTCATCCAGAGGAATCGAAGTTCCTTCTGGAATGACGGCATTGGCTAGATAGGGCTTGAGCCTCTGCCCGTTCACAGTGAATTCGTTTCCGCCTTTTCCCGATAAGGTGACTGCTCCGTAAGGCGAGACTTCTTTGATGGAGAACGGCCCGGACCATCTAGACTTGAGCTTTCCCGGAAACAGCTTGAGTCTGGAATTGAAAAGGAGGACTTGATCACCAGCCTTGAATTCTTTGTGCAAGATCCTCTTGTCATGGAATGCCTTGGTCCTCTCTTTGTAGATCTTAGAACTTTCATAAGCATCCAGCCTGATCTCTTCCAGCTCATGCAGGTCCAATACTCTCTTTTCCTGGGCAGGCTTGATATCTAAATTCAGAAGCTTTGTTGCCCATAGTGCCTTATACTCAACCTCAACAGGTAGATGACAAGCCTTGCCATAAAGGAGCTGGAATGGTGTTCTCCCAATAGGGGTCTTGAACTCAGTTCTGTAAGCCCAGAGAGTCTCATCAAGTTTAGTAGACCAGTCTCTTTTTGAAGCGCCTACTACTCTAGCCAAAATGGCTTTGATCTGCTTGTTAGACACCTCCACTTGACCGCTAGTCTGGGGGTGATATGGTGTAGCTACCTTATGCTTGACCCCATGTTTCTTTAGAAGATTCTCAAAGAGCTTGTTGATGAAATGAGATCCCCCATCACTGATAACAACTCTTGGCACACCAAATCTGGGAAAAATGATGCTCTTGAACATCTTTAGGACCACCCTTGCATCATTGCTAGGGCAAGCTATGGCTTCAACCCACTTTGAGACATAATCAACAGCTACTAAGATGTAGCTGTTCCCAGAAGAAGGTGGGTTCAAAGGACCCAAGAAATCGATCCCCCAAACGTCAAACACTTCCACTTCCAAAATCGGATTTTGTGGCATCTCATTCCTTCTGCAGATGTTGCCCATTCTCTGGCAAGGATCACACTTAGTGATGAAGGCTTGAGCATCTTTGAACATTGTAGGCCACCATAAACCTGCTTGCAACACCTTCTGAACAGTTTTGAATGTAGCAAAATGTCCTCCATAGGCAGAACCGTGACAGTGCTCTAGCACACCCTGAACCTCGTCTTGTGCTAGACATCTTCTAAACAGACCATCTGTACCCCTCTTGTACAGGAAAGGCTCGTCCCAGTAGTAGTGGTTGACTTCTCTCAGAAACTTCTTTTTGCTGTAAGCATCAAGATCATCAGGTAACTCACCACATGCAAGGAAATTGGCCAGGTGCTGCATCATCTATTCTCGTCCTTGACAAGTGATCTGCCACACCATTCTCAATACCCTTCTTATCAACAATCTCCATGTCAAACTCTTGAAGAAGGAGTATCCATCTGAGCAGTCTTGGCTTAGTGTCCTTCTTGGCATAGATATGCCTTAGTGCTGCATGATCAGTATAGACTATCACTTTAGACCCAACCAGATAGCTTCTGAATTTCTCAAAAGCAAAGACTACAGCCAGCAATTCCTTCTCTGTTGTAGTATATCTCCCTTGAGCATCATCTAGGGTCCTGCTTGCATAGTAGATCACATGCAGCTTCTTCTCAATCCTTTGCCCCAGTACAGCTCCTACAGCATAGTCCGATGCATCACACATGATCTCAAATGGATAATCCCAGTTTGGTGCTTGGACTATTGGAGCAGTGACTAAGGCTTCCTTAATGAGCTGGAAAGCCTTCAAACATTCTGTATCAAATAGGAACTCTTGCTCCTTGCACAACAGCCTTGTTAATGGTCTGGCTATCCTCGAGAAGTCCTTGATGAACCTTCTGTAAAACCCAGCATGCCCAAGGAAGCTCCTGATGTCTTTGACGTTTTTTGGCTGCTGCAGCTGCATCATCACATCAACCTTGGCCTTGTCTACCTCTATACCCTTCTCAGAAATTCTGTGACCCAAGACAATCCCTTCTCTGACCATGAAGTGGCATTTCTCCCAATTGAGCACCAGGTTTGTCTCCTCACACCAAGTAAGTACCCTGCAAAGGTTCAAGAGACAGGAGGAGAAAGAGGAGCCATACACGGAAAAGTCATCCATGAATACCTCCACAGTCTCCTCAATTAAATCCGAGAATATAGAAGTCATGCATCGTTGAAATGTAGCAGGTGCGTTGCAAAGACCAAAAGGCATTCTCCTATATGCAAAAGTTCCATAAGGGCAAGTAAAGGTGGTTTTTTCTTGATCGTTAGGATGAATTGGAATCTGAAAGAATCCACTGTACCCATCTAGAAAACAGTAGTAAGGATGATTAGCTAACCTCTCTAGCATCTGGTCAATGAATGGCAAAGGGAAATGATCTTTCCTAGAAGCAGCATTCAATTTCCTATAGTCAATACACATCCTATGTCCTGTTACAGTCCTAGTAGGTATCAATTCATCCTTATCATTTCTAATCACAGTCATACCCCCTTTCTTAGGCACATAATGCACAGGAGAAATCCAAGTACTATCTGATATAGGATATATGATTCCTGCCCCTAGCAACTTAAGAATTTCCTTTTTTACAACTTCCTTGAGGTTTGGGTTCAATCTTCTCTAAGGCTCAATACTAGCATATGATTCGTTTTCCAAATGAATTCTGTGAATGCACAAGCTAGGTGAAATTCCCTTAATGTCATCGAGAGAATATCCTATAGCCTTTCTAAATTTTCTTAACTCAGTCAATAGCAAATGCAACTCATCATCACTAAGCATGTCATTTACTATGATTGGGTAAGTAGAGTTTGGTCCAAGAAAGGCGTACCTTAGCCCAGAAGGAAGAGGTTTGAGATCTACCTTAGGTGCCCGGAGTTCTGACCAGTCATCTGCTGTAGAGGAGGCTGGCTCGACGCTAGACTCGATCTGCTGGGTCGAGTCTGACGTCTTGGGCATCTTAGCTCGAGCTCCAGGGTCGAGCTCGGTGTCCTGGACAGCTAAAATTTTTGTGTTGACCCCTATCAGCTCCTCAAACCCTTCTGATTCTTCCAGGACCTTGTATGAGTCCAAAATCATCTCATACCCCAAAGTCTCATCATGTAGATACCCATCTTCACTACTCTTGGTTAAGGCAGTCTGAAGGTGATCATCTTGATTAAGCTCCTCCAGAAGCTCATCAGCAAGCTTGTCCATTACCTCAACATAGAAGACTTGTCCTTCTACTTCCAGCTTTCTCATAGTCTCCTTGACATCAAATGTCATCTTGAGATCAGTCCCAAGATTGAGATCGATCTTCCTTTTCCGGACATCAATGACTGCACCGGCTGTAGCGAGGAAGGGTCTGCCCAGGATAAGAGGATCTCTTGGTTCTTCATCCATTTCAAGAACTATAAAATCTGTAGGTATCTCCACTGTACCAACCATCAGAGGAAGATCTGCTAGCATACCATGAGGAGTCCTAATTGATCTGTCTGCAAGTACCAGAGAGATGTTGCAGGGCTTATAGTTGCTGAATCCTAGCTTCCTTGCAACAGAGAGTGGCATAAGACTGATAGATGCTCCAAGATCACAGAGAGATTTCTTGAAAACTAGTGGACCTAGAGAGCACGGTAAAGTGAAAGAACCCGGGTCGCCTAGCTTCTCTTTGATGACTCTCTTCTGTATGATGGCGCTGCACTCCTCTGATAGGACAACCATACCCTGAACCTTCTTCTCTTTCTCAACTATTGCATCCTTCAAAAACTTCTGATAGGCAGGTACCATGGAGAAGGCATCAATGAGAGGCAGCCTGATCTCAGCTTCCTTGATATGCTTATCAAAGATTTGTTTATGTTTCTCCATTAAGTCCTTCTTAAACCTCTTTGGAAAAGGCAATTTGGGCTTGTAAGGAGGAGGGACATATGGTGCCTTCGTTTCCTCTGAAATCACAAATTTAGGTGCAGGTGGTAGACTGTCTTGACCATTCAGGTCGAGTTGGGGTGCTCCAGCAGGTGTTGAACTCTTGTCTTGGTCGTTTTTGGGAACCAAATCCTCCCCGTCTTGATCCTCACTGTCCCCAGTGATTACAGGAGATCCTTCCCGCTCAGGTAACTCCTTTCCACTCCGCAAAGTGATGGCATTGATGTGAGCATAGTCCTTTGGGTTTTGGACTGCTTTTCCTGGGAGCTGTGATGTGCTAGAGGTAGATGCAGTCTTGCCCTCCATGTATTTAATCTTTGAGTTTGATAACTCAAACTTGCTGGAGAGATCATTATAGGTGTAATCCATCTGCGTTTTCATTTCACCGAGCTTCTTAGCTGTTTCCAACGCACCAGCCGCCTGACCTTGCAGAATCTGTTGCAGCATTTGTGTCATTTGATGATCTGGAGCGGGAGAAGGCTGAGCTTGGTGAGATGTGAAACCAGGTGGAGGACCCATAACTCCCTGTTGCTGATAGTGATTTTGGTATGGCTGTTTAGGAACAAAACCCAGGTTCTGGTTGTAGGCAGCATAAGGTTTGGACTGAGGCGGTGGTTGCTGAGGTGGGTAGACTTGGTCTTGAGGGTTAGCAACATTGGTGCTTCTGTAAGAGAGATTCGGGTTGTTCTTGGAGCTAAAGAAACCTTTGTTGTAGCCACTTTGATTCTGGACATAGTTGACCTCTTCGATATCGTCGTCCTCCCCATCTTGAACCTGAAAGACTGTATCCTCAGAAGCAAAGTGAACTTGTTTCTTCTGTTGTAGCAGTTGATCCAACTTAGCAGTCAAGGCCTTGATGGCCCTAGTCTGATCATCTGTAGCAATACTTGGCCGGACACTCCTATCATACTCAGCAGTGTAGTTACCATCAGATTGGGCTAGGTTTTCCACAAGATCCCAGCCAGCATCAACGTCTTGGTTGAGGAAGTTACCACTGCTGGCTGTATCGAGAAGCATGCGGACCTTCGGGAGAACTCCTCTATAGAGAGTGCTAAGGAGGGATTCGTTGCTGAAACCGTGGTGAGGGCACTGAGTAGTGTAGCCTTTGAAGCGATCCCAGCATTCACAGAAACTTTCACCATCTTTCTGAGTGAACCCAGAAATTTCATTCCGCAAGCGAGCTGTCCTGGCATTGGAGAAGAACTTGGCCAAGAAGGCTTTCTTGCAGTCATCCCATGAAGTGATGGATCCATGGGGTAGGGTCTTTTCCCAGTGATGGACTCTATCACCAAGAGAGAAGGGAAAGAGCCTTAGCTTGAAACCATCTTCACTAACCCCATTGATCTTGGTAAGGCTGCAGAGCCTATCGAACTCATCCAAATGATCAAGAGGGTCCTCCATAGGTAGTCCATGAAACTTGTTGTTCTGCACCATGGCGATCAAGCTGCTCTTGATCTCGAAATTGTTGTTCTGGACCGTAGGAGGGACAATGCCTTGTCTGTTGGTATGAGTGTTAGGGGCATCGCCGGCTCCTATTAAACGGGGCCGTCTCGGAGGAAGCATCTGCTCAGGATGCGGTGGCGGGTTAGCATCAGCCATTTCTACGGGATCCTGGTAATCGACTCCGAGATGTTCTCGCTGTTCTCGCAACTGCTGTGGTAGCTTGTGGATGTTGTCGAAGTAGCGAATGAGGTTCCGACTTCCTTTCGATCTCGTTTGCATGCAGGGGGAACAGGACGCGATGTGCTAGGCTCGAGCAGACGTGTGCAAGACAGGCAGACTCGATCTGCTAGGCTCGAGCTAGGGTGCTCGAGGCAAGAGACGTCCTGCAAGCCAAAGACAGAAAAAGAAAATCAAAGTGAGTAACAGAGTATATAGAAAGGAACTTGATCTAGAACGAATTGAAATCCTAAATGTAACAAACAACACCCAAATGGCAACGGCGCCAAATTGATATAGGTCAATTCCTTACTAGACCAAGATTTCGTTGTAGTATAGTAAGGTGTCAATCCATAAGGGTGAAGATGTTAACCAAAAAGGATGAGATCAAATCATTCAAGTCAAGCCAAGCAAGAGCGTATAGGACTCTAACACCCTAGACAGAAACTAAAAATAGAAACTAAAACAGATACTGCATAGGACTAACAAGAGCAAGGCAATACAGAAACAGTGTATAGGGCTAGACGAAAATTCAATCAATGCAAGAGAAGTTCCTAAGGATGGGGTAATCGACTCAGTGTGTCCTCTTAGCCTACCCAGGTGGTCTAACAAAACTCAATCAAGCTATTCCCTAGACATCAAACATCACAACCAGTTAAGTCCACTCCCGTGATAAGTAACCTCAAGCTAGACTAGTTCCAGACCCAATCCCTTGGCGAAATCTACCCTAGCAGGCAATAAGATTCAGTTCAATATTGTCAATAAACACCCTAGACAACTAATCCCTTAGGCTAGATATGCAAATCTCTAACATCAATTCATTCAAGCATTTTATCAAACACCTTCTGGGTGGAAAAACACCTAAGATCTAATCTCAATTGATCAGAGAGAAATTAGCATTAAGAACACTGATTTAGAAGAGAATTTAAACAATCAACTCTTAAACCACCTAGGAGACTAAGACTCCACACTAATCTAACCCATCCTCAAGAACCCTAATGACTACTCAGACCTCATGAAGAACAACATAATCATAAACCCAGAAATCATAAAAACTTGCATAGATGATAGAGATAGATAGAGAAATGATAGAACAGAAGAAATCAACTCAAAATAACCAGTAGAAACCAAATTACAAAGTCTAGAAATCAAGAACAATGAAGGACTGAAGGGAAACTTGGAAATTAGGCATAAACTAAAAACTTAGAGAGAAAAAAAACTTAGAAGTCTTAATTCCACATTAGGTATTTATACTAAGCCTTAAAAACCCTAAAACGTCATGGGCAAAATAGTAAAAACGCGCAAAGTAAGGTGCAACTCGACCCTGTGCAGGTCGAGTGCTGTGCTCGAGCTGATGACATCAAGATTGCATTTTTGTGTGTTGAGCTCGACCCTCATACTCGACCCTATGGGCTCGAGTCAGGCTTGAAAACTTCAAGACTCCTCTTTTGTTTTGGGCTCGATCCCCTTACTCGACCCATAGGCTCGAGTGCGTTTGTCACTCAGTTGACTCGACCCCTTGTCTTGGGCATGGGTGCTCGAGTCTGGTGTCCTAGACAGCTTCGCTCGATTCCTCGTCTTGACCCTATGAGCTCGAGTCTGGTGTCCTTGATAGCTTCGCTTGATTCCTCGTCTTGACCCTATGCACTCGAGTCTGGTGTCCTAGACAGCTTCGGGTCTAATTTCTCCAAAACCGCTGGAAGGTACCTGTAACAAGCCAAATGTGCAAGATGTATGCAAATCTAATGCAAAACACTCTAAGTATGCAAAACTAGATATAAATGACAAGAACAGGTCAAATAACATGTCTAAATGAATGAATAACGCAAGCTAAAACCATATAAAATGCAGACATATCAATGAAATGGTAAGAATATGCTATGAGATAAGGTTAAATGGATGATAAATTTATGCTCAAAGTATGTAAAATATAGACATATCAAACGTATTTTCTTAAGTTTTCGTAAAAGCTTAAACCTTTGTTCTTGTCTTTGTGTGAAATTCGCATAGCCAAGTTCGTTTGTTGTATCAAGTAGCCTCTCATACTCTTTGTGGTTCGCACCACAATCCACCATCACGTCATTCAACCGGTTTCATGGGAGGAGCTTCGAGCTAACTGTCTAGCCGCCCATACCCTTCGGCCGTGAGTTATCCAAGAGAAGGAGCCACGAGTTGTCCAGCCTCATATCCGAATTCAAAGACTCACCTTCCGAGTCTTATATCACATAGGATATGACTTAGCATTAAGATTGAATATTAGAGTAGCTAGATCGGTCAAGAACAATCAGACATATTGAATCATAAATCTTCGATCCCATCATCGACCACCACCCTAGTGGTCTAAAGGATATACTCTCTTATATCTCTCTGAGGGTAACGGTAGAGATAAAAAATAGGATCATAAAACAATAAACAATAAACTAAACTAAACTAAAAACAGAAATGAATCAAAGAATAAATAAAAGCATAAACATAAACAACAAAGAAGAAATAAAGTAGAATTTTTATTAGATATGAAAATATTGGCTACAAAAGTCTAAGAGATTGTGTCTCTTCTTATGAGGGAGGCTACATGTGTTTATATAGAGTTTAGGAGACTTGGTGGAGTCTAGGTCGTGCCCCAGAAGCTTCTAGAAGGTTCTTATTCGAAATCTCAAGCTTCCATAAGTTGCATCGTGCATTAAACGAACTTTCTTTTTCTGTACAGAGAGGCAGCATCGACCATGTACGGTAGATGCACAGGGTCGATCGGATTTTCAGAAACTGCACCGACCATGCACTGTCGATGCTCTGGTCGATGTGAATGCTCAGGAGAAGCATCGACCACTCCTGGTCGATGTTTGCGTCGATGCTCTTCGTCAAGGCTCAGCATCGGGTGTGCACGGTCGACGCTCGGGGTCGATGTGATTATCAAAAACTGCATCAATCGTGCACGGTCGATGTTTTGGTTGATGCCTCCTTTGTGAAGCTTCTCGGGAAGCTTTCCGTGATGTTCATGGCCCGAACAAGTAGCTCCAAAGTCCTCATGGCTTCTTAAAGCTCCAAAACACTCCAAATGTGTAGATTTTACTCCAAGTTCCTATAAACACATAAACACATGCAAATGTAGTATCCTAAATACATGTTAGAAATATAAAACTACACTAAATGAATGCATGAAAATGTGTAAAATACAGTGTTATCACTCCAAGATGAAACGAAAATCGATTCTGATGTGCCTCACGAAGAATGTCTCTCCTTAACTCTTCATCCTTAGGCACACAAACTCGGCCACTCACTATAATGGTCCCATTATTCGAAATTTGGTATTCAGACTTCTCTTCTTTAAAAGCCTTAATCAATACCTCTTCTTTTTCCTGAGCTGCCGCACTCTACTCAAAATATCCACTTGATTAGCAGTTTTTAACACCAACGGTTCTTATTCATCATAAACAACACACAGCTGCAAGGCACTGATCATACTTACCAAGTCCTCAACATCTCCCTCTGTATCTGAAGCTACAGGCTTCCTGCGTAAGGCATCTGCAACGAGATTAGCTTTCACTGGGTGGTAAGCTATCTCTAGATCATAATATGCCATAAGCTACATCCACCTCCTTTGTCTCAAATTCAACTCAGGTTGAGTGAATACATACTTGAGACTCTTATGGCCTGTGAACACCTGGACTTTTCCACCATACAAATATGATCTTCATATCTTAAGAGTGAATACCACTGCAGCCATCTCCAAATCATGAGTACGATAATTGCCTTCATGCTTCCTCAATTGTCTTGAAGCATAAGTAATCACCTTCCCATGCTGCATCAATACACAACCCAATCCCAACCTTGAAGCATCCGTATAAATTACATACAGCTCCTTAGGATCTGGTAACGCCAACATTGATACAGTAGTCAACAACTCCTTGAATCTCTAAAAACTCTCCTCACACTTCTGAGACCACATAAAAGGAACATCTTTCCCTATCAACTTTGTCATAGGCTGAGCAATGCTCGCAAAACCCTTGACAAACCTCGTGTAATATCCAGCCAATCCAAGAAAGCTTCTTATCTCTGTTGCATTCTCATGTCAAGGCCATTTTCTAATAGCTTTAATCTTCTCAGGGTCGACCGAAAATCCACTTTCAGAAACCACATGACCCAAAAATTCAATCTCCCTTTGCCATAATCTACATTTACTCAACTTGGCAAATAACTTCTGCTCCTTTAGTTTCTCTAACACCTTCCTTAAGTGATTACCATGCCTTTCAGAACTCTTTGAATACAACAGAATATCATCAATGAAGATGATCAAAAACTCAACCAAATATTCCCGAAATACATCGTTCATCAACCTCATGAATGATGCTGGTGCATTCGTCAACCCAAATGGCATTACCACAAACTCATAATGCCCATATCTCATTCTCAAGGCTGTCTTCTGAATGTCTAATTCCTTAATGGGAATCTGATGATATCCAGAAGCTAAATCAATCTTGGAGAAACAAATAGCACCTCTTAATTGATCTAACAACTCATCAATCTTTGGAAAAGGGTACTTATTCTTTATCGTCACTCGGTTGAGGCCTCAATAGTCTATGCATAACCGAAAACTTTCGGTTTTCTTCTTCACAAATAAGACTGGTGCTCCCCACGGTGAGCTACTCGGTCTTATGAACTCCTTATCCAACAACTCCACTAATTGCTTCTTAATCTCCGCTATCTCTGCCGGTGCCATACAATATGGAGCTTTAAAAATGGGATATGTTCCTGGTTCCAGCTCAATCGTGAAAAGATCAGATCTCGCTGGTGGCAACCCTTTTAAAGGTTGAAACACATCATCAAACTCCTTTACAACTGGAATGTTTTGAAGCTTTAACTCCCCAACCTCTTTAGGTATTGTAATGGTTGCAAGATACGCCTCACACCCCTTCTCAATCATTCTTTCAGCTTGAATAGCTAAAACCACCATACTTCTAGAAGTAGGTCTCACACCCTGATAAATCACCTTCCTGTGATTAGTCTCAAGCACTACCCGTCCTCTATGACAATCCAAATGGGCCTTATACTTCCCAAGCCAATCCATGCCCAAAATAATGTCATAGAGTTCTACTGGCCATACGATTATATTTATTGGTTTAACTCCTCCAGCAATATAACATCCACATCCTTAATCAAATTGCAGGTCCTCAATACTTGACTACCCGCTACCTTAGCCATTCTCAAATGCTCATCAGGCTCCTCTTGCTTCCCTAATTAATTCTGGAGTAATGAAACAATGCGATGCTCCATAATCAAAAGGTCCCAGTGATCGGCTTGGAGTTGCTCGTCTCTCCAGACTCGATGCTCAGGGAGTAAGCTCGAGGAATCACCGTAACTTGCTTAGGTGGTGGCACCTCTGACCTTCCTCCACCTTGTTGAAGCTTAGGACACGAAGTCTTGATGTGTCCCACTTCCTTATAATGGTAGCAAGTCCTCTGATCACCCTAAGGACAGTTAGCAATCCGGTGATCTTTGCTTCCACACCCATAACATCCAGATTGCACACTAGAAATACTCTAAGAAGTGCTCTCCCACTTCCTCTAATGCCCCTTAATGAACTTACCATCTTTTCTCGAGCTAGAACTAAGAGGCTTCTTGGTATAGGTGTGTGAGCTAGCCACCTTAGCCTCCTCCTTTAAGCCTTCCTCAATCATAGCCACTCTCTCAACAACCTCGGCCACAGATGCATAATTTCTCACCATGCACCTATTCTTTAATTCTAGTCGCATACCACGCAAAAACCTTCTCACTTGGGCCTGTCACGCGGGTGACCCGGGTTCGTTCCCCGGCAACGACGCCAAAAACTTGATACAACGAGTTTTAACCCAAAATAAAACTGCAAGTGCACAGACAAAAGCAATAGTATAGATGGATCGAATCCACAGAGACCAAGGTTACACTACGAATATTTAAGAATGAAAAGAAGCTAAGACAATAAAATATGGTTTATTGTAAAGAGAACAAAAAAATAAAAGCAAATAGTTGTAAACTTATGGATTAAAAACGTCCGGGTTTAGGGTTATTCGCAGGAATTCACAAATCATGAATCAGATAATTATTCAGGGAATGAATTAAACACCAATCTCGAACTCAAACAGAATTGTATAATCAATCCACTGTCGTGGCACCAATTACTTTATCTAGCAACCTAAAATTCTAAACTGTCGTTTGAACTTAGAATTCTAGACAAGCATTATAACAAGCAGGTTCAATTTGTTCATGAATTGCCTTAACATCAGCTTTCGTTGGTTAAGGACAATTCGCTCACCTATGTTCGAGCAAGCAACCTATAAACTTTTGGAGAATAGGTTAAACCCTAAATCATAGACTAAGTGATAAATTTAGTCTAAGCTATGAGAACAACAATAAGTGAAGATATCAATAAATAAATCTTTATCTATGTCTAATTCAGTGATTCATGAAATTCCTTTGAAAACCCTAAAACCTAATTACGGATCTACTCAGACATGGATATAGAGAAAGTAGAGAAAGATGAATAAGAACTCATAATCATATAATAAGAAATCAAAAGGGTTCAAAAATCTTCTTAAGAGGTAGAGTGAGAGATTATTCTCCCAAACCTTATAGAGATCCAAAATTGCAGAGAAAAAGTTACAGTATATAGAAAAGGAATACAGATAAAAGTGTTTTCTAAACAATGGCTTAAAACCCCTTATTTATAGTTCTCAACATGTCTTGGTCGAATCCTAAAGAGATAAAGACAATCTGGGACAAATCTAGAAGTTTTCCTTTTTTATTTAGGAAAAATGAAGTTTTCCCTTTTTCATATGTCTTCAGTATAACGGGTATAACTTTTGGACCACCGATGATAATGACACAAATCCAGGCCCAAATGAAAGCTAACTCAAAGGGCTATCTTTTGTCCAAAATTCATTGAAATTCGACATAGGGAAGGTGCTCAACTAATGGAAAAATTTTGACCCTTCTACATAATTGTGCATCTTCAAAACTGCGTTTTTGTCCCAAAGTTCCAAATTCTCTTCCAGATCAACCTAAAACCTGTAAAAATTTCATAAAGGACTAAAAGACCCTAAATAATTATTAAAAGACTCAAAAAGACTCTAAAAATAATGATTAGAAAACGTAAAATATGGAATATATCACTTGCCATCTTCGAGACCCCTTTCAGCATATCTTCGGAGTCTATTAAACTCCGTCTCATATTCTCGAACCGTCTTAGTTCCCTAAGACTAATCCAGGAACTCCCCCTCAAGTTTGTCCAATGCCTCCTGTGGAAAATGCTTAAGATTTAACTCCTCCCAAAATCCTCCCCAACTGTCCACACCATTGGCTCTTCTAGCCAATACACTCTTCCACCATGTATGTGCATCTCCATCTAGGTAATGCACAACAAGATCTATCTTGTACTCCTCCGGACACCTTATAGATTGGAAGTTTCTTTCTAACCTCGACCTCCACTCATCAGCTTCCACCTGCTTTCTTGGTGCCAAGCCTCTGCATATGATCCATCACTATAAGATACGATAGAATCATAGGTTCTGCAACTGCAACCTCTTCCCTAACATCCTGATTCACCACTCTCTGTGGCTTCACCTCTAGGAGGCACTTCAGGAGCTGGAGCTGGTTCCGCCCTTGGTAACCTCTCCAAAAGCTGAGCCAATAAACCCAGCATCTGTCCTATTTGGTTCTGACCCGCCTGTTGCTGAGCCTCAACTTGCGGTTCAACACCAACCGATTGAGCTGCACCACCGGCAGCTCCAACATTCTCATTGCCAGCAACATTATCAACCCTAGCTTGATCTTCACCAATGGGTTTCACATCCTCTACCCGCTTAGCTGACTCGCTCCTTGCCACCCTTCCTCTCCCTCTTTTTGTGCTTCTTACCATCTACAAAATTAACTAAATACTCAGCTTCCCAAAACTTAACAAAACAGAAACACAGAAGAAGTCTTACCGTGGAACATTTTACATGGCTGAAGAAGATGATTCTAACCCAACCCAGCAATTTAAATAGCAACAAACAACAATATCACTCAACCACAGAGCAAGCAAGACTCCACACACAAATCCTAGAACCGCTTCTGCTCTGATACCAATAAATGCGACACCCTATACCGATTTACAGAAGCTATAGGATATCTACGCGTGGCAGGAATATAAAAATATCGGATTTTAAAATTTTTTAATTTAATTCCTTTAACCTGAAACTAAACATGCATAAGTCTTGAGTAAACAAGTCTACTGAGCAAACAAGTCTATTGAACAAATAAGTCTACTGAACAAACAAGTCTACCGAACAAACAAGTCTACTGCACAAACAAGTCTACTGAACAAACAAGTCTACTGAACAACAAGTCTACTGCACAAACAAGTCTACTAAACAAACAAGTCTACTAAACAAACAAGTCTACTGCACAAAAAGGTCCAGAATATTAACAACAAAAGCATAACAAGCATACAAAATCAAAAAGATGTAGGAACCCGCCAAAATCATCCTTTCCCTTCAGCCTTAGTTCCACGAGCTCTAAACTCTAAGACTTCTCTTTACCTCGATAAACTTCTGAGAACAACGAAACAATCACAATTCTTTTGAACCATAAGCTTAATTCCTCTTGATATACACACAACCACCAAGATATCTACTATAATCACAAAAAGGTTCAACTCAATCTGGATCCATTTGATCCACCAATCGGCCCTCTGAATCTAACAGCAAAACTCTGTTTTTGTAAGCTTCTTTCACCTTCTTCTTTTTTTTCTTCAACACTCAAGATCTCTTCTCTTTCTCTCACTTTCTCACTCACTTTTCTCTATGTAACTCAGGCACAAATATCCCAAATGAGATAAAGAAGAAGAAGAAGAAGCTTATAGAAGCTTATGGAGAGAGGAGATATCTTTTGCTTTTGGTTTAATTAAATTATACCAAACCATAATTACTAAACCAAAATTCAATTAAACCAACAATTATGATTTTAATTGAATTCTTCCTCTTGGTTTAGCATTTTTCCAACAACTTCTCAATTATTTGAGACACTCCTTGTCCCAATTACACTTATCTCTCGTCGAGACCCAAATTTCATCGATTAATCTCCTTCTGAACCGATAACTCGAAACCGGCTCCCGAATAATTAATCTTTAGATTAATTCAATCTTTCCATAACCCGTAAGGTTATTAATTAGAGCTCCACATCGTTTCTACTTGGTTCATTAACAATCTCAGGATCTAATACCGTAAAATCTAACATGGTCATAAAACGACAAAGTCCATCGAGATCTAATCCACAAAATCTCAATTGGTTTACCAATCTATTAGGATTAAATCCACACAATCCTAATCCTAATCGGTAAACCAACTCTGTTAGGATTAAATCCACATAATCCTAACCAACCGAGGATTAAATCCACATAATCCTCAGATAAGGATTAAATCCACTTAATCCTTATCAGTTTAGGATTAAATCCACATAATCCTAAACTAACTTCATTAGGATTAAATTCACATAATCACAATCATTCTAGGATTAAATCCACATAATCCTTGTTAGTGTAGGATTAAATCCACATAATTATACTCGGCTTAGAATTAAATCCACATAATCCTAATTAGCCAAACCACGTCTTAGGATCTAATGCCACAAGTTCCTAATTCACTGAACCAAGTAACGGAACGACACATCTCTCATAACCACAACAACACATGAACTCCTCATCACGTGTTGATGGGGAGGTTATTTCTTACCTCTCACTAGGTTTCACCCGAGCTTCCTCAAGAGTTTAACCTGATGTGACCGCAAGTGCACAGTCAATGCAATTGTAGTACATACGGGAACAATCCACATAGATTGAGAATAACACACAGAGAATACAAGTCTAAATATAATCTAAGCGAAATAGAGATATGGGGTTTGGTTCCTAATGCTACTAAGATCCATAAAGTCAATAAAACGGTAAATAACATAAAATTAAATAAAGCATAATTAAATAGCATAAAATAAATAGCGTAAATTAAATTGCATAATTTAAAGTGCGTAAAATAAATAACATAAAATCAATAACATAAATAAATTGCATAAAGTAAAAATCGTAAATTAAAGTGCATAAATATAAATAGCATAAATAAATAAACTAAAATAAATAATTTAAATAAATATTTACAGTGAATTGGGTGGTAGTCGATTTATCAGGGGATTTAGATTATAGGATTCATGTTCTATCTTTTAAGTTTGTGTTTGTCAATCTAGGGATATTCGAAGTAGGCTAGTGACCACTCTCATGATAAACTAGACATTGTGTCAGACCCACTCTCATGGGGACCTTCACGCGTTAAACACATTCCATCATCGATTACTCTTATGTGTGAGAGACACATAGGTTGGCGTTGTCACACTACCAACCGATTAACCAAGTGTTTAGCTTGCATTAGAGTGTGTCTAAGATGAAGAGTGAATAACAGATCTATTTCTAGAAAACAGTCACACTCTCGTAATGATGTATTCCTGAGATTTTAATCAAACTCGGGCCCTAGCTAGACTAGCATTAAGTTTCTCTATCAAACAACAAACTTGACCATAGCTAATACTCTCTAATATTCAGATCTGAAGTTTTAACCCACTCTTGTGGTGCTAAGAGCTTCTATTCGTATAACCTCTAGATTATAACCTTAAGCATCTCCCATAGGACATGACTTAGCATTAAGATTGAATATTAGAGTAGGTAGATCGGTCAAGAACAATCGGACATATTGAATCCTAAATCTTCGATCCCATCATCGACAACCCTAGTGGTCTAAAGGATCTACTCTCTTATCTCTCCAAGGGTGACAGTAGAGATAAGGAATAGGATCATAAAATAATAAACAATAAACTAAACTAAACTAAGAACAGAAATGAATCAAAGCATAAATAAAAGCATAAACATAAACAAGAGAGAAGAAATAAAGAAGAACTCTTATTAGATATGAAAGTGGTGGCTACAAAAGTCTAAGAGATGTGTTTCCTCTTATGAGGGAGGCTACATATATTTATATAGAGTTTAGGAGACTTGGATGAGTCTAGGTCGTGCTTCAGAAACCTCTAGAAGGTTCCAATTCACAATCTCAAGCTTCCATAAGTTGTATCGTGCATTAAACCAGACCAGAATTAAATCAGAATAAAAATTGCAAATGTGTCACAAAAGTCAAAGGTAATGGTGTAAGGGAATAGTAATGGAACACAATCATCATAAATGTTGAAGAAGAAATTGTCTAAATTTTGGTCTATAAGTAAGAACGCACACTTTCGTTTTCTAAAATATGCTTTGATAGAAATATGTGATCTCTCTTTAACATCACCTACTCACATCTCTTTCTCACTATTTATTTTTGCTTACTCAACATCAAAAGGGTATTACGTTTCATCTTTAATAATTTATAAACATATAAACTATATACTTAATTATAACATGTTATCATCATGATCACTCTATTAACATAATTTATAGTTACTAGAGTGTGGCTCGGCTGCCCCATAATTCATTTAACGCTTTAATAATGTTTATTTACATAAATATTATTGATATTATTATTGGAGCACTGCTCGACCGCCTCTTATTAATTTACAATATTTTGTCGTATGGTTGCGTCTAAGCACCATAATTATTTAGTTTATTGTTTTACAATATGGCTGCTTTAGGCACCAAACTTGTTCAATTTAATTTATGTTTGCTTCACCATAATTATTTAATTTATGGAGCACCATATTAAATACTTAATATCTAAATGGATGACTTCAGTCACTTTTATTTGTTGCATTTTATTTACGGTCTTAATTAAGATGATTTAATCACCACATCATTATCATCATAACTTTTTTTACCATTGCACATTTAAATTGATAAATTAAATTTGATCCATAAAATATTTTATTTTCATATTGATTTTTTTTTTACTTTAATTTTCATTGGTCATAAATATTTTTTCTCAAACTTTTATACTTTATACCGGCTACTTAACGGTTAATGAACAATATTTTTGAATCTGTAAATATTTTCATCTATCATTTATTTCTTTCACACACATTTCATATTTTTCTTAAAATCTTCTCCAGCAAAAAAAAATTTTTACCAAAAATATTTCATAATTTCTTCATCTTTGTAACTGATTTTATACTTTGTTCATTTTATGGTTTACTCGTCGGAGAATTTTCTCCTAAGGAACATGTGTTAATTTTTGTTTTATTCTTTTATCCAATTGTACTTCCTATAATCGCATTATTTATTCCATCGCCCTGCATGTCATCAGATCAATAAAAATTATTTATCTAATGTTATTTTAATTATTTTGCTTTAGACAAATTAAATGGCTAAAATTGAGAAACTCCAGTTTCCGGCTTTCAAAATAACTGGAAAAATATCGTGCATAATGGATATGAAACTTAATCTAGACTCATAAAAAATATATGATACTATAAATGAGATAAACACTTCGGCCTCCCATGAAAAGGCAAAGTCTTTTTTTTTTTTTTGAAGAAACATCTAAATGAAAACTTAATGCATCTTTATGCACAGTTGAAAGACCCGATAATATTTTGAAAAGCCCTAAAAGAAAGGTTTGATAACCAAAGAGCAATAACTCTTCCACATTCTATGGATGAGTGGCACCCTGAAGTTTTAGGATTTCGAAAAGGTGAAAGATTACAATTTTGCTGTGTTGAGAATAGTGAATAACCTGGACTATTTTGGTAAACCTATCTCAGAAGCAGAAATGCTCGATAAGACTTATCTTACTTTATACAAGAACCATTATGTATTGTAGGAACAATACCAAAATCATGGGTACAAAGAATTTTTGGAGCTTATTATGGCGCTCATGTTAGCCGAGAAGAATCATGAACTTCTCATAAAAAACTAAAATGCTCGACCTGCCAGAAATCCAACAATTCGCGGTCATGGCTATTGATTTAACCATGGGCGTGAGAATTCTGTAACCCAAAAGCAAGGAGGTCATTTAAATGGATAAGACCTGTAGAAAATCCGAAAGGAAAATAAATCCAGAGGAACACAAATACCTAGAAACATGAAAGTGTTTGTTACAGATGCGGATCGAAAGAACATTTTTCCAAAGTATGTCGAACTTTTGTCCATCTTTTTATATTATACAAAGAGCCGCTCAAAGACAAAAAGAAAGAAGTAAATCTTATGGAACATTTTGAGGGTACAACACACCTCGATGCTTCAGACATTGCCAATGATTACGATGATACCGCTCTTAACTAAGACGCTTGTAACAAGACTAATAAATAATCTATTATCATGTATAATTATTGTGTACTTATGTTTATTAAAATTATATATGATGTATAATATTTTGTGCTTTAATTAAGAAATAAAGTTTATTAATATTTATGTTTGTTACACATATAGATCTCGACATAAATGAAAAAAGAATGACAAAGAAAATTTGTATACCTGATAATGGAACGATGCACACTTTTCTGAAACAAAAGATATATTTTTCCTAATTAAAACCAAGAAATTTTTTTATATACAATATCGGGTCCTACAGACTTGATTGAAAGAATTGGTAAATCAAACATTTTTTGCCTAATGGAATAAAATTTTTCATTAATAACGCGTTGTATTCAAAATTTAAAAAGGAATTTGTTGATCTTGAAAGACATATATCTTTAAAAATTTGATACTCAGTCGGATTTCAGACTAGGAATGGAAAAAAGTATATATGTATATTTTTCGATGGGGAGAAATAGTTATCTTAAAAGTACTACTAAGGCTTCCTTCTGGTTTGCATCACACATATATAGATGTGATAGAGTCGCATCTTGTGATGATAATAAATACATAAGATATCGCATTATGGCATGATCGCTTTGGTCATCCGGGCACCGCAGTGGTGTAAAAAATTATAGAAAATACAGATTTCCTCTCTAAAATCCCAAGAGATATATATCATGGGAGCAAAATGACATGTATAGCGTGTTCTCTTGGAAAATTAATCATACGGACATCGCCAACCAAAATTGATAAAGAATCGCCAAAGATTCTTGAGCGAATTCAAGTCGATATTTGTGGACCAATACATCTACCATGTGGACCATTCAACTATTTTATAGTATTAATTGAGGCATCAAGTACATGGTCATCTGTTTGTCTATTATCATCTCGAAATTTAGCATTTGCGAGATTTTTAACTCAGATAATCAAACTGCGGCCTCAATTTCTTGATTATCCTATTAAAATAGTTAGACTAGACAACGCTGGTGAATTAACATTAAAAACTTTTAATGATTATTTATGGTAACTGGAATTGATGTTGAACATCCAATAGTCCATGTCAATACACAAAATGGATTGGCAGAATCACTGATTAAATTTCTGCAATTGATTGCAAGACCGTTGTTCATGAGATCAAAACTCCATATTACATGCAGAAGTACTTATTCGGATAAGACCAAGTGTGTATCATAAATGTTCTCTATTAAAGTTAGTGTTTGGTCGAGAACTAAATATTTCTCATCTACCAATTTCCTTTGTGCGGTATATGTGCCTATAACACCACACAATGTACAAAGATGAGACCACAAAGAGGGTTTGAAATATATATCGGTTTTGATTCTCCATCATAACCACAGACTGGTGGTGTCTTTACGACACGTTTTGACGATTGTCATTTTGACGAGAAAGTATTTCGCTTCAAAGGGAGAGAATAAAAAATACGAAAATATATCAAATGGTGTGTACCATCTCTTTTACACATTGATCCTCCTACAAAACATTCATAATTTAAAGTTTGATAAACTATGTATTTGCAGAGTATTTCAAATCAGCTGCCTGATATATTTGCGATACCAAAACGGTAACCAAATAAAATATACCAGCTGCAAATAATCATGCTCAAATCGAAATACCATCTGAACATGAGTCTAAAACACGGTTGAAGCGTGGTATGCCTGTTGGTTATAAGGATAAGAATTTAAAAAACGAAAAAGAAGCTGAAAAGCATGACAATTCCAAAAAAACACCGTATTTTTTTTAAAAAAAAAACAAAATGTGAGACTAATAATAATGACACCATGATTCTGAAGAAAATCATAAAATTTCTATAAATTATATGCATAATAGAAAGATATGGCATCGAAGTTTGATTGATGGCATTAATGATGTTTTCGCATATCTTCTATGAAAGGAAATAGATTACGAAAGAGAAGATCCATAGTCAAAGTCTGTACATGAATGTCAAAAAGACATGACTCGCTAAAATGAAAGGGTGCTATGAAAGTCGAACTTGATTTGCTCAATAGTGAAATGTATTCAAACATATCGTACTCACACCTGAAGTTTTGAGACTGGTCGGATATAAAGGATATTCGTTCGAAACCAAAATGAGCAAAATGAGATTATGAGATATAAAGCTCGTCTTGTGGCTCAAGGTTTTTCTCAAAGACACGGAATTGATTACGAAAAAACGTATTCTCCCGTTATGGACACAATTACCTTTAGTTTCCTGATGAGTCTCACTGTAAATAAAAATTTAGAAATGCATTTCATGGATGTTGTTACAGTCTATCTATATGGATCATTAGATATGAATATTTATATGAGAATCCCTGATGTATTTAAAATGCTAGAAGCATTAAGTTCTGAACCCAAGGAGTTGTATGCGATAAAATTGCAAAGATCATTATATGGGTTAAAACAATCTGGACGAACATGATTTAATCATCTCAGTGAGTATTTATTAAAAAGGGATATGTAAACAATCCAATATTCCCATGTGTTTTCATTAAGAAAATCGTATCCAGGTTTGTATTATTGCGGTATATGTTGATGATCTAAATATTATTGGAACTCTCAGAAATACAAAAAGCAATTAATTATTTAAAAGGAGAATTTGAGATGAAAGATCACAGACAAACAAAGTATTGTTTTGTTTCTATTAAACAATCACAGAAGATACAACTCGTTCTCTCTCTCGTATTATAGTCTCCGATTCGGCTTCCTATGGAGAGACGATCTTGAACATCTAGCCAAGAGAGGAAACTATACTTTGATGTTGAGTACGCAAAGCATATACCATCACTCCAAATCTTACGAGAGGAAGAACAACGAGTTAGCTCCCATGTTGATTTCGTTTTAAAATCCTCCTTGAACTTGTTAGCTAAACTTCGCGAAAGATGTATGTCCTATGAATCATTTTGTAGTTGATGTGATAAGTCCCTAACTTTCGCCACTACACTGTTCAGCAAGTCAGTTCTATGTCGTTGAAGCCAAAAATTTTGAACAGCGTTATTAACTGTAGCATCTAGAGAGATGCCTAGATCGATTACTCCTCTGTCCTCCCGTAGATCAATTAACCTCCTTTTTTTTGACCAGCAATTGTACCAAAAAGAGGCCGATAAACCACTTTGAGTCTCCACTCGATAAAATGTCTTGGCTATTGGTCGTAACTTTAATAATTTCTTCCACATACATGAACCCATCGTTGTTTTGTCTTTGATTGCCTAGAATGAGTCTTTACGAATTAGATAGGTTCATAGACCCACAAAGATGGCTGAAAAGATGTAATCCTCTAAACGAGTTTCAAAGTACTTACTTTTTTTGCTTCAAACAAATTTTTAATTCCCAATCCACCTTGCTTACAAACATTTTGCCATGCCATCTTTGCTTTTCTAGGATTAAGATCAGGTCCTGATCAGAGAAAAGCGGAGCAGAAATTGTTTACCTCTTCAATACATCGCTTGGGGAGTCTAAATGTCAAAATCCTGAAATTCATTAGACTAGCGAGAACAGACTGAACTAGTTGTAGCCGGCCTGCATAGAAAAGTACGACCAGTCCAAGATCTTATTTTTGATCGTATTTTATCCAACAATGAAGCATAATCCAATGAACACATCCGCTTTGTAAGTAAACAAACCAAATACCGTACTGGTAGCTTCCCTTCGGCTAACGAAAAACTGTTCTAAATATCTTGATGTTCACTCTCTTTCATTCTAGCCACGTATAGAGTAGATTATTCAAGACTAATGTGTAGCCCCGATATATCTGCAAATTTATCAAAAACTCCAATCACCCCTTCAATTAATCTCTTCTTCCCATCAACAAAAACAAATAAATCATCAGCAAAACACAAATGTGTTAGATTTATATTTTTGCATTTCGGATGATAACTAATTGTCCTCTTACGAGAGCAGCTTCCAATTATCCTCAACAACCGATTTAAATCCGGGTAGCGTGGTAAGCACATTTACAAATTTAAACGGGTTTTTCCCTCCTCTTGCTTCAGCCTCTAACATTATCCTTTGATGGCAGAGAGGATTGTTGTTAGGCTTTCCTCTCTCTCAGGTTTCACCCGAGCTCTACCTATAGGATAGTTTCGAGAGTTTAACTCATAAGACCGTAAGTGCACAGTCAATGCAATTGTACTAATACATGATCGATCCACAGAGAAAATAGAATAACGTACAGAGAATGCAAATGCATATCTAATGTAGGCGAAATAATATAAGAGGGGGGTTGTGTCATGAACTAATATGCAGTAAAATAAATGAAACAATCAATAAAATACTAAACTACTAAATCATAATTAAATTACTGAATTAAATTACATAAATTAAATGACAGAAAGTAAATAACATAAATTAAATTACATAAGTAAATAATAAAAAATAAATTGCATCAAATAAATAACATAAATTAAATAACATAAATATAAATAACATGAATAAATATTTATAGAGAATTTGGTGATAGTTGATTTATATAGAATCTAAATATAGGATTTATGTTATATCTTTTTAGTTTATGTTTGTCAATCTAGAGATATAGAAGTTAGGCTAGTCCACTCTCGTGGTATGTTAGTCACTGTGTCAGACCCATTCTCGTGGCGCCTTCACGCATTACAGGCAATCCCATCATCGATTACTCTTATGTGTGAGAGATGCATCGTTTGGGGGCTGTCACACCATCCAACGATTAACTTGGCATCGACCATCGACCCCTTCTGGTCGATGCTCTGCTTGATGTTACTTGGTCTGTATTCTCGGAGGTGCATCGACCGTGTTCTCCCTCTGTGAGCTTCCAAAGAAGCTTTCCGTGATGTTCTTGGTCCGAACAAGTAACTCCAACGTCCGTATGGCTGATTAAGGCTCTTAAACACTCTAGAAGCACCGGTTTAGCTCAAAATACCTATAATAACACAAACACATGCAAATGCACTAAAACTATCCTAAATGATCATTAGAATGCATAAACTATATTAAATGAATGCATGAAAACATTTAAATATGCATGCTACCATCCTTCCTCGTAGATGATCCGAACACCCTCAAGCCTCAAATACATTATAAGAGCTTGGATAAAAACAACCCCATTCGTCATTCATCAATACTCGATCCAACTTTTTCCATATCAAACCTTCTTCTCTTTTATTACACCATGTGAACTTCAGACCATGATAAGCAAGATCCGACAATCGACAATGATCTATTATTTCCTGAAAATCCATCGTGCCTGAAGTTACCACCGAAACTAAAGAGTTAGAATGTTCATCTAATTGAAGAATCTCATTGAAGTCACCAAATATAATTCATGGTTTATTTCGGAAAAGAGGAGAATCATGGTGATCCCTCATGTCCTCTAAAAGGAACTTCCTCTCATCTGCAAAATTTGATGTATAAACGAATGAACAAAAAAATTCCTCCTCTTTTCCTTCCAACTTTATTGAATAAGTAATCATTCGATTACTTCAAAGGGGTTAGTCTTGTATTTGCATTCCAAAATATCCAAATGCAATCTAACCGATAAAATTCATAAAGTCATGAAAGACCAACAATTAAATACTGAAGATATAATCTATTTATTTTTCACTACTTATTTTATTTTACTTAACATCAAGAGAGCAATACATTTCATTTTTAATAATCTGTAAATATATACTTAATTATAATAAAGTGTTTATTTTTTCCTCACCCACTACAATTCTCCCGAAAAGAGATTTCGCACAGGTGTATTAATATATGCAAAATCAAAAGGACCCACGAAAATGTGCAACTTGAACTTTGTTAGATTCTTATCCAAAAATAATATGTTTAGTACATTTCTCTAATCAAACTTCACTTTTTAAAAACTATCTTATTATATAAAGCTGAACGTGTTTAATATGAGCGTGACACGTGTCAATGTGATAACTCATTAGATTTTGACACGTGTCATCGCTAATTTAGATTGTGACACGTGTCTCATTTTGGTAATGGTAATTTTCTCTATTAAAATCTTATTATATAAAGTAGAACGCGTTTAACTTGAGCGTGACACGTGTCAACATGATAATTCATTAGATTTTGACACGTGTCATTGATCATCTTAGATTTTGACACGTGTTAGGTAGATAACTTATAAGGATTCGACACGTGTCAACTTTCGATAATGGTAATTTTCTATATAATGACTAAAATGGAAATTAACAAGGTTATGTTAATTTTCTATTTTATTCTAAAAAAATTTTGAAATTGTCTATTTAGCAAAATGAAAATTGGAACTCTATGGAAACGTGTCAACTTTCGATAAGGGTAATTTTCTATATAAAGATTAAAATAGAAATTAACAAGGTTATGTTAATTTTCTATTTTATTCGAAGAGGAAATGGAAATTGTCTATTTAGCAAAATGGAAATTGGAGCTATACGGAAATGGAAACAAGGGTCTTTTAATTTTCTATAAATATAGAGTTAAATTTCAAGAAACAGTATCACCAACAACACTAAAAACTAAAGAGCAAAAGAGAGAGATATTAAGAGAGAAGAAATTCTTAGTGATAAGTTCGCCTATTTTCTAAGAGAGAGTTTCTAAAATCTTTTTAGAGAGTTTTTGTTTTATTGTTGTTGTTTTTAAGAGAGCCCCGTATAATATTTTTATTGGTGATTTATATTTATATAATCTTATTATATAAAGTAGAACGCGTTTAACGTGAGCGTGACACGTGTCAACATGATAATTCATTAGATTTTGACACGTGTCATTGATCATCTTAGATTTTGACACGTGTTAGGTAGATAACTTATAAAGATTCAACACGTGTCAACTTTCGATAATGGTAATTTTCTATATAATGATTAAAATGAAAATTAACAAGGTTATGTTAATTTTCTATTTTATTCGAAAAGAAAATTGAAATTGTCTATTTAGCAAATGGAAATTGGAACTCTACGAAAACGTGTCAACTTTCGATAAGGGTAATTTTCTGTATAAAGATTAAAATAGAAATTAACAAGTTTATATTAATTTTCTATTTTATTCGAAGAGGAAATCGAAATTGCTTATTTAGCAAAATGGAAATTAGAGCTATACGGAAATGGAAACAAATTTTCTATAAATATAGAGTTAAGTTTCAAGAAACAGTATCATCAACAACATTAAAAACTAAAGAGCAAAAGAGAGATATCAAGAGAGAAGAAATTCTTAGTGATAGGTTCGCCTATTTTCTAAGAGAGTTTCTTAAATCTTTTTAGAGAGTTGTTGTTTTATTGTTGTTGTTTTTAAGAGAGCGCTATAAGCGTTTGTATAATATTTTTATTGGTGAATTATATTTATATAAATATAGATAAAATATAATATAATATTATTTTTCAGAGTTGTTTTTTTATCGTTGTTGTTTTTAAGAGAGCGCTATAAGCGTTTGTGTAATATTTCTATTGGTGATTTATATTTATATAAATATAAATAAAATATAATATAATAGTATTTCCGGTGCTATAGCACCGGGGTTTAATTCTAGTATATTATATTCCTGTATCTTTTCTCCCGTGTAAAATACAAATGAGAATTTAAATGGACCCCACGAAATAAAGCAAGTAGGCATGGGCTTTCGATTGCACCCCGAACAAACCTAATCAATCAAACTGCAGTTATCGGTTAACCGACCGAGAAAAAAAGAGAAAGTAAACCGATCAGCGATAAAATTATTTTAGTTCGGTATTTGGTTGGTTTAGTTCAGTAATCGATTAACCGAACTAACCAAAAAATCGATTATTCTGAACTAATTAGCTTAGGTTATTGAGCACAACATGCAAACATGAAAGCTTAACTTATTTATACGTATGTTGTTTTCGATGTGGGACTTTCTCATATCTTACAAAGTCACATAAGTCTTTTCTAAAGAGTCTTTAGAAAACCCTAATTAACCGATCGGTTTTGTGACACATATATATAGGAAAACCCTAAAGAGTCTTCTCATTTTCTAAGGAGTCTTTTCTAAAGAGTATTCTCATTTTCCATTTTGGCTTTTCTTCGCCTTCAATCTCCCAATCTGAAACCGTAACACCACTTCTCCGACTCCTTCGATCGCCGACTCTCACGAGATGTTTCGTTTCTCATCATCCACCGTCTGATTCTGCGCTCATGTCATCGAAGCGCGTCGGAGATTTCTCTGAGGTTCTAATCGGTGGAAGCTCAGCGGTTGAATCAGGCTCTGCCGCCGCGTGTTTTGGTTTCTCTGGTGGTAATAACAGCGCTCAGGGAAATAGCTCCGGGACTAGAATATCGTCTTCTTCTGTTGGAGCTAGTGGGAATGAGACAGATGAGTATGATAGCGAAAGCGAGGTGCTTTATAATTTCTCAATCTCTCTGTTTCTCTTTTGCATATTTTAAAGGTTCAATCTTTGTTTGTTTCCCGTTCTACAGAGATTTTTCTCTGACGGATCTGTATTGTTTTTTTTTTTGCGCCCTTAAGTGAAGTTTTGTGAGTGTAATAACACCGAGGTGTTTCTTAATTTTGCTTGAATGAAAATAGGAAGGAGGAGAAGCTGTGGTTGATGAAGCTCCTTCCTCCATGTTAGGTCCTCTTTCGCGTAGTTCATCTAAGAGATGCAGAGCTGCTGAAGTTCATAATCTTTCTGAGAAGGTTTAGTAGCTCTTTCTTTTTTATGGTGATTATGTTTAGACTCTTACTTGAGATTTATGTTATCTTTCTTGTAACAGAGAAGGAGAAGTAGAATCAATGAAAAAATGAGCTTTACAAAGTCTCATCCCAAATTCAAATAAGGTCAATAATCTAATACTCGTGAACCATTATATTTCCACATGAATCATTCTTATTGTGTCTGATTATTACATCCATTGCAATGTGTCTATTGGGGAAGACGGATAAAGCTTCAATGCTTGACGAAGCCATTGAGTATCTGAAACAGCTTCAGCTTCAAGTCCAGGTCTCAAAACCATCTCAGCAAATATGATGATTCACTAAAGTTTTCTGTTTCTGAATCAATCTATCAAGTTACTCGTTTTGTTTGCTTTGCAGATGTTGACATTGAGGAATGGAATAAACTTAAATCCTCTGTGCTTACCTGGAACTTCATTACACCCATTGGTATTGATTTGTGTTCTTGTTATTATGATTCCTTGGTAATACTAAGTTTTTGTTCTCGGTAAGATTATGATGTTGTTAGGTTTAGTTATATATGGCGAGTGTTGAGAAGCCTTTCTTTGTCAAAATCACTGTTTTGATTTTTCTTTCTAAATTATACTGATCCTTATGATTACTTTGTTTTTGCGGGTATGATAGTGTACATTACACCCACTGGCAATGATTTGTGTTCTTGTTATTATGATTCCTTGGTAATGCTAAGTTAAAATACTATTTTTGTTTCATTTGCTGATGGAATTTGTATTACTTGCATATTTACAGACAAGAACCATCGTTTAGCAGAGAACTTGGAGAGGATAGAAATATGCTTTACATTGCCATCAAAGGAAGAGCTGTTTACGGAAACCTATTATTTGGCTTTCTTATGTAAAGTTTTCAGTTTATTTCAATGTTTTCGGTTTATTTCGTGTTTTTCGGTTTATGTTGGGTTTTTCTGATTTTGTTACTTCCATTTATCTCGGTTTATTTATAGATTATGGTCTTATTCGGGTTAGAAAAACCGATTAAAAATTTAATTCGGTTTAATTCAGAATTAATTTATAGTAGAATAACTGAAGTGTTTAAACCGATTACCGAACAACCCGAACTGATTAATTGTTCGGTTCAATTCGGCGGAATTTTTCAAAACCGAAAAACTGAACTAACCGACCCGAATAAACCAATCAAACTGAAATCTCAGACCTAGAAGCAAGTTACAAAAACAAAGACGACTATACTATTTATTATATTCAAATATTTTTGAAACACAGAATAAATTTCATATTAACTAAAACATCCCTTGCCACGTCAGTCTGACTTGGATTTGACCCAAAGAGCGTTGGACAAATTTATTATTATATCCAATAAGGCATAAACAATATTATTACGTGTAGTTTGGTGGTAGCGTCAACAATATTACTTTAAGCTCCTCATAGTCTCATGTTTTCATTAGTTATACCAATATATTTGTGTCTTTAATAGAAGCCTCTACATATCTCATTACATATATATTTGTGTAAACAATTAGACAGTGAAGTTTAATAAAGATACTGTATTGATGATAATCTTAGTTACGATCAGTTCAGTAACTTTGTAATACAATTGTCATTATTAATATGTTATTAATAAATTTATTTATATTATTTCATATTAATTAATCGAAAAAAAGTAAATTCCTTCACCTTCCAAACTGTTGGACTAAATTCATTAGAAAAAAGTGGATGAACTTTTTATAATAATCGATGATTCTGTTTTTTTTTTAAGTCGCATAATCATATTATTATTATTTTAAATAAATTTGGACCCTCAATAAGTTAAAAAAAATACAATGTGTATTTACGTATCTTGCACATACATCGAACTATCTTGAGTTAGTGTTGGAGTTTACATTATGTTTAATTGGTAACTTTTTACTAATGTGGTAAGCAGTTTACCGTTTTAATAATTATTAATCATAAAAATAGTAAAAACTAACAATATCGAAAACAATATTATCAATTTTTTTTAATTATTTGTAACTATTTTGATGTTTTTATTGTTTTTTCTGTTGAAAAAATTCTACCTATTTATGTCACAAACTAGGCCTAGGCATTTAGGTATATATAGTTTGGTTTCGGGTATTTCAGATAAAAGGGTTTCAGATCCATTTGAGTATTTTAAAATTTTTGTTCGGATTTGGTTCGATTCGGTTCTGAGTATCCGAAAAATCCAGAAAAAAATCTAAAAAATGGTTAAATTTGAATAAAATTTGGTTAAATTTTGACAAATATATCTTCGAGCTTGCGGATGTATTGGTTATTTTGAGTATTTTGGCTATTTCAAGTTCAAAATAGCTGTATTTTCGGGTTTATTATTGTAATTTTGGATAATTGGATTATATCAAGTTTAAATATAATTAATATTTTGGGTATTTCGTATACCCATCTTATTTTTGGTTTGGTTTAGGTTTGGTTCCGGTTATTTGGATAGTTCGACCTAATTTTTTTTTCTCATATCGGTTTCGGTTTGATTCTTTGGTCCATTATACTTTTATCCATACCTATCACAAACCAGTTACTAAAAGATATAAAATATGACCTAAATAGAATCAATCAAAAGCTTTTGGTGTGAATGGGAATACAGTATTCTTGCGGGGCCATTGAGGGTAATAACCTGATACTTAAAATCCTACAAAAAAACATAAAAAAAAAAGAATTGAAAAGAACATATTAAATGCAAAGACTGCCCAATCGGATAAGAAGAAACTGTAAGGAGAAGTTGAAACCAGAAAAAAAAAAAACTAAATAAAGAAACAACAAACTACTACAAAATATGGAAAAAGATGAAATCTCCGGTAACCATCATTGGTCGGTGGTGGATGGAACGACGGCGATGAATCGCAGTGCCTCCGAATGGGCATTCCAACGTTTCATACAAGAATCCTCCGCCGCCGTAGACGACGCTAATGCCGGAGATTCTGCGACGGCGTCGTGTGGTGTTTCCGTCTCTTCTCCTCCGAATGTTCCGGTAGATTCAGAGGAATACAGAGCGTTTCTGAAGAGTAAACTCAATCTAGCTTGTGCTGCTGTCGCCATGAAAAGGGTACAAAGTTATAAACTACTCCCTGCTAACGCTTCACTTTTAGTATCTTCAGGATCTAGAGAACTCCCTTGAGCTTAAAAATCAAACATTTTTATTTGTAAATTCTGAAAAATCAAACCTTTTGATCTGTAGAGTCGACCCACATGGTTGGGATTAAGTTGATGGAGTTTTTCGAAACCGAGAACTAAGCTTGTTTTGTTCTTTTTTGAGTAAAAAGATCTATGGATCTTTGGGATATGATTTGAGTTTCTGAACCTAATCTTTTCTCCAAAGTTGATTTAACATTATCTTCCTTAAGATTATACTTTTCATTAGTTGCTTAGTTAATTGATTTTGTGGTGTTAATATTGAAAACTTGATAGGGATCTTTCATCAAACCTCAGGATACTTCTGGTAGATCTGACAATGGTGGAGCATATACATCCAGTCCATCAGAACAAGGCTCTCTAGCTTCTTTTAAAGGTTTTACTATGCTCTGATTTTTTTGAATTCGATTAGTCGTGTGCTTGTATGTATTTTTAGAAGCAACTACGTGTGTTGATATTTTTCATGTACCTCTATGATGAGCCTTTTAAGATGTTTTTGATAGTTGTTGTGTTTGTTTTCAAGATTCTTGTAAATGCGTATTAACAAATCCCAAATCCCAAATGAACCAATCTGTATGGTTTTCTCATTTATCAGCTACACCAATGATGAGCAGTGCTATAACAAGTGGATCTGAGCTCTCTGGTGATGAAGAAGAAGCTGATGGTGAAACAAATATGAACCCTACCAATGTTAAACGCGTGAAAAGGTAAAAAATTTACATCCTTTCTTGGATTTAAATATACAAAATCTTGACATGAACATGAACATTTGTTTGTTACAGGATGCTCTCTAATAGGGAATCAGCTAGACGATCCAGAAGAAGAAAGCAAGCATACTTGAGTGAGCTAGAGACACAAGTATGTTAATCGCGCTGCATTCTTATTCTTTCTCACTAACTTCCTTAGCTCACTTATTACAATCTCCATCTCGTTTAGGTTTCACAGTTGCGTGTAGAGAATTCGAAGCTCCTGAAGGGTCTCACTGACGTAACTCAGACATCTAATGACGCAGCTGTAGAAAACAGGGTTTTGAAAGCCAATATCGAGACCTTACGAGCAAAGGTAATAACCATTTTCTTATCAGTTATCTCTACCAAAACTCCGCGTAGAAGACTGTTGAAAACATGTTTGTTTTTAGGTGAAAATGGCTGAGGAGACAGTGAAGAGACTCACAGGGTTCAACCCAATGTTCCACACTATGCCTCAGATTGTTTCAACTGTCTCTCTTCCTTCAGAGACATCAAATTCTCTAGACACCACAAGCAGCCATGTGACCGCACCAGAGATCATCAGCTCGGGCAACAAAAGCAAGGCCTTGATCGGGTGCAAGATGAACAGAACAGCTTCGATGCGTAGAGTTGAGAGCTTGGAACATCTGCAGAAACGTATCCGAAGCGCTGGGGATCAGTAGCTGCTAAGAAGAATCTTGATTTGTAACATTATCAAGAGAGATATTCAGACAAATGTTATACGTTTTGTAAAGTATTGTTTTCAGATTATTTAACCTTTTTTGTGCTTTTCTTGTTTTAACCCATTTCTTCGTTGATTGTTTGTGTTGAACTTCTAATTTCCATTCCTCTGCAACGCTTGCAAGTATTTTACTTTGTAAATTTGAAAAGTTTTTTTTTCTAATTTTCTGTTAAGTTACAAGCTTTATCCTACTAATATTAATACAGAAATACAAATAAGAATATAACCTAAAAGTTGTTAATATTACATGCATTACAAATTAATCTTCCTGAAAACAAATTCTAATATCTCAATAAGGGTACTATTGTTAATTGAATTATCCTGGTTAATTGGATAAACACACGGTAATATGACCCACATAATTGATCCAGTTTTTAATATTAAATCTTGGCCGTAGATTCCATCGACTAAGATCGTGATGATCCTGTAAAATTAATCACAAAAATTTAAAGATAGCAAAAAGAAATCATCAAGATATCAGTCACATTCCAATAATAAAATACAATCTCATATTTATCGCATTAAATGCACAATATTTAAAAGAATAAAACAGAAAAAGATCTTTTAAAAATTTCTGAAATTTTGCAAAACTATTGACATTAAAATTGCAACCTTTCAAACCTAATTAAAAATCTTCACCCAAAAAAAAAGCAAATCATAACACACAATTTTTTTTAAGCACAAACAAAAAAATATTCCAAAACAGTGACATCTAATTGATCTGATAACAGAAAACTAATTTTGGAAAGGGGATGAAAATAATTTTCCTAATAAGTAATAAATTGTACTCCCTTTGTTTTTTAAAAAGTGTCATTTTGGAATTTAAATTTTATGACAAAAAAATATCATTTTAGTATATCAATGCAATTTTTAACAAAAAATATTTTTTTTGTCCTCAATCAAAATGATGAAAAACATTTTGTGTGAAATAAATAATTGTAATTAAATGAATCGTTAAGGGGTAGAATATAACTTTAATATTATTTCTTAATTTGAGTGTCAAATGTTAGAATGACACTCTTTAAAAACAAAGAGTGGTGTTATTGATTGCCAAAAACCTCCAACTCGTTCTCGGAACTGAGGCAGCGTCTCTAGAACGTTAGAAAATTTGAATGGCTCGCGAACATGCTGTGAATTCGAACTCAAACTTAATCTTCCTCTCAGGTGATCAGAACAACCCCCTGATTCAAAAACTGAATAAGAATCCATAAAAACCGCTGACCATGCATCATTGATCATAAACTGGTCCAACTTCTTACAAACAAGCTCTTCTCCTCTCTTATTCGACCAAGTGAAATGAGGTCCTTGTGCTCCTCGATCCGAAAGCGAATAAAATTGGACCAGATCCTGAAAATCTCTCGTTCCTGAAACCACACCATTATGAAAATTTGAATGATCATGAACCTCTAGAATTTCATGAAAATCTCCACATATAAGCTCAGACTTATTCCGAAACATGGGCGAAGAGTATTGATTACGCAAATTCTCCCAGAGATCTCTCCTATCCTCTACAAAGTTTGAAGCATAGAAAAAAGTGCAAAGAAAATCATGATCAACGCCATTTAGCAGAATCGAAGAAGTGATTAATTGACTTCTCTTGTACAATGGAGAAACTCTCACATTATTACTCCACACCACACATATACGACATAGATGATGATGTTCATAGTTGGTAATAGAAGACCAATCAGGGTATAAAGTAGAGAGAATCGAGGAAACACGAGACTCATTCACTCGCGTTTCCACGAAACAACCAAACTGAATTCAACTTTGAAAAAACCAACGACGAATAATATGCTGGCGTGTGATAGGCCGAGTTCCAAGATTCAGAATTGAGTCGCGTACATTATGTGCTGACGCTTGATCGAGGTTGCATTCATCATCCTTACCACCCCAAATACCTACTTCGCTTAGGACTCCTGCCAAAACATCAAATCTAGAAGCAACATCAACTCCATCATTTAACGTTTTTGCTGGAGTGAGTTTTCGACCAATTTTTGCTGGCGAGATCTAGCTTGCATCATACCTTGCCTCTCAAGGTTGAGTATACTTTGAAACACCAATAATGTCGATTATAGAGACAACCACTTCAGCTTTACCACATTGTCGTTTAGGTGACGAAGGCATAACCTCACCACGACGAATCAACGAGAGAGGAGAAACGTTAACAATAACCATAAGATTACCACCACTCCCATCAATTTGATCATCGAGAGAACTTTCATTGTGATCATTTGGCTTACTAGAGTTATTGAAAGAACCGCACCCAAATTTATTATTATTATAAAAACAAATAAAAAATATTCCCATAAATATTATTTATTATTTCCTAATTAACAAACTCTAACCACTTAATTAAACCCACTCAATTGATTTACACCAATTTTTTCCTAAAATCAATCTTCGTTTACTTAACCGCTTAAACAAATTATATTCTCTTTTAATTTAAACCAATCAAATAGAATATTCTAAATTCTAACAATAATAAACAGTAAATCTGATTAACAATAAACGACAAAACAGTAACACAATGAACATTTCGATGAACAGTAATCGCAATGAACAGTGAACGATCCCCCAAAGAGACACAAAAAATCAATATTATCGCCAAAACTTGGATCTACACAAGCATAAACATCTTAGAAAATCGAGATCTAAACATTTATCTCATGGTCACATACTCACCTTGATTGAATAAGATAAAAGGATTAAGGAGAGGGCTCAGTTTTTGATCAGATTCTTTAAAGTTCAAGAACAAAAATTACAAGTTGATTTTATGATGAAGGAGGCGCTGGAGAGCTTATAAAAAAAGGCTCAAGGATCGATTCCTTTAAAACAAATAGGGTAGGGTTTTCCTTTTTAGTTTCAACCAATAGGGATTAAGATAAAAGCTTAGTAGGATTGATTAATTCTAACCCTTATATTAAATCAATCACAGGCCTTAATCCATCCTAAGATTTCGGCTTTTAAACTCAAATTCCTCCTCTTTGGAATTTTTAAAAAATCAACCACAAGCTTTACAAAATTACAAATCAACCCGATTTGATTTAAAAAAATTAATTTCGGAACACTCGTGTTACAGTTATAAGCATCAATTACTGTAGTTTGCATTAAATCAGAAGCTTCTTCAACCGTAGCTATTGTTATTTGAGTTACATTTGCAAGCTCACATATCGGAGCGGGAATCTGTGATGTCGCAGTTGCAAATAACAGAGAACACCGACAAGTTTCTCAAAAATGGCCCTAACTATAACAGTTATTACACTGTGAAGGCAACCAAGGATACTCATACTCCACTTCCACATCTATACCGTTTTCGACTTGAATCTTAATCTCTTAGGCAATTTGATAGGGAGGATTGTTTATCTCTTCATAGGTTTCACCCGAGTGCTACTAGAGAGTAGTCTCGAGAGTTTAATCCGATGTTACTGCAAGTGCACATTTATGCAATCGTAGTATGTACGTGATTGATCTACAGAGACTGAGAAAAACTACACAAAGAATAAAAGAATAAATATAATCTAGGTGAATTATAAAGTTTTGGGGGATTTGTTTCTAAGTTCTAAAATACGTAAAATAAATAAACGATAATTAATTAAGCAATAAAGAATTAAATGACGATGTAATAAACAATAATTAAATTAAAGATAAATAACGTATAATTAAATAAAAGCTTAAACAATAATTTAGCAAACGATTTCAAGGATGAATGAGAACGATTTCAGAAAAACTTCCAACAAGAGAAATGATGTTCTTTATCCATTTTTTCGATACCTGTCGGTCTAGAGATTTCGTATATAGATTAGTCCACTGTCGTGGTATGGTAATTCCTCTGTAAACCCCACTTTCGTGGTGCTCTACAAGCATTGATAACGATCTCTATTAACCGGCTCAACTATCTACTGTAATTTTACAGAGTAGTCGGGCTTTTGACATGCTAAATTTTGAGATCTTAATCCACTCTCGTGGCGTCAAGACTCTACGATTAGATCACGCTCTTAGACCACGCCTACTAGATTAGACCAAGCTCTTATACCACTCCCATGGGGATAGATCTAGTCTTAAGAACACATACAAGGTAGCCAATCAGTTAAGAACACAAAACATCAATCTCTAATTAGTAGATCCCATCATCGATCCGAGGGTAACAAAATAATATGAGGAGGAAGACATGATAAACAATAAACAAAAGCTGTAAATAAAGTAAAGCAATAACAAGATGAAGAACTAAAGCAATATCATAAATAAAACTTAAGAACAAGGAGTTTTGATGTGTTTCTCTACCGTGTATGGGCAATGCCCATGGTTGATGTGAAAGCTCCAGGGATTACATCGATCAAGTCTGGTCGATGCTCACGTCGATTTACTCTGTCTTCAGCGTCGGTAAGTTGCTCTGGAAAGGCATCGACCCTGTACGGTCGATGCTCGGCATGTTTCTTTAGGAAATCTTCTATAATCATTCGTGATTGAAGTGGGTGACTCCGTCATCTTGTATGGCTCTTAAGTATGCTCAAAACGCCTCAAATACTTGTGTTATGCTTCAAGTACCTATAAATACATAAACATATGCAAATGCACCAAAACGATACTAAATACTAACAAGAACGTACAAAACTAATCTATATAAATGCATAAAAACATGTAAATATGAGTGTTATCAACTCCTCCAGACTTATCTCTTTGCTTGTCCTCAAGCAAACAAAAGCTAAACTAGTGGAGAGATTCTACCATATCTATATTGATCGTTACCATACATTACCTTATCGTACCAACAACTTTCAACTTAATGAGATTATAGCTCTAAACGTACTACATGTACTTTAGCATAAGCATATCAAGTTACCTTCGGAGCCACATCCATCGTCGAGCTTAGACTCCTCTTTGTTGACTCCCCTTATTCAGTTTAAGCATGATATCTCGACTTGGAACTATCGATCAAAAGACATGAACATTTACTCATTCGGATTTCTTTAACCTCAAGACCATCTTAGTACAATTCATTTCCCTTTCTTTTTCTCACTTCAAAGTTGATCGATTTTTTCCTACTTTTCTAGGGTATCATTTTTTTTTTTTAATCGATCGCCTTTTTTCCATCTCTTTCCTTTCTTTAGGATAGTTACCATGAGACACGAATGTTAAAAGTAGTAGCTTCCAACACCCGGTTCATTTTTTTGCTACCTATATCCTTTTCTTTTTTTTTTTTTCTTTTTTTTTCTTTTCTTATTAAAGGGAAGGAAGAAGGGAATCATACTTACTTAGACGTGCCTTGCAGGGTCTCATAGAGGTGTCACGTCTGATATATCTCAAGCTCCAAACCGAGAAGGTTTACATTCATTAAGGTGAGGAGTCAATTCCAAATCATCCAAGTCTCCGAAGAAATGGTTCTTTTGGGGTTCGTTGATCCACTTATGGGTTTTTCAATTTTCCTGCTCAAACCTACTTATTAATTCTCAAAAAGCATAAAAAGATTAGCGTAGATAATATATCCGTAAAGTTCAAAATTGTTGCCTCACTAAAAATCTTGCTATGAGTTATTAAACCACGACTAAGGAAAAAAGTGTACAACAATTCATAAGTCCTAAATGCAAAATAAAAGCAAAAGAAGAAAATAAATCAAAATGTCAAAATAAAAACAAAAATAAAACATTGGAAAGTTAGAGGTTTAGGATGCCTCCCCCAGATTTATTTTTCACCATCTCGGTGGAAACAAATCAAAGAAGCGATATCGCAAACAATACATAAGATATAAACAGATATAAAAATAAAAGAAACAAAATATAAATGAAAAACAAGGTCTTACGTTGAGGCTAGAATTGATCCGACTCCGAGGTGCCCAACGACACGGAGGGGTTTGCAACAGCCCAACCCACAATTCTCTATACGGACGTGAGCATTACCTGACTAAAATTCTACTTGTCCAGCTAAGTACAAATTTTAATCGATTTCAACTTAATAACACAGCACAGCTATTCAGCAAACAAACTTTATTCATGTATAACGAGTTTAACAAAAGTGAGCAAAGCAACTTATTCAGCTAATACAAAAAAATCCCTTGCTCTAATTGTATCAATTTCAATCCACAACAACAACAACAAGTTCTAAAATAATTAAAACCCCAAAAACCATCCAATCAACTCCAGCCTCTCTTGCCCCACGCGCTCCTCAATCAACCTTATCTTTATCGGCATCCAATTTTGGGATACATAAGCAATCAAAATTGCTTAGTTTTGCGGTCCTCCCCATCTCACTCGGCTACAATATAAAACGATCAAGTATATAACAACAAATCAAGATTGTAACAACATAGAATGGCTCCAAATCACGATATCAGCATCATGACAAGGACAACAACATGATAAGTAGCACACAAAATCAATCAAAACCATTCAAACAATCAAGACTAACAACCTTATACACTTAAACAATCCTATACATGTAACCACGATCACGCACTCACCTTAGGGTTTTAGATCGAGTTTCTCAACAGCTTAGATCTACTCTGATAACACTCGCCAACACATGAGAATCACTCCTAAGTCACAAAAACCGATCATCAACACAAAAAACTCCAAACGATCTACACGGATCGTTAAAACAGGTTCTTAACGGATCCACTTACCAAACGGTGAACAGCTAGGGTCTTGGATGACAAATTTGAACCTACTATAATAACTACAACAACTCACGTGAACCCTATCATGTACAGCAATAAACGATCAGAGATCCGATCCAATGATCTCCACGGATCCAACCGCTAAAACAAAACCAAAAAAGATCTCCTTACCAGACGATGACAAGATCGAACTCAACACCAACTAGATCTCACCACAACATTACTTACATCTCACACAAACCTTAACAACAACACAACAAACCACTAAACAAAATGGATCCTACACAAAACGCAAATCACAAAACGATAAAGCCCTTACTGTTAGCTATTTCAATGATATTCGACTTATGGATCTTAATTCTCAATGGATCATTCTCTCTCTGCCATAGATCCAAACTAACACAATCAGAAACAACACTTTGATCGAATTAAAATAACAAATCAGTAGAGAGAAACGCTTACAACTCGCATACATACTTACGGAACCGATCTCCTCTCACGGCAAGCGATCTCATCTTTCTCTCTAGGGTTCGAGTTTCTCTCTTAGATTTTAAGACTCTTGTGCAGCTGCTAAGGGTGTATGAATCCCTTATAAACTCAACCCTAGGTTTAGGTTTACAAACGGGCCAAACACTTAGAAAGTTTCCCAAAATTCTAAGTCTCTCCAGGCCAAACTTTCAAATTCAGCCCGAACCTTATTTCTCAGCCTCCATGCAATTCTAATGACTAAACCAAGCTTATCCATCCAACCAAAGTCAAGTTTACTCTGTTCAAATCAAAAATATCCCATTAACCCCAAAATTGGCCCGTACTGGACCGTCCATAGGTCCGATAAGGTTTTGGATCGGCCAAACTTTATCCATTTAGACATTCCTTGTTTGAATACTGACCAAACTCATTTTAGGACACTCCTTTTCTTAAAAATCAGGGTTTGTCCGTACGGTCCATACATCGTGTCTGTACGGTCCGTAAATCGTGTCCGTACGGTCTGTACAATCTATATGTTCCATCCGCTGTCCGTACGACCGACCAAACATATCCAAATTCCGACCAACCTTGTTTGAAAGGACCAACCTTATCTGAAAATTCATAATTTGGAAGGACTTTGTCTGAAAGTTTCTCAATCCAGACTATTTAGTCCGTATGTCCGCATACGGCCGATCCGTCCGTCCGGATCGCATCCGGACGTCCTTCTGCATCTACAACACTTATCCGAACATACGATCCTATCGTACCTTCCGTTTTCAGCATCCGATCGTATCCAACGATCGTTTTGTGCATCCAGACGTAGCATCCCATTGCAGCATCCGATTGCAGCATCCGATCGTCCACATATATCCATCCGCATCATCCGGATCTGGCCAGCCCGCATTGTTTTAAGACGATTCCATACGTCTACAGACCACAAACTTGACGTTCTTTCCGTCTGTCCGTAGACACCATCTGGACGTCCTGTCCATCCGTCTGCAGATACCATCCGTACGTACTGCGACAACTGTACGTACTACATCCGACCGATGTCGAACTCAACTCTATCGTCGGTGTTTTCCCAAACCCACGTACATTCGATACACAAAATATCGGCGTTTCAGAACTACCCGATAAACTAACCGAGTCGAGAAATTAGTTGCCGAGACACGGGTGTTACAATTCCTCCCCACCAAACTGGATTCGTCCTTGAATCTAAAACTTACGGTTAGAGGCAATCTGCTTCTTATACCACTTCCTGAAGTCAGCCTTCATAACTTCTTCAGGCTCACATGTGATTTCTTCCTCTCTTTCACGATCCCAAACAACTTGGATCATTTTTACGGCTTCTTTCTTAACCATTTTCTACTTAACATAAATGATCCTCACCAGCTTACCAGCAGTGGTCATGTTTCCCTGTGAGTCCGACGGTATCACAGATAACACAACATCACGAGGCGTTATGCACTTTCTAAGCAGAGAAACATGGAATACCTTATGGAATACGTCCACAAAAAACAGTAATTCCAGCTTATATACTACCGGTCCGATCCTCTCTAGAATCTTGTACGGTCTTATAAACCTCGGTGACAACTTAAATTTAATCTTTGCCGGATCTTTTCCCTTATAAGTGACCATCTTCAGGTACACTAGATCACCCACGGCAAATTCTGAATATCTACAATGCTTATCAACATAACTCTTTTGTCTATCCTGAGCCTCTTTCATCTTGGCTTTCACAATCTTAATCTTCTCGGTTGTATCCTGGATAAAGTCTTGACCATAGAGACTCTGCTCCCCTACTTTTGTCCAAAAAAGGGGTGTATGAAATGTTCTGCCATACAACGCCTCAAATGGTGACATGTCAATACTCACATGATAACTGTTGTTAAATGCAAACTCAGGCAAACTCAGATGATCAACCCAATGATTATCCCAATCCAGCACACAGGCTCTCAGCAAATCCTCGGGCGTCTGAATGGTCCGTTCGGACTGTCCATCCGTTTAAGGATGATTAGCCGTACTCATATGCAACTTCGTGTCATACTTCTTTTATAGCTTTCTCCATAAGTTAGCAGTGAACTTAGAATATTTGTCTGACATGATACTAGCCGGTGCTCCATGCAACCGCATTATCTCCTTAACGTATATCTCAACCAACTTCTCTGTAGTATCCGTCTTATTCACCGACAGAAAATGAACAGATTTGATCAATCGGTCCACGATGACCCAAACCGCGTCCTTATTGTCAAACAGTGGCAAACCGGTGATAAAATCCATCGTGATCCTGTTCCACTTCCACTCGGGAATCGGTAGACTATTCAGCAATCCACCTGGAACCTAATGTTCGATCTTAACTCTTTGACACATCTCACAGCTAGCAACCGACTAATGCAATCCTAGGATCTGATGCATCACCAACTAACACTTGGACTTTACTCAAAGCTCACCTAGGGAGCACCTCGAAGTGGAATCAGCCCAAAAAAATCTCCTAAAAAGAAGGTATGGCTGATACAAGACGAACGGATCAAAAGCTGCTGGTTTTGGACCGACTTACACTTAATAGAGGATTCCGGCCAGACCAGGAGGAACCGAGTGACCAGGTGACACGTTATGGAAACTTTACTCAACCACGGAGCTCTGAGAGTTAGAATCAGGCCAAGATCTGCTTTGGTTTGAAAGATATATTTTTTACAAGTCAACAGACTCTCCACTGGCCTGTTATTGAAGCTAACGAATCCGGAGAGCTTCAAACGTATGTATGGCATCCGGGAGAGTAAGGTGTTAGTCATTAAGCACTGAGAAGCCATGTGAGGATAGCATGTCTTCACCACCAAGCTTAGGTGAGACACAACCCCAAGAGTCTAGGTGAGTAACATATCTTTCCCAACTCCTAGGTTTTCCACCGGGTTTTACTAGGAAAGGGTTTTAACGAGGTGTGAAAGGCTTAGAGCATCACTTCTTAGCTCCTATTGCTCGTTCTACTTGGAAATGTCAACGATAGGTGAGGATGAGCAAGAGAAGTGATCTTTATCCAAAGAGAAGTCATTACAAAAGGTTCTCTTCGTTTACTTAGTCTATTTTGCTTATTTTGAGACTTATGAGCCTTTGTTGCTTTTAGGATCTTTTTGTTTGCGTTGTAATTAGATCCAATTTTTCTTGGGTCCATTTCGAACATGAGTGTCCTAATATGTAGCCTATAAAGGCAAGATCTTCCTCATTTGAGAAATTAAGCAATCATTTGCCAAAAAAACCTAAAGTTTCTAACTTTGTCTCTCTAATCTATTGAGGTTGCTCTAGACTAGGAAACCCTAGGATAATCGAGTGTGTCTCTTACTCAAAGGTTCTTGTATGTATCAATGGCCCCTCCATAGTCTTTGTGGTTCGCCGTTCATACCACACAATCCACTCCATCTTCTAGCTTCACCTTAGATCGAAATTCTTCTCCAAGGTCTAGCTCCATCTCTATCTGGTTACTCTTGAAGGTTTTGGAGCTGAATTTCTTGCCCAACCTTCCTCCATTACAGCCATGGTTCTTCAAGCCTCAGATCAAGGTTCATCTCACTCACCACGTCACCATTTCACCACCACTCAATCGCTAGGAGTCTAGGTTCGAGCTTCTCATCGGTCCGCTAGTTCCATCTCCATTTTGTCGGTCCGATCTTGGTCATCTCGAGGGCATGCTCATACCATTTGGTATCAGAGCTAAAATCTCCTACTAAAGGTTGTATCTTTCCATCTCATCTTTCATTTCTTGCATTTTGCATCCAAGAAAACCCATAAAAATAATACTTTGCATTTTGTGCATTTCTTTGCTAGTTTGTGTTCTGTTTTTTTTAGCTTTGTGCTCTTGTGTTAAAGCTTGTGTTTTGGATGTCTAGGGTGTTAGTTTAGCTTATGGCATTTGTGTTTAGGGTGTGTTCTTTTTGTTGCATCTAGAGTCTTGATCTTTTCATTTCAGTCTGCATCTAGGCTAGCTAGTTTAATCTCGTTTGCCCTGTTTTGTGTTCTGTTTTGTGTTCTTGCTGTTCTTCATGACCTTCAATGTGTTCTTGAGTCTCTAGGCTGTTAGATCGAGTTTAGCTAGGTAAAATTAAGTCCAAAAGATGTTTGTGTGGTCCTTGTACTGAATTGCTTTTACGTTGCTTTATTTTCACCTTTTGCTTTTTGTTTGACAGAGCATGCTTTTTGTGACACCTATATTGTTGTCCTTCTTTGTTCATGCATTCCTTTAATTTGAAATTTGAACGTTAATGCCCATTTAAAAAAACGTGCTTCAATTACTTATCCATCGTACATACTAGCTTATAAGCGCATGTGTTTTTCTTCCTTTGTGGTCCATGTTTTTAAATTCTAAACGTTGGCGGTTAATTATAGAAGTGCTGTTTCACCCAAGTATACCCATAGGGTATTTTCAAGATTTTAACCCATAAGATCGCAAGTTCATAGTCATGCAGTTGTAGTACATACGGGGTCGATCTACAGGGACTGAGAATAACACACAGAGACTACAGATCTAAATCTAATCTAAGGAAAACATAATTATGAGGGTTTTCCTAATCTACTAAGCATGAAATTAAGTGAAACAATAAATTAAAAAACATTAAATCGAAACTAACAAAACAGTAAATGAACTAAGCTAAGTGATACAAGTTAATTTATGTAAGTCAAACTGATATGGGTCAATTCCCTAATGCACTATCATCATGTCATTGCAGCACAGAAATGTGTCAATCCAATCGGGAGAACTATTAACCAAAAAAGATGCAATCAAATCAATTTAAGTCAAGCCAAACAGTGGATCATGAGATTAACAATCTAATAGAACAATAATTGAAAGCGTTACAAAAACTAAAAACAGAAACTAACAAAAACAATGCAAACAGAGTTCAATCAACTAAACAGAAGCTGTTAAGGAGGGGGGTTATTGATCAGTGTTTCCTTTTAATCTACCTAGGTGTTTAACAAACTCAAACAGAGCTAATCCCTAGACAATAAACTCATCAGCAGCTAAATCCATTCTCATGACAGATAACTTCAAGCTAAGCTAGTTCCAGACCTAAATCTCTTTAGCGAAATCTAACCTAGCAGGCATTAAGAATCAGTCTATTAAAGCCAATAAACACACTAGACAACCAATCTCTTAGGCTAGTGAAACGCCCCACCCCGGAACAATAAAATGTCACCCGGGGAAAAATACGAAATTTTTAAAAACTTTTCTTAAACATTCCTAAACGGTGAATAATTAACACCTACTTGCTACCCAAGCTAGAGACTCCGCCCCTAATACAAGACAAACACTTAAACCGTAGATAATATGGATCGATCGATCCCAACCCAGATCGATCGATCGTTACTCCTAAGATCGATCGATCTCACCCAGGATCGATCGGTCTTGTTTTCTACCCCATTTCTTCCCGAAATCTCTGACCCAAAACGATACCCCAGGATCGATCGATCCTATCTGGATCGTTCGATCCTCTCCATTGCCCTGCAACCCAAGAACAACGCAACAAGCCCACACAATTCCAATTTCACATCAAACATGAACAACCCTTAACTCATGCATAACTTCTTATTATACAGCACCAACAGCATCCACAAGGGTCCAAAACATTAGCATTCACATGTATATAAATAATCAAAACACAAGTTACAAGAAACCCGTTTAACCCGCCTAGATCATCTTCTTCATTCGGCCTAAGTTCCACGAGCTCCGCTTCCTAAGACTTCTCTTTACCTGCACCAAAAGAGGCGCGTAAGCATTGATAATGCTTAGTGAGGCGGTCCTCCCGTCTCACGGCCATACACACATATGATCAAGGATTTAACGCAATCGAAATTTAACTTAACGAACAACCAAACACATACCGTAATAAAGCTCCATTACACACACAACAAACAACATGGATAAACCATGATTCACACCCAATGGTCTAGTTCCGAAGCACACAACAATCACGAAAATCAATGATCATACAGTTCGAGCCACGGTCACGCACTCACCTTTGCTTTGACGGTTGAGATGAAGAACACTTTTCCACTTCTCGTTAACTTCAAGCCTTAAGCTTGAACTCTCTCTCGGCACACCACTCAAACCTCAAGATATCACTAATCTCCTGACAAAGACAACAACAATTACCATCTCAAGATGATTCACAAGCTCAACACTTGAATTACCTAGCCTTAAACTCGGATCCCTTCCTTCAAAAACAGAGTTTTAGAAACTCAATCATATCTCTTGCCCTAGATCGAATTTGGGAAATTCCTTCGGTGAAACTCAAGTTCAAACTCCCAAAAACCTATCTACCAAATTTCAGCCCAAACAAACAAGATTAGAGTGTCCAAACACTCCATTAAACTCGCCCCGTCGCTACAGCCCGAAAACAGAGTAGTTTAGGGAGAAAAATCATATCTCCCAAACCACTCAACATAATCCCATCAAATTTGGTAGAAACCTAGGCAAGAGATTGAAGAATATACCCACAAAATTTCAGTTCAATCCGTGCCCTTTTGATACCCCGATCTAAGCTTACAAGTCACCCCAAAAACTCTGTTTTGTCAACCCCTTTCTCTTCTTTCTCCTTCTCCTTCTCCCTCTTCTCCTTTCTTCCCTTCTTCTTCTCTTTCTTTCTCTCCTTTTCCTCTCTTCTCCTCTCTCACGAACACTCTCCTCTCTCTTTTTTTTTTTTTTTTGAGAAGATTGTAGAAGGTTTTAGAAGGGAGAAGGAGATATTTCTTATACACACATATAGGTGTATGCATATGTTGGTTTAATTAAGAATTAAACCGAACCAACCCGGGAATTACTAAACCGCAACGATTAATTCTTTCAATTGACTTCTCCCGCTCGGTTTAGTAACTCCAAATAATTTCCTGAAATAGTTGAGACATCTTTCCGTCCCAAAATATTTCTTTCACGCCCATCAAAACCCCAGAATTTTTGTTTAATTTCGCTCAAACCGAACCACTCGGGATTACATCTCTTCGATCAATCCTTTGATCGAATCAACCCACCTACCGCCCCTAGGGCCACCAATTAAGCTCGGTATTGTCTACATCACACTACCTCTCATTTCCATGAGAACACTATTCATTCTGTAAAAACACTATTCCGCACCAAATCAACCCGAATTGGTTCCGAAGCGATTAATCTTCCGATTAATCAAACCAACCTCAACCCCGTAGGTTAAACAGTTGAACTCCATGTTGTTCCTACTTCTCTTAGGAACAAATAAAACACGGGATCACTTATACAACAAGTATCAATAACTTGTTCGACAAGAAACAGCTTCGGATACGGATGTTACAATTCTCTCCCACTTAATTAGATTCGTCCTCGAATCTCAAAGCTTATTCCGCCTTACAACCCACTTGCGAGAATTGCACTTCCATCCTCACCTCAATTCCCAAGTTTTCTTCGTCAACCCCAACCTACTTCCACATGACCTTAATCTCAGGAGTCCTCCTCCTCCCGACAACTTGATTCTACGATCTAGATTCCGCACGGGTTTCGCCTCGACTCTCAAACTCGGTGACAACTAAGGTGAAACGTCCCGTATCCACTGATCATCCCTATGCAAGCATTCCTTCACTTCGAAACATGAAAAACATCATGAAATGCTCGCATAGCCGCTGGCAACTCCAGCCTATAAGCAACAGGTCCAACTCGTTCCAATACTCGGAACGGTCCCAAATACATCAGACTCAGCTTACTTTCGGAAAATGGCCTGTTAGAACCTTTAAGCATCGCCATCATGAGATAAACCATATCTCCCTCGGCGAATTCCAATTCCTTCCTGCGGTTATCCGCAAAACTCTTCTGACGATCCTGAGCTTCTTTCATGTTTAATTTCAAGACTCAGATCCTTTCCGTAGTCTCCTGCACTAAACTTTCGCCAAACATGCTTCGCTCTCCCACTTGAGTTCAGCATAATGACATCATGCAAGGCCTACCATACAGAGCCTCGTATGGTGCCCTCCCCAATACTCACTTGGTAACTGTTATTATACGTAAGCTCCACTAAACTCAGGTAATCGGCCAAATGGCCACCCCAATCTAACACACACATCCTCAGTAGATCTCCGAGAGTCTGAATGGTTCTCTCTAATTGCCCGTCCGTCTGAGAATGATACGCTGTACTCATGTGTACCTTAGTCCCCATCTCCTTCTGGAACTCTCGCCAGAATATCGATGTAAACTTGCTATCACGATCCGATACAATGCTCGCGGGTACACCGTGTAATCTCACAATCTCGCTGATGTACCTCCTAGCCAAAACTCGAGCCCCATCTGTCTTCCTTATGGCTAGGAAGTGAACAGACTTAGTCAGACGATCGACAGTTACCCATATAGCATCTCTGCCCCGAGAATTCGGTAACCCCACTACAAAATCCATCGTAACCATGTCCCACTTCCACTCAGGAATGGGTAAGCTCTGTAATAAACCGCTCGAGACTTGATGCTCAACTTTTACTAACTGATAAATTTCGCAACTAGTCACCCACTTGGCTACATCCCTCTTCATCCCAACCCAATGATAGTACCGTTTCATGTTTCGGTACATCCTTGTCGCCCCGGGATGAATAGAAAACAGATTCTGGTGTGCCTCTCGAAGGATATCTCTCCTCAGATCCTCGTCGTTAGGCACACAAACCCGACCATTTACTAGAATGGTCTCATTATTCGAAACCTGGTACTCAGACTTCTCATTATTAGAAGCCTTAATCAAAGCTTCATTTTTCTCTTGAGCAGCTCGCGCTCTACTCAAAATATCAGCCTCGATAGCCGCTTCAAACCCCGACGGCTCTAACTTATCGGAAACAACACATAGCAATAAGATACTAATCATACTCACTAAGTCCTCAACATCTCTCTCGATACTTGCAGCTACCCGCTTCCTGCTTGATGCATCAGCAACGAGATTAGCTTTCCCCGGTGATAAGCTATCTCTAAATCATGAGTAGGATAATTGCCTTCATGCTTCCTCAACTACCTTGAAACATAAGTAATAACCTTCCCATGCTGCATCAGAACACAATCCAATCCTAGCCTCGAGGCATCTGTATAAATCACATATGGCTCCCTAAAGTCCGGGTAAGTCAACACCGGAGCCGGTTAACGTCCCCTTAAGTCTCAAGAAGCTTTTCTCACACTTCTGAGACCACATGACCCAAAAATCTGATTTCTAAGTGCACCTGTTACCCTCAACAATACTCGTAGCGGCAACAAGTTCAACCTGACAACAGTCGTGATACTACTACTATAACACCAAACCGGTCATAGCTTAACAGCCAAAACTCATCACCAAATATATCAGTACTTCCGCTATGACTCAACTCATGCCATAACCGTACTTATACTATAACTCAGCAGTGACTGCAGTCACACCCATATGACAGCTCAACTACCTGTACGAGACTTCACTTTTCTCAATACAGAGCAGTGCTCCACTCTCATCAATGCCCCTAAAGCCATCAATCGAGCTTGGTATTGCTCCATACTTGGTTCCATAACATCACAAGATCCTACGCGGTCACCCAACGGCCAACCCGTCGAATTCCAACACCACAGGTTTCGAACGAGTAAGTCGTCAAACGACCTAGCATATTAGAATCCAATACCACAGGACCCTAATATACTAAGTCCCCGTGAGATCCAATAACTTAAGACCCCACCCCGGGGTACCGATCTAGGATATCACATAATCCTAATCAGTAAAAACCCTCTGAGATCATAAGATCTCACCCTGGGCTACCGATCTAGGATACCGCATATCCTAATCAGTAAAAACCCTCTGAGATCATAAGATCTCACCCTGGGCTACCGATCTAGGATACCGCATATCCTAATCAGAAAAAACCCACCCTGTTAGGATTATCAGATAATCCTAACCAACATCATTAGAGTCAAATATCATATAACTCTAATGACCCCTCATTGGGGTTATATCACAAAACCCCAATGACTTGTCAATAGGATTACATATCACACAATCCTATCGACCCCAACCACGTAGTAAGATCCGATGACATAAATCCAAATATCCCGAACCAAGATGGAACAAACACTACTCCCAACTTTCCAACACATGAAATACCACATCATGTGTCAAACCCGTCGATACATGAAACATCATACCATGTAATCGACATCCCTAATATATACAATGCCACAATATGTATCACCCACATCACTAGATACCCGTTTTAATAACACGCATATCCCATAGAATTCTGCCAACCACAGAATGAGATTCCCCAGTTCATCATCATCCCATTATGTTTTACGGTCTAATATCCCTTGAGATCGCATCGATACTCAACCATCATACACCCTCACTCCCTATGACAATCTCATCAATACACAACCTATATCATACGATCTGGCAATCCAAACCCATCCATCAAAAGTTCCACTGGCAATTACCTCAATCCAAACCCATACTACTCAAAAAATCCACTTTCAGAGATTGGATCGATCGATCCCTCCCATGATCGATCGATCTTGACTATTAAAACAAACCAAAATAGAGCATCTCACAGGATCGATAGGTCCTTTCCAAGGATCGGTCAATCTTTCACAACACGATCGATCTTACTCTTTCTTGATCGATCCCAAACTATCTAATACACCCGATCGATCGATCTCCTCTTGAGATCGGTCGATCCTCTTCTCAAAATTCGTCCGGCCACATAACTAACAAGATGGATCGATCGATCTGTCCAATGGATCGATCGATCTGTCCAATGGATCGATCGATCCTCCTCTGTTCCAGAAACAAAGTTCCTCAAAATTGTGTAATTCTCAACTTCAAATCACTGAATAACATAACCAGTCTTCTTACCTCTAAAATTATGCATTAAATACACCATCTAAGCCCACTATGCTCAATAAACCATGCATCTACTTCTAACACCAGGTGTATGCCGCACATAAACCTTTTCACTTGGGCCTACTCATCCTCGAGACCTTTTTTTTTTTTTTTTTTTTTTTGCATATCTCCCACGTCTGTTAAAGTCCGTCTCATACTCTCAAACAAACTTAGTTCCATGAGACAAACCCAAAACTCTCTATGAGTTAATCCAACGCCTCATAAGGAGAGTATTTGAGGTCCTCTGAAAATTCTTCCCAGGTGTGCACACCCTTGGCTTCCCTAGCCAACACACTCCACCACCACATATGTGCATCTCTCTCTAGGTAATGCACCGCAAAGTCAATCTATACTTCTCCGGACATTTTACAGAGTGGAAGTTTCTTTTCGACTTCGACTCACACTCACAAACCTAAACATGCCTTGCGCCTCCCGAAAAGGAAATGGCGTCAACCCTCTATATATGATCCATCACCGTAAGGTACGACGGAATCATAGGTTTTGTAACTACAGCCTCTTTCTAACGTCTCGATTCACCACTCCTGGTGGTTAATCAACTCTGGGTGGCACTTTAGGAGCCGAAGCTGGTACCGTCTTTGGTAACCTCTCCAAAAGCTGAGTCAGTAAACCCAACATCTGCCCCATCTGGTATTGGACCCCCATGTTGTTGAGCCTCAGCTCGCGGTTCGACCTCAACCGCTTGAGCTACATTACCTGCAGCTCCACTATCCTCCTTCCCAACAACATTCTCTCCCATGGGTTTCACACTCGACTAGTCCAGGTCGATGCAAATGCAGAAAAACTGTTTTTAGTGTAGCACCGACCCAGAGCATCGACCCAGGCTGCCAAAAGCTGCAACACCGACCTAGAGCATCAACCCAGGCCTGTCGACGCTCGGCCTGACTAAGGCCATCGACGCAAACATCGACCGTGGCTGGTCGACACCCATCCTGGAGAATCCTATCAACAACAAGCATCGACCCAGGCCTGTAATGCTGAGTTAATGTGCAGAAAAGGAAACTTTGGTTAATGCGAAATGCAACTTAAGGAAAGCTTTGGGTCGAGTTTAAGAGCTTCCAAAGTCTTCTAAGGACGCCCTAGACCCCTTCAAACCACCTAAACTCTATATAAACACATGTTCCCTCATTGTAAAAGAGTTCCTCTCTCTTGGCCTCCTTTGGCCACATTTGAGAACCACCACTTTTGATTTTATAAAAGTTCTTTAGTTCTTCTTCTTCTTCTCGTTTTATTTTGTTTACTCCTTTAGTTTATTGTTTATCATGTGATGCAATCATAACTTCTGAGGTGTCTCCAACAACCACTTGGGATTCATTCTTAGTTCATCTAAGAATCACCTCAAAGTGGAATCAGCTCAAGCGCAGCTCCCACGAAGAAGTTATGGCTGATACAAGACGAACAGGCCAGAAACTGCCAGATTTTGACCGCCGAGCACTCGTCGGAGGATTACGGCCAGACGAGGGAGAACCAAGCGACGAGGAGACCTGTTCTAGAAATTTAACTCAAAAATGAAGCTCTGAGAATTGGAATCAGACCAATAGCTATTTAGAATCGGAATTTATGAGTTTTACAAGTCGACAGATCCTACACCGACCTAACTTTAAAGCTGACGCATCCGGAGCACTTCAGACGTATGTTTGGCATCCGGGAGAGCATCGGTTCTAATCATTGAGCACTTATCCACCATGGGAGGATGGTTTATTTTGTCCTCACCACCAATCCAAGGTGAGGACCCCCAAGTCACTAAGGGAAGTGTAATCTTTCCTACCCCTAGGTTTCCCATTGGGTTTTACCAGGGAAAGTTTTAACGAGGCATGGATCTTAGTGCATTACATCTCTTCTCTATTGTATGTCTTGCTTGGAAAAATCTTATAACATGTCAAGGCATACAAGAGGTGTGATCCTATCCAAGAGAAGTCATTACAAAAGCTTCTCTTTTTCTTACTTTGCTTGTTTTGAGAATATGAACACTTTGTGTATTTTTAGGGTCACTTTGGTGGAGTTGGTTTATCTTATAAATAGCCTAAGTATCAGACCTAGTTCTCTACTGGCTTGGGCCTAACTAAAGCCTTCTTCAAACCCTAGCTTGTAGCCTATAAAAGGGCAAAGATTCTCATTAATAATTAAGCAAGTTTTCACCAAATTGGAAAGTTTCTCCTTTTCTCCCTAATCTTGCTCAAGATTAGAAAACCCTAGGATATTGAGGTTGATCCTCTATCCAAAAAACTTGGCTGTATTAAAGGATCTTCCATCTCCTTTGTGGTGCCACTCGATCCACACTCCATTTCTTCGAAGATTTAAGAGTTGAATCGCATCCTCTTTGTGTCTCCATTCTATCCGGTTTCTTGAAGATCTTTGGAGTTGAGTGTCTCGCCCAAGTCTTCACCATCATAGCCTCTGTTCTTCATGGATTCAGATCAAGGAATACATCATTCGTCACGCCATCCACCCACTAGCTTCTTCGGTTTGAACGTGATCGCCGGTTTAGCTCCATCTTCGGTCCACCTCCACCATTCCTTGTTAGATCTTGAGCTCGGTTTATTTCTCAACGATTCCATGCTCATATCATCTAGTATAAGAGCCAAAAGCTCCTAAAGGTTGTGTCTTTCCATCTGTATCTTTCCCTTTGTTAATTCTTTGTCGGATCTAAAGAGAAAGCTTGAAAAAGTTTCATCTTTGAGCTCGATTTTGTGTTTTGTTGTTTGTTGTTTGTTGTTTGTTGGTTCTTAGATCTGTTTTGTTTGGTTGTTTTGCATCATTTAGGATGTCTAGATTTGTTCATGAGTATGAGTATGAGGAAGAGAGTGACGAGAGGAGGTTGTGTTTTGATGAGAGTGATTCCATCTTCAGCTTGAACCAAGAGTATGGAAATGCTGAATCTGAAATCAGATTAAAAGAGCTATATGAGCGTGAAGAAGAGCACAACAAGACATTGATTATGAAGTAGAACTAGAACTGGAGAATTCCGATTTTGTCCAAGATAAAATGTATAACCCCAACTAGAATAAAGATGAGGATGGTCTACTAATTAGTTCACAAGAAACTGACCAAGAGAGTGATCTAGAAGAAGATCGTGACAGTGACCTTTGTTGGGAAGTGACTGAATTGAACGATGGTGAAAGGCAAAGGCGTAAAGGAGAGTTTACACATGAGTTTGGGAACACTAATAGAGCTGAGGCATGGGAAAGAGAAGAACCAAATCAGTTCTTGAAATCCTATCAAAAAGGTGACTTAGAAGAATAGGAAGACTATGAGGGCGATTCATGGTGTGATGAGACCGATTCGTAAGTCACTTTAGATGGTGAGGATCAAGAGCCACAGTACATCCATTTTTCAGGCCATAGTCAAAGTTCAAGGGCTTACCTGCATTGGGAGAGAGACATGGAAGATTGGTTCTTAGCCAACAAAATTCCCGAGTTGAAGAAAACGAGTTATGCCGAAGAAACTCTCTCTAAGGAAGCTTACACGCTTTAGGACATAGATGGATCTATTCGACAAGAGTGTCATGAGCAGGCTGCTACTTGGGAAGAGATGAAACAACTGTTGAGTGATGAGTTTGTGAGAGACATCGACAATAATCTTAAGAATGAGACTCATTCGACCGTCCATGCTTATTCCCGACCAAGCCTATGGATTCTAGCTTCAAAACCAAATCTAAAGACTTCTAATGAGCTGAAAATGGGTGCACCAAGTGTTGAGGAGCTAAGACATTCTGAGTTTGTGTTGAATCAGCTAGCTAATAGTGATGATCAAGACTATTTCAACTCCAAACTCAAGCCAAAGGCGGAAGTCGTCGATGCCAAAGTGGAGACACAAGTGTCTCGGCGGATTGAAACCGAGGGAGTCATAACACCAAAGCTGGATGGTGTTGCTTATAGAGATCATGACATAGTCAATGATCTTTTCCAGCTTAAGGAAGATCCACCAGATCAAAAGACAAGCCAACTCTTCATCGAAGCAACCCACCGTCTACCATGGAGACAAACCCCACCAACCACCACGGAGGAAATAAGTGCTCCAAGCACCTTCTAGTTGAAAGAAGAACCTCCAGACCTCTTCAAGCTCATGTCATTTGGCTCTCCACAAGCAAATCCACAAGGTAATTCCCTAAGCCCTCATATACTACAATGGACTAACTTAGTTTGTTTATGTGTAGGAAAAACAGTTTTGAGGACAAAACTTCATGAAGAGGGAGGGAATGATGCGATCATAACTTATGAGGTGTGATATAGGTTAATTTCTTCATGCATTATCATCATGTCATTGCAGCACGAAAAGGTGTCAATCCAACTGGGTGAGCTATTAACTAGAAAGGATGTAATCAAACCGAATTAAGGCAAGCCAAGCAGTTGATTATAAGATTAACAATCTAACATAACAATAATTAAAAGCATTATAGAAACTAATAACAGAAGCTAACAGAACTCGTAGTTACTAACAAAAGCTACATAAGCAATACAAATGGAATTCAATCAACTAAACAGAAGCTCCTAAGAATGGGGTTATTGATTAGTGTATCCTCTTAATCTACCTAGGTGTTTAACATACTCAAACAGAGCTAATCCCTAGACAATAAACATCATCAGCACTTAAATCTATTCTCATGACAGATAAGCTCAAGCTAAACCAGTTCCAGACCTAAATCTCTTTAGCGAAATCTAACCTAGCAAGCATTAAGTTTCAGTTTGTTAAAGCCAATAAACACCCTAGACAACTAATCTCTTAGGCTAGGAATGTAAATCTCTGGAATTAGTTGGTTCAGGCATTTCATCAAACACTTGGTGGGCGTGAAAATGCCTAAGTTCTAATTCTAATTGATTAGAGAGAAACTAACATTAATAATACTAATCCAGAAGGGAAATCAAGTAATCTAAGCTTAAACCACCTAGGAGACTAAGATTCCACACTTAATCTATCCCATCCTTAAGAACCCTAGAGACTACTCAGAGCTCATGAAGAACATCAAGAACACAAACCCATAAATCATTAAAACTTGCATAAATGAAAAGATCAAGATGAAAATAGAGAGACTACTAAAAATCAAACACAAAATACTAAATAGATTCAAAAAAATCTGATTACAAAGCAAGAACAAGTTTTGGAGGCAGAAAAAAACCCAGCAGAATATCTCTTGCCCAGTGGTCAATACAAACAGACAAAATAGCTAGGTTCGGAGGTGCACTCGAGCTGGGGGTCGAGTCTTTTGGTCGAGTCTGGCAAAAATCTTCAAGATGAAAATTTTGTGGTTGACTCGAGTGGGTGACTCGAGTGGGCGGATCGAGTTGGCTTCAAAATGGCAACTTTGGTGCAGATTCGAGTTAGCCAGTTCGAGTCAGTGGCTCGAGTCAGTCTCAAGGTGGTATTTTTGGTTTCACTCGACTTCCTGATATATCATGGATTTTACCCGTTTTTAGCCATGATATAAGTCGCTTTATCGAGTCTTTCTAGTGCTTTTTCTATCATTTTAGAGTCTTTTCAGGTTTTAGCACGTTTGGGACGAAATTGGAGATTTTGGAGGCATTTGGAGCCTTTTTGGAGCAAACCGAAGAAAGTACCCGTTTTGAAGCCTGAGTATCGATCGACACCATCATGGTATCGATCGATACCGACCTAATCAACGCGCAGAAGAGATTTTCAAGGAAGCCCATAAGAAGCCCAATACTTTCCCTTATTTACAAAGAAGCCCAGCTCGTGTTTTTAGGTTTATTTAAGCAAACTTTTAGTCATTAGGTCGGGGGGGCTGCAGACTTTACTTTTCACTTTTATTTTTGAGCCACCATTGAGATTTGAGACTTTTGTGAGGAGACGGATCCAAGACTTTGTTCATCATAGAGAAGATCCCGAACCCTTGTTTTTATTCTTTTGATTTATTTAATTTCATGATCTATTCAGTTATGTTATTTGTTTCATCTATCATGTCTGAGTAGTTTCATTTTAGGTTTAGGGTTTTCTCATATGGATTTCCCTGATTTATGATGATTGATTAGTTAGGGTTCATAATCTGAATAGATTCTTCACCATAGGTTGTTCTCAAAGCTATTTCTAGTCTGATCACCTAGAACATAGAACTTAGATTAATCGACTAGGCACGACAGTGCAATTGAGTAATCTGATAAAGCCTAGGGTGAGCAATTTGATTATCTGCAAAGAGATTTGGGTTAATTGAATTGTGAACATATCAAACTTGAATTAATTGCTGGTTTAATCTGTAGGATTTACAAAGAGATTTGGAATTCTAGATTTTAGACTTAGTTAGTTTTCACAACGAGAGTTGGTCAACTATACTATCGTGTTTGAGTTTAAGAACGGCACTTAATTGAATTGAACCTTGGTTGATTGATTATCATTTATCTTTGATTTCCTGAGAGTTACCCTGAGCCTGATCTTTCCCTTGAATTTAATCAACCAATCATATTTCGTTCTTCTGTTTATTAATTAACTGCGAATTGCTTAGCTTAATCTTCACTAATTTGCTTATTGTGTGATTTTCCTGAGTCCTTGTGTTCGACCCCTGTTATACTGCAGCAACTGCTTTAGTATCTTTTAGGGTATTAATTTGAGCATATCAAATTTGGCGCCGTTCTCGGGGACTCTAAAAATTCACCTTTAGAATTTTAGTTGTCGATTTTGTCTAAGTTCGTCGTCGTATCGATCGATACTCCATTGGTATCGATCGACACTGAACGTCTGTTTTTGAAATTTTGGTTACTTAATTTCTCGTCTTTTGATTTTCAGGTGTATGCATCAGCGTACCACCAGGAGAACGAAGAACACACCAGCGATCAATCTCTCCAACTCGAGCTAGCAGAGCTTGAACGCACAATTCGAACAAGGAAAAGAACTACAGTTGAGATGGATCTTCCACGGGGTTTAGTGCATGATGAGGAAGGTGGACAACTACCTCCTCCACAACAACCCCAAGCTGTTGCAGAACGGACACTTGGCGATTACAACCGACCGGATCAGTTCTATGCCAATCGTGCAGCGATCCGTATTCCGACTTTCCGGAGGAATGACTTTGAGCTGAAGCCTGCTTACTTCGCTCTTGTTGGACAGCACCCCTTCACCGGCCTTTCTCATGAACACCCTATGGATCACATTGAGAAATTTGAAGATTTGGTCATTAGCATGAAGTACAATGGAGTTCCACAGAATACCTCTTTTGTAAGCTCTTCCCATACTCTCTTGGTGGAGAAGCGACTTGCGGCTGAAGCTTGATTGCCTCCCGGATCTCTCGCTACTTGGAATGAGACCAAGAACGCTTTCCTGAACAATTTCTATGACGATGCGAGATCGGAGGAGCTCGGGAACAAGATCTCTCAATTTTCTCAGGGTCCAACGAAGCACTCAAGGCTGCTTGGGTGCGATTCAGATCCTACCAGGAGAGACTGTCCGCATCACGGTTTCAGTCAAGTTCAACTACTCGGGACCTTTACGAGAGGGATTGATTGGAGGTATCAGATGGCACTGGATTCTGCAAGCAACGGGAATTTCAACACTAGGATTCCCACTGATGCTGTGAAGCTGATTGAAAACTTGGCGTCTAGCAATAGCACCAAGAATGCTGATTTTGAGCGGAAGAGGCTCGCTAGTGTTGCTGACGGTTCGCAGATTGCTGAGGTTCAGGCGAAGCTAGACACAATGCACAACCTGCTAGTGGGGAAGACAAAGAAGGCTGTGCATTTTGCTGAGGAAGTAGAGGAGATTAAAAATGAAACGAGAAGATGTTAACTACATTGGTGATTCTGGTTTTCGGGGTCAGCGATTTGGTTACAACAACAACGAAGCCTCAACAACAATCAGCAAGGTGGTTACAAATCTGGTGGTAACCAATCTGGTTTTGGTGCCACACAATTCGCCCAAAAACCACTTGAGCAATGACTTTACTCGCCAATACGGTAATTCATCTTACCAACCGCATTCTCCGAGGTCTACAGAGAGTAAGACAGAGATCCTCTTGGAACAAATTCTGCAGGGACAAGAAAAAATGACTGTGGATTTTAATAGAAAGCTGGATAATGTGTACACTGATCTGAATGGGAAAATCAACGCTCTCGAAATCCATCAGAAGATGCTGGAAAGTCAAATAGCTCAGACATCAGCAGCTGTCAAGGGAAAGATAGTTCAACCACAGCATGGACATGTCAATGCAATCACCTCGAGCGCTAGAGAAGAGGATTTTGAGCCTGAGATGAATGTGTTCGTATTCAGTGATACTAGTATCGACCGATACCTTCCCGGTGTCGATCGACACTTCCCGAGACCTGCTGTAGATTCGAAGGTTGCTGAAGATGAAGATAAGAATTCTGACATTCCACGCGTATCGATCGACACCCCTACCTGTGTCGATCGACACCAACCTGCGAGACGATACAAAACTCCAGTATCGATCGACACTCATCCGGTATCGGGCGATACCCTTCGCAAGCTGAATCAATAAGCGAGAAAAGGACAGAGATGGTTGAGGAACGGGTATACAAACCAAAGCTACCTTACCTGTTCTTCCCAAGCTGACAAGAGAGGAGTGGGAGGCTGCTAGAAGCAAGTTTTTGTCAAAACAAATGGTTGCAGGACCTCCCGTTGCTGATACACCACCACCGCTGAGACAGTTGACAAAGAGGGAAGACCCAGGAAAATTCTCAGTTCCATGCTCCATCTCTAGAGTAAACTTCAAGGAGTCTCTCGTTGACTCGGGGTCTAGTGTCAACGTCATGTCGAGGCGATTGCAGAGAGATTGAAAGCTGATATGAGATCTCCTAACACGCTTCTCACATACGCGGATTCTTCTAGCTCACTCCCTTACGCTACAATTCTTGATTTACCTGTTAAAATAGGAGATTGTCGATTCCTACTGATTTTCAGGTTGTGGAGATGAGCCAAGGATCCAGGGTGCCCTTGATTTTGGGAAAACCATTTATGGCTACTGTTGGCGCGATCATGGACACGCCTAATAAGAGAATCTCTTTCTCTTGCATTGACGGAGAAGTCTTCTACGATGCCATTCCTTACGGAAGAGCGCCCGAGACATGTCTCGTGCATCACCATTGCCTCGGGCGAGACTCGATGATCGATCTGCTAGATGAGTCTTATGATGAACCAAAAGTCGCAGATGTTTCAAATGAACCCCCCAACACCCCAAGAAAGTTGTGGAGAAGACCAAGGCAACAAAGAGGAAGGCGACGAGCAAGAAGATCAACGGTGCTGCTAATTTCACTTTGATTCCTCGAAGTGTGATGGAGATTCGATCGAATATAAGGTGAAGTGCAAGGGAACCTCGAAACCTTTCTCTAAGGTTAGAGTTCTCATTCCTCCGGAGATGAAAGAGAAAGAAGAGGATATGATGAGCAAAACTTTGAAGCTGCAGATGTCGATTGTGGAGCTTATTTTGGAGTGAGTCCTCCACCTTGTCCCGACTGATCTCTTAGCCAAAGTCAAGCTCGTGACATTAAACAAGCGCTTAGTGGGAGGCAACCCACTGGTAAGTCTATAAATATGAGTTTTTGTTTTTGTGTTTTGTTGTGTCTTGCGAATCAGGTCGGAAGAAGGATGGTCGTTTTGTTCCGTATCGATCGACACCACCATGGTATCGATCGACACCACTGCTCTATGGTAACACCTCTTGTTCTTGACCTATTTCGTTTTGTCTTTTGTTTTCCTTCACNTTCTCTGGGCTTGATAAACACTGTGGACAGTGTTGTTTAAGTCTGGGGGAGGTAGTTACTGACATTGTGTGTTCATTTTGAAAAAAAAAAAAAAAAAAAAATAATTTTGTTTAATTGAGTCAAAACAACTTAGACTTTTCTGGATTGTGCTTGACTTTGTTGTTCTGATTTTGCTTTTGAGTGACCACTGTTACAGGACTAGTTTCAGTTCGACTAATGAAAAATCCAAGGGATAACCAGCCAGCTAGAAATCACTGATGTCTCCAGCAAGGTTCTTCACAAGCTTTAGCCAAATTTTGCACTTCATCTACGCGGTTAGTGTTCTTAGAGCTTGATTCATCATTCATATCTGGCTAAGGAATCCATCATGCTTGAAAATTGTGGTATATCTCTCCCGTGAAAATTGTTGGATACATATTTGCGTTAAAACAGGTAAAATCTATATAAAAGATGAAATGATTTCCGCCGAGTAGAGGGGTAGAAAAATTTCCTATGACCCCATTATTCTACTTGGATAAGGAATGATCACACAAAGGCCTGAAGTGAGGGGTAGGAAAATTTCCTATGACCCCATTATTCACCTAAGACTTTTGATATATTGAGAGGGTAAGAACCGGGGATTCGGTAGCAAACACTATCAATACTCGCGTTTCGGATCTTGATTTGTATATGCTGTTCAGATAAACTGCGCTTATTTGTTGAAATCTAATGAGAACTGATTATGAAATAAGTGCGGGGAGATAAAGAACACCAAAAAGCAATAAATGTTGATGAATAGATGGTTCTTTAGCTATGATATTGTATGGGCAAGAATCTAGAAAGTTCTTGAACAACCGATTGCAGCGATGAAACCGGCGATGAGAGCTTAGATGAATATTGGTGTGAGATAATAAGTGAAGTCTTGGGAAGTTGGGGTTCCTACGGAGAAGTACATGGTGGTTAGATCTTGAGCTGATCAGGCAGCAGTGGGCGCTTGGGAAAAAGGGTCATTACAGCGATTTCGGTAACAGATCAGGATCTCTAAGGTTTTTCAAACCTCTTTCTCTAACTTAGTTTTCTGTTTTGCTTGAGGGCAAGCAAAAGGCTAAGTCTGGGGGCGTGATATATCATGGATTTTACCCGTTTTTAGCCATGATATAAGTCGCTTTATCGAGTCTTTCTAGTGCTTTTTCTATCATTTTAGAGTCTTTTCAGGTTTTAGCACGTTTGGGACGAAATTGGAGATTTTGGAGGCATTTGGAGCCTTTTTGGAGCAAACCGAAGAAAATACCCGTTTTGAAGCGAGTATCGATCGACACCATCATGGTATCGATCGATACCGACCTAATCAACGCGCAGAAGAGATTTTCAAGGAAGCCCATAAGAAGCCCAATACTTTCCCTTATTTACAAAGAAGCCCAGCTCGTGTTTTTAGGTTTATTTAAGCAAACTTTTAGTCATTAGGTCGGGGGGGCTGCAGACTTTACTTTTCACTTTTATTTTTTGAGCCACCATTGAGATTTGAGACTTTTGTGAGGGAGACGGATCCAAGACTTTGTTCATCATAGAGAAGATCCCGAACCCTTGTTTTTATTCTTTTGATTTATTTAATTTCATGATCTATTCAGTTATGTTATTTGTTTCATCTATCATGTCTGAGTAGTTTCATTTTAGGTTTAGGGTTTTCTCATATGGATTTCCCTGATTTATGATGATTGATTAGTTAGGGTTCATAATCTGAATAGATTCTTCACCATAGGTTGTTCTCAAAGCTATTTCTAGTCTGATCACCTAGAACATAGAACTTAGGTTAATCGATTAGGCACGACAGTGCAATTGAGTAATCTGATAAAGCCTAGGGTGAGCAATTTGATTATCTGCAAAGAGATTTGGGTTAATTGAATTGTGAACATATCAAACTTGAATTAATTGCTGGTTTAATCTGTAGGATTTACAAAGAGATTTGGAATTCTAGATTTTAGACTTAGTTAGTTTTCACAACGAGAGTTGGTCAACTATACTATCGTGTTTGAGTTTAAGAACGGCACTTAATTGAATTGAACCTTGGTTGATTGATTATCATTTATCTTTGATTTCCTGAGAGTTACCCTGAGCCTGATCTTTCCCCTGAATTTAATCAACCAATCATATTTCGTTCTTCTGTTTATTAATTAACTGCGAATTGCTTAGCTTAATCTTCACTAATTTGCTTATTGTGTGATTTTCCTGAGTCCTTGTGTTCGACCCCTGTTATACTGCAGCAACTGCTTTAGTATCTTTTAGGGTATTAATTTGAGCATATCACTTCCTACTCGAGTTCTTGTTCGAGTCCGGTTCCAAGGTCTCTGTTTTGTGCTCCACTCGAGTCTCTTGGTCGAGTGCATGGTCGAGTTAAGCTTTCCTTTCCTTCCTTCTCTCCATTTGACCTCAACATCTTCAATATTCTTTGAATGTACCTAATACAGCTCCAAAATGCAATATGCATGCAATTCTAATATAAAACACTCTAAGTATGCAAAACTGGAAACAAGTGACATGAAATGATAAGAATATGCCATGAGACAAGGCTAAATGGATGATAAATGCATGCTAAAAGCATGTAAAATATAGATATATCAAGGTGTCACCAACAACAACTTGGGATTCATTCTTAGTTCATATAAGAATCACCTCGAAGTGGAATCAGCTCAAGCAAAGCTCCCACGAAGAAGTTATATCTGATACAAGACAAACATGCCAAAAATTGCCAGATTTTGACCATCGAGCACTCGTCGGAGGATTCCGGCCAGATGAAGGAGAATCGAGCAACGTAGAGACCTATTCTGGAAATTTAACTGAAATATGAAACTCTAAGAGTTGTAATCAGGCCAATAGCGATTCAGAATCAGAAGTTATGAGTTTTACAAGTTGACGGATCCTTCACCGGCCTAACTTTGAAGCTGAGGCATCCAGAGCACTTCAGATGTATATTTGGCATCCGGGAGAGCATCGGTGCTAATAATTAAGAACTTATCCACCATGGGAGAATGGTTTATGGTGAGGACCCCCAAGTCACTAAGGGAAGTGTACACTTTCCTACCCTTAATAGGGAAGGTTTCCCATTGGGTTTTAATAGGGAAGGTTTTAACGATGCATGGATCTTAGTGCATTACATCTCTTCTAAATTGTATGTCTTGCTTAGAAAACTCTTATGACATGTCAAGGCATACAAGAGGTGTGATCCTATCCAAGAGAAGTCATTACAAAAGCTTCTCTTTAGGGTCACTTTGGTGGAGTTGGTTTATCTTATAGTTAGCCCAAGTATCAAGCTTTGTTCTCTACTGGCTTGGGCCTAACAAAAGCCTTCTTCAAACCCTAGCTTGTAGCCTATAAAAGGGCAAAGACTCTCTCATTAATAATTAAGTAAGTTTTCACCAATTGGAAAGTTTCTCCTTTTCTCTCTAATCTTGCTCAAAATTAAAAAACCCTAGGATATTAATTTGGTCCTCTATCCAAAGGTCTTGGCTGTATCAAAAGATCTTCCATCTCCTTTGTGGTGCCACTCGATCCACACTCTATTTCTTCGAAGATTTAATAGTTGAACCGCATCCTCTTTGTCGTCTCCATTCTATCCGATTTCTTGAAGATCTTTGGAGCTGAGTGTCTTGCCCAAGTCTTCACCATCACAACCTCGGTTCTTCACAGATTCAGATCAAGGAATACATCATTCATCACGCCATCCACCCACTAGCTTCTTCGGTTTGAAACTCATCACCGATTTAGCTCCATCTTCGGTCCACCTCCGCCATTCCTTGTTAGATCTTGAGCTCGGTTTCTTTCTCAAGGATTCTATGCTCATATCATCATGTCTTCCTACTCATATCCTGCTGTCATCCTCAGAGGTATGAGTGAGTAGATCCTTTAGATCTTTGGAGTAGAGATCAATGATGGGATTTATGTTATAGGATTTCATATATTTTCTGTTCTTAATAGATTTTAGCTACTCTAATATTCAATCTTAATGCTAAGCTATGTCCTACGAGATGTGCTTAAAGTTATAACCAAATCAGTAGATGAGGTTATACGAATAGAAGCCCTTAACACCACGAAAGTGGGTTAAAACTTCAGATCTGAATATTAGGGAGTATTAGCTATGGTCGAGTTTGTTGTTTGGTAAAATTAATCATTGATCTAGCCTTAGCTAAGTTAGATTAAAATCTTAGAAGCACTTCACCACGAGAGTGGGTTGTGTTTCGGAAATAGATTTATCAATCACTTCGTGTATCCGAAAACACAAGGCTGTTTGGTTATGACATACCAAAGAGAAGTTTAGGATCACTTAGTATTCGATGATGGAATTGCGTGTAATGCGTGAAAGTCGCCACGAAAGTAGATCTGACATAGTAACTAGCATACCACGAGAGTGGACTAGTTTAATTTCGATATCCCTAGAATGACAAGCATAACATATTAGGTAGAACATAAATCGTAAATATAAACTTTTTGAAATCATTCTCATTTATCCTAAAGATCATTGTTATATATTTATTTAAATTATTTTATAATTTCGTTATTTAATTTATGCACCTTTATTTTCTATTTTTTATTTTATGCCTTTTATTTTACACAATTTTATTTATGCAATTTACTTTCTGCAATTTACTTTACGCAATTTATTTTCAAAAATTTAATTATCGCTTATTTAATTAATGCTTATTTAAATTATTGTCTATTTATTTTACGCATCTTAGGACTTAGAATAAAAACCCAAAATTTTTTATAATTCACCTAGATTAGATTCATTCCTGCAATCTCTGTGTGTTATTCACAGTCTATGTGGATCGATCCCGTTTGTACTATAATTGTATTTAACCGTGCACTTAAGGTCACATCAGATTAAACTCTCGAGACTACCCTGTAGGTAGCGCTCGTGTGAAACTTGGTGAGGAGTGAGAACTAAAAACTCGCTCCCTGTCAATTCCCGAGGTGAAGAAAATGACTTATGCCGAAGAAACTCTCGCTAAGGAAGCTGTCACACTTTGGAACTTAGACATATCTATTCGACATAAGTATCATGATCCGACCACCATTTGGGGAGAGATGAAGCAACTGTTGAGTAATGAGTTCGTGAGGGACATTGACGACGATCTTAAGAATGAGAACTGTTGGTATCATCCAAACTACCATGCTTATCCCCGGCCAAGCCTATGGATCCTAGCCCCAAAACCAAGTCTCAAGACTCTTTATGAGATAAAGATTAGCGCACCAAATGCTGAAGAGCTACTATATATTAAGGATGTGTTGAGCCTACTAGCTACTAGTGAGGATGAATACGTTTGCCACTCCAAACTTAAGCCAAGGGAAGATGCCGCCAACACCTTAAAATGACAAGTGATGCGGCGAGTCACTCAAGTGGAGGAGAACGTGCAAAGAGGTCCCATACTGAGCAGTATATTCGCCAAGCTAGTGGAGGAAGAACATCCAAGAGAAGTAGCCCGAGTACCTACTTTGATTCCCAAGTCATTGCATGTGCCACAAGTTCCGAGTGTAGAACACAAGGAGAGTTATTTAAGCCGGATCCAAACCGATGGGGTCTTAACACCAAAGCTGGATGGTGTTGTCTACAGAGATCATGAGACAGTCAATGACTCTTTCCAGCTTAAGGAAGAGCCACCGGATCAAAAGACGAGCCAACACTTGACCGGAGCAAATGGCCGTCTACCGTGGAGACAAACCCCACTAAACCACCACGGAGAATAGAAGTGCTCCAAGCACTTCACAGCTGAAAGAAGAACCTCCTAACCTCTCCAAGTTCTTTTCACAATCCAAACCTTGGGGTAATCTTCTAAACTCTCATGTACTACAATGGATTAACTTGGCTAGTTTATATGTAGAAAAATATGTTTTGAGGACAAAACCTCATGAAGAGGGAGGGAATGATGCAATCCTAGGATCTGATGTATCACCAACTACCACTTGGACTTCACTCAAAGCTTACCTAGGGAGCACCTCGGAGTAGAATCAGCTCAAAAGAAGCTCCCTAGAAGAAGTTATGGATGATACAAGACGAAAGGATCATAGGATTTGGACCCACTTGCACTTAACGGAGAATTCCTGCCGGACCAGGAGGAATCGAGTTACGAGCTGACCTGTTCTGGAAACTTAACAAAACCACGGAGCTCTGAGAGTTGGAATCAGACCAAAAGCTGCTTTGGTTTGAAATATATGATTTTTACAAGTCAACAGATTCTGCACTGGCTTGTTATTGAAGCTAACGGATCTGAAGAGCTTCAAACGTACGTATGACATCCGGGAGAGTAAGGTGCTAGTTATTAAGCACTAAGAAGCCATGGGAGGATGGCATGTATTCACCACCAAGCTTAGGTGAGGACACAATCCCAAGACTCTAGATGAATAACATACTCTTTCCCTACTCCTAGGTTTCCCACCGGGTTTTATTAGGAATTGATTTTAACGAGGAGTGAAAGGCTTAGAGCATTACTTATCAGCTCCCATTGCTCGTTCTACTTGGAAATGTAAATGATAGGTGAGGATGACCAAGAGAAGTGATATTTATCCAAATAGAAGTCATTACAAAAGTTTCTCTTCCTTTACATAGTCTATTTTGAGACTTATGAGCCTTTGTTGCTTTTAGAATCTTTTTATTTGTGTTGTAATTAGGCCCAATTTGTCTTTTGTCCATTAAACACATGAGTGTCCTAATATGTAGCATATAAAGGAAAGACCTTCCTCACTTGACAAATTAAGCAATCATTTGACAAAAAAACCTAAAGTTTCTAACTTTGTCTCTCTAATCTATTGAGGTTTCTCTAGATTAAGAAACCATAAAGTAATCGAGTATGTATCTTACTAAGGTTCTTGGCTATATCAAAGGCCCCTCCATAGCCTTTGTGGTTCGCCGTTCATACCACACCATCCACTCCATCTTCTAGCTTCACCTTAGATCGAAGTTCTTCTCCAAGGTCTAGATCTATCTCTATCTGGTTACTCTTAAAGGTTTTGGAGCTGAGCTTCTCGCCCAACCATCCTCCATTATTGCCACGGTTCTTCAAGCCTCAGATAAAGGTTTATCTCACTCACAACGTCACCATTTCACCACCACTCAATCGCTAGGAGACTAGGTTCGAGCTTCCCACCGGTCCGTTAGTTCCATATCCATTTCATCGGTCCGATCATGGTCATCTCGAGGGCGTGCTCATACCACCCACCCAACAATATCTCACTTCATACCGTTCACATGGTAGTAGCGCTTACGATCCCGATACTTTTTTATAGCCCTAGGTGTATCGAAAACTTAGACAGATGTGCTTTCTTAAGGATCTAATTTCATAGGTCCTTATCATTAGGAACACACACACATGGCCATTCACTAAAATGGTATTGTTACCAACAGTCTGATACTCAGTTCGATCATTCCTTGCCACTCGCAAAAGATTTTGATCATTCTCTTGAGCAATTCGTACCCTTGAGAGCAAGTTCGCTTGGTCTACAACACCACATCCCAACGGTTCTGATACCTCGATCAAAACACTCAGTCTCAGCATATTCACCATACCCATGTGATTGTCCATATCTCTCTCGGTATCAGTCTCCATCCGTCTACGACTTTATGTATCCGCCACCGAATTGGCCTTACCTAGATGATATGCAATATCCAAGTCATAATCTTCCACTAATTCCATCCATCTTCTCTAACAAAGATTCAGCTCAGGCTGAGTGAATATATACTTCAGAGACTTGTGGTCTGTGAAGACTTGTACCTTCACTCCATACAATAAGATCTCCATATCTTAAGTGCAAAAACTACCGCAACCATTTCCAAATCATGGGTCAGGTAGTTGCCTTCATGCTTTCTGATATGTCTATATTTTACATGGTTTGAGCATGCATTTATCATCCATTTAGCCTTGTCTAATAGCATATTCTTGACATTTGTTTCCAGTTTTGCATTAGGATTGCATGCATATTGCATTTTTGAGCTATTTCAAGTGCATTCAAGGGATATTGGAAATGTTGAAGTCAAATGGAGAAAAAAGAGAGCTTAACTCGATCAAAAACTCAAAAGGAGAGTAAGAAGCTCGAGTCAGCAGGTCAAGCCAGTGCATTCTGCACCAAAAACAGCACTTTGAGCCCAGCTCTAGCAGGCAGGTCGAGCCCGTTGGTAGAGCTCATCCAGAAAAATGCCATCTTGAAGTCTGAAGTCTAGCTCCACCACCCATGGTCGAGCCCGTTGATCGAGTCCTCCAGAAAAATGCAATCTTGGAGCTCCGAAGTCTAGCTCGACCACCCATGGTCGAGCTCGTTGATCGAGCTGCAGAATAAAAATGCAATCTTGAAGTTTTAGCCCAGCTCGACCTAAGCACACGACCTCCATGGTAGAGTGCACCCAAGAATTTAGCTATTTTGTTTTTTTGTGATTTAGGATTTCTATCTATGAGTATAAATACTTTGTATTAGTTTAAGACAGAAAGAACTCGTTTTTAAGCTTTCTTCATCTGTTTTTGCTTCCTGGATCCTATAACTTTGAATCTACTTGTTATTTTTGTTTGAGTCTTTCTAATCTATCTATTCTCTTCTTTATCTTTCTGATTATGCAAGTTTTTATGATTTCTGGGTTTGTGATTTTGATGTTCTTCATGTGTTCTGAGTAGTCATTAGGGTTCTTAAGGATGGGATAGATTAGATGTGGAATCTTGGTCTCCTGGGTGGTTTAAGTGTAGATTGCTTGATTTCCCTTCTGGATTAGTGTTTTTAATGATAATTACTCTCTGATCAATTGGAATTAGAACTTAGGTATTTCCACACCTAGAAGGTGTTTGATGAAATGCCTCACAGAACTAATTCCAGAGATTTACATTCCTAGCCTAAGGGATTAGTTTTCTAGGGTGTTTATTGACTTTAATAAGCTGAATTTTAATACTTCCTAAGCTAGATTTCGCTAAAGAGATTTAGGTCTGGAACTGGATTAGCTTGAGGTTACTTATCATGGGAATGGACTTAACTGCTTATGAGTTTATTGTCTAGGGATTAGCTCTACTTGAGTTTGTTAAACCACCTAGGTAGATTAAGAGGATACACTGAGTCAATAACCCCATCCTTAGGAGTTTCTCTGTTATTGCTTTTGATTATTGCTTTCTTAGTTTGATAGTTTCACAACCTATTGCTTGCTTGGCTTGACTTAAACTGTTTGATTGCATCCTTTCTGGCTAATATCGCACCCATTTGGATTGATACCTTATTGTGCTACAATGACATGATAGTGTATCAGGGAATTGACCCATATCAGTCTTTCCCGAAGCTTGGGAATCCCGGTATGTTCTCCATCACCTGCTTTCTTGGTGATTTGGAAATTGAGGATGCTCTATGCGACTCCGGTTCAAGTGTGAATGTCATGTCCAGTGAGATGTTAAAGAGTCTAGGGATAAGAAGCATCACTCATCCATCACCCATCACCCATCACTTTTGGAGACGCTCATTCACGAAAGCCACTTGGTCTTCTTGTTGATTACCCACTTAAAGTTGGGGATTCTATAGTCCCAACAGACTTCGTTGTTATGGAAATGAAGAAGGCCAACAAGCTCCCACTCCTCCTTGGAACCCCCTTCCTCAACACTACTGGTGCAAACATGGACTTCAAGAACCAAAGGGTAGTTCTTATGAATGTGAATGACATGGTCTCCTACCCAATAACAGCTTTTTCTAACAAGTTATGTGGCATAATCACTATCAAAGATGATGGCTACCGTGATGAGGAAGCAATGTACATTGGTACAATTGAGAAGGTCAATGAAGCTCCACCCCCAAAGGTTTATAAAGAGAAAGGGAAGTCTCTGGAAAGAAAGGATGGAGCTGAGAGCACAATGAATGAGCAAGGGGTCAAGCCATTCATACATGGTCAGATCATTGCAGAGGAGACCTCAGTTCCCCTCTATGAACCACCATAGACCTAAGAAAAAGGAAGTCAAGCTTAAAGACTGTAAACAAGCTCACTTGGGAGGAAGTTTCATGTCTATCCCTGTATATAATGCTTTAGTTTTCTTTTAAATCGTCGTTTAAATATTTTAATTCGTGTTTTTGGCTTGCTGGTATGATTGCAGGAGAGAATGAGCATTAAACCATGAAGAAAAGGAGGAGACGAACCAAAGTGTGTCTGACTGGACCAACAAGCTCGACCGACTGGTAGAGTCAGCACCCTGTCTTCATCTGACTCGACCAACCAGCTCGACCAGGGTGGTAGAGTCAATGGTCGAGCCAAGCTCCCACACTGATTACACTAGAGAAAGCATGGAGGATTCAATCTCCTCCTTCTTCTCCAACCCTTGAGGTACCTGTTCTATCCATTCTTGTATATATCAGTGGATTATCATCAGCCATTACGAGGGGATCCTGTTGATCTACTCTGAGATGTTCTCTCTGCTCTCTCAACTGTTGTGGTAGCTTGTTAATATTGTCGAGGTAGCGGATGAGGTTCTGACTTCCTTTAGATCTCGTTTGCATGTAGGGGGAAGATGACTCGATGGGCTGACTCGACTTGGTGTGGTCGAGCTAGGCTAGTAGAGTCAGTGACGGTACCTGAAATGCAAAGACAAAGAAAAAAAAGATGAAGTGAGTAACAGAGGAAACTGAAAAGAACTTGATCTGAAACGATTTGAAATCCTAAATGTAACAAACAACACCCAAACGGCAACGGCGCCAAATTGATATAGGTTAATTTTCTATTGAACTATCATGTCATTGTAGCACAATAAGGTATCAATCCAAATGGGTGCGATATTAGCCAGAAAGGATGCAATCAAACGGTTTAAGTCAAGCCAAGCAAGCTATAGGTTGTGAAACCATCGAACTAAGAAAGCAATAATCAAAAGCAATAACAAAAACTAACAGAGGCTAACAGAACGATAGTTACTAACAAAGACTAGCAAAAGCAGTAAAACAGAATTCAATCAAGCAAGAGAAGCTCCTAAGGATGGGGTTATTGACTTGGTGTATCCTCTAAATCTACCTAGAAGGTTTAACAAAACTCAAGCAGAGCTAATCCCTAGACAATAAACTCATAAGCAGTTAAGTCCATTCCCATGATAAGTAACCTCAAGCTAATCCAGTTCCAGACCTAAATCCCTTTAGCGGAATCTAGCTTAGCAGGCATTAAAATTCAGCTTAATAAAGTCAATAAACACCCTAGACAACTAATTCTTTAAGTTAGGAATGTAAATCTCTGGAATTAGTTCTGTCAGGCATTTCATCAAACACCTTCTGGGTGTGGAAATACCTAAGTTCTAATTCCAATTGATCAGAGAGTAATTATCATTAAGAACAATAATCCAGAAGAGAAATCAAGTAATCTACACTTAAACCACCCAGGAGACCAAGATTCCACACCTAATCTATCCCATCCTTAAGAACCCTAATGACTACTCAGAACACATGAAGAACATCAAAATCACAAACCCAGAAATCATAAAAACTTGCATAATCAGAAAGATAAAGAAAAGAATAGATAGATTAGAAAGATTCAAACAAAAATAACAAGTATATTCAAAGTTATAGGATCCAGGAAGCAAGAACAGATGAAGAAAGCTTAAAAACGAGTTCTCCCTAATCTTAGATTAATACAGGGTATTTATAGTCTTAGGAGAAACCCTAAATCACAAAAGACAAAATAGCTAAATTCGGGGGTGCACTCGACCAGGGTGGTCGAGTGCCTTGGTCGAGCTGGGTCCAAAAACTTCAAAACGCCACCTTTATGCTCAGCTATATCAGCCAGCTCGACCATGGGTGGTCGAGCTGGGTCCAAAAACTTCAAGACGCCTCTTTTATCTTGGGCTCGACGTGGTAGCTCGACCAGGGATGGTCGAGCTAGGCGAGAAAACTTCAAGATGGCATTTTTATAGTGGATTCGATCAAGGGGCTCGATCTGCTTGTTAGAGTTAGGCTCAAAGTGCAGTTTTTGGTGCAGAATGCACTGGCTCAACCTGCTGACTCGACCTGCTTCCTAGAGTCAGTCTCCATTCGAGTTTTTGGTCGAGTTAAGCTCTTTTTTTTCTCCATTCGACTTCAACATCTCCAATATCCCTTGAATGCACCTGAAACAGCTCAAAAATGCAATATGCATGCAATCCTAATGCAAAACACTCTAAGTATGCAAAACTTGAAACAAATGTCAAGAATATGCTATTAGACAAGGCTAAATGGATGATAAATGCATGCTCAAACCATGTAAAATATAGACATATCAACTCCCCCAAACTTAGTCTTTGCTTGCCCTCAAGCAAACAGATAAGAATAAGATGGAGGAGAGGTTTGAAAATGGGGATTCAGAACCAAAGCATGCTGATATAATAGATTATCTCAATGTCCAAGTTGCTAGTTCTAGAATGCAAAGTGTATGAACTCTACTTAAAAACTTTAGCCATACTCTTCACAGCACAATTTCAATTAAGTCTCAACCTAGACATGCATTCAAATCTACCATTCCCTTTAACATTCAATTAAGCAGAAACCATGAATCAAACTATGCACATTCAATAAACTCATTTTGCTAAGGGTAAGGTTAAGAGACAAAGATGGTCCCCTTCACATGGTTTGTTCAATTCAGAACAGGGATCTCTCAGGAAAAGGAATGAGCTTCAGTAGAATGCTAAAGGTAAGAACCAACCTATGCATACAAGAATAAACTCTCATCTACCCAACCATTCATAAGTGTTTTTAACCCCTAGTTTTAAATGCTACCCTTAACCCTCAGGCGTTTTGCCTTGAGCTTTACTTGGATCAGATTCATTTCCTTTCTTTTTGTTCTTGTTCTAGGAGAGGCGCTATATATTTCTAGCGGATTGGGGGTTTTCTTATGGTTTTTCATGACCAGCTTAGGCTTTTTCTATGTTTTTCAGACTTTAAGCTTCTTGCCTTTTTTTTTTATACTGAGCACATCCTCTTAATCCTTTACTAGATTCATACTCTTTCAGATTATTCCTCTCGTAAGAACTCTTAACCGTTTTTCTTTCATTTTTCTCCAAGTTTTTTTTCTTCTTTTCACAGAACCAAACCCTTATACCCAATGATCAAGATCCCACCTAGTCCTATCTGATTCGAAAATTGCAAACCAGAACTACATGAGAATCTATCCTTGTCGGCTCAAACCTAACACTTTTTACCAAGCTCATTCAGAAATAAGCCTCACACACTCAACAAAATAATATCATGGCTTGAAAGAAGGCTAGGCTAAGGTCATGGTAAAACTGTTCTAATGATGAGAACAGCTACTTGGATTAGCAAGAGTGGTAAACAGGTGAAAGAAAATTCGAGTATGTATATGGTATCCATGAGTTCAAATGCAGTGCATAGACATGATAATTATAAGTCAAGTTCAGGTTCAAATAGATAGGGAATGATATCAAATCACAGCATGCTTCAATTGAGACCTAATCTAGTTATGCATTCAAAGTATGGCATAGTCTTACTTCAAGCTCATTAACAATGCATTAAACAACTAGAAACGAGGCCATTGAAATTATCATATTAAATCAGCAAGCTTGCAAGGTTATAATCATCATAATCCTCTATGCATGTGCAACAGCCCTACATAAAAATAATCTAGACTCAATCCTAAAATGTAAATGCAACTACATGAACACTCTGTTTTTTTTTTATATTTTCCAAATTTTTTAAAATTTTTTTGGTTTTTCTATGTCATAGATGCATGCAGACTCAAATATGCACAAAGTAAAAATAAGAACATAGAAAACAGATCAAACACATCTTAATCCTTCCCCCCAAACTTAAATTACGTAGTCCCTTGTGTAATAAAAATTTAGAAAGAAGGTTTAAGAAACAACAAAAAGCAAGAAACAAATGCAAATGATATATAAAAGAATGGATAGAGCTGTTACCTTAAGGGTTAGAGAAGAAGGAGGAGATTGAATCCTCCATGCTTTCTCTGGTGTATGCAGCGTGGGAGATTTGCTCGACCACAGGCTCGACGTGGTGGTCGAGCTGGCTAGTCGCGCCTGTCGCAGAGAGATGGCTGGCTTGATCACCTTGATCGAGCTGGTTGGTCGAGTCAGACCAATTCGGCTCGTTTCCTCCTTTTCTTCGTGATTTAATGCTCATACTCTCCTGAAATCACATAAACAAGCCAAAAACAAGAATTTAGCACACTTAAACGACGGTTTAAAAAGAATATTAAAACAATATATACAAGGATAGACATGAGACTTCCTCCCAAGTGAGCTTGTTTATAGTCACTAAGCTTGACTTTCTGTTTTACTTAGGCAATGAGAGGTTCATCCAGAGGAATTGAGGTTCCTTCTAGAATGATGCTGTCAGTTATGTACGGTTTGAGCCTTTGCCCATTCACTGTGAATTCGTTTTCGTTCTTTCCGATCAAGGTGACTGCTCCATATGGTGAAACTTCCTTGATGGTGAATGGTCCTGACCATCTGGACTTAAACTTTCCCGGAAACAATTTGAGCCTAGAGTTGAAAAAGAGGACCTGATCACCAGCTTTGAACTCTTTGGGTAGAATCCTTTTGTCATGGAAGGCTTTAGTCCTCTCCTTGTACACCTTAGAACTCTCATAAGCATCCAGCCTGATCTCCTCTAGTTCATGCAGATCCAATGCTCTCTTCTCCTGAGCGGTCTTGATATCCAGGTTCAAAAGTTTTGTTGCCCACAATGCTTTGTACTTAATATCCACGGGCAGATGGCAAGCTTTGCCATAGAGTAGCTGGAATGGTGTTCTCCCAATAGATGTTTTGAATACAGTCCGATAAGCCCAGAGAGTCTCATCAAGCTTAGAAGACCAATCTCTTTTTGAAACCCCTACCACTCTTGCTAAAATTGCCTTGATCTGCTTGTTAGACACTTCCACTTGCCCGCTGGTCTGAGAGTGGTATGGTGTAGCTACCTTGTGCTTAACCCCATGCTTCTTCAGTAGACTCTCAAAGAGCTTGTTGATAAAGTGAGATCCTCCATCACTGATCACTACCCTTGGCACTTCAAATCTAGGGAAAATGATACTCTTGAACATCTTTAAAACCACCTTTGCATCATTGGTAGGACAGGTAATTGCTTTAACCCATTTGGAGACATAATCTACAGCCACTAAGATGTAGTTGTTCCCATAAGAAGGCGGGTTGAAAGGCCCCATAAAATCAATGCCCCACGCATCAAATACTTCAACTTCCAGAATTGGGTTCTGAGGCATCTCATTCCTTCTACTGATGTTACCCATTCTCTGGCAAGGATCACACTTGGTGATGAAAGCTTGAGCATCCTTGAACATTGATGGCCACCATAACCCTGCTTGTAGTACCTTCTGCAAAGTCTTGAATGTAGCAAAGTGACCTCCATACATTGAACCGTGGCAATGCTCTATAACTCTCTTTACCTCTTCATCAGCTATGCACCTCCTGAATAGACCATCTGAACCTCTCTTGTATAAGTAGGGCTCATCCCAGAAGTAGTGGTTCACATCCCTCAGCAACTTCTTTTTCCTGCATACCACGGTCTTTTTTCCTCTACTATCATGACAACATCCATGAATTGTTCATCAGGCATGGAATCATCAATTGGTGCTGTATTATCAATCCTCATCCTTGACAAGTGATCAGCTACACCATTCTCTATATACCCTTCTTGTCGACAATCTCCATGTCAAACTCCTGAAGCAAAATGATCCATCTGAGCAGTCTTGGCTTAGTCTCCTTTTTAGCATAGATATGTCTAAGTGCCGCATGATCTGTGTAGACTATCACCTTGGAACCCACTAGATAGCTTCTGAACTTTTCAAAAACAAAGACAATAGCCAGCAACTCCTTCTCTGTTATTGCATATCTCACTTGAGTTTCATCTAGTGCCCTGCTTGCATAATAGATCACATACATCTTCTTGTCAATCTTTTGGCCCAGAACCGCTCCCACAGGATAGTCTGATGCATCACACATGATTTCGAACGGATAGTCCCAGTTTGGTTCTTGGACTATTGGAGCTGAGACCAAAGCTTCCTTAATCAGCTGGAAAGCTTCCAGACACTCTGAATCGAAAATGAACTCTTGTTCCTTGCACAGTAGCCTAGTGAGTGGTCTGGCTATATTTGAGAAATCCTTGATGAACCGCCTGTAGAACCCAGCATGACCCAAGAAACTTCTGATATCCCTGACGTTCTTAGGTGGTTGCAACTACATCATCACATCAACCTTGGCTTTGTCCACCTCTATCCCATTCTCAGAAATTTTGTGCCCGAAGAAAATCCCTTCTCTGACCATAAAGTGGTATTTCTCCCAATTTAGAAACAGATTTGTCTTCTCACACCTAGTAAGCACCCTGCAAAGGTTCAACAGGCAGGAGGAGAAAGAGGGGCCATACACTGAAAAGTCATCCATGAATACTTTCACAGTCTCCTCAATTAAATCCGAGAATATAGAAGTCATGCATCTTTGAAAAGTAGCAGGTGCATTACAAAGACCAAAAGGCATTCTCCTATAAGCAAATGTTCCATATGGACAAGTGAAAGTAGTTTTTTCTTGATCATTAGGATGAATAGGAATTTGAAAGAAACCACTATACCCATCTAAGAAACAGTAATAAGGATGATTTGCAAGCCTTTCTAACATCTGATCAATGAATGGCAATGGGAAATGATCCTTTCTAGATGCAGCATTCAATTTCCTATAATCAATACACATCCTATGACCAGTGATAGTTCTAGTGGGTATCAATTCATCTTTATCATTCCTAACAACAGTCAAACCTCCTTTTTTTGGAACACAATGCACAGAAGAAACCCAAGTACTATCAGATATAGGATAGATGATTCCAGCTTCTAGCAACTTAAGAATTTCCTTTTTAACCACTTCTTTCAAATTTGGGTTCAATCTCCTCTAAGCTTCAATGCTAGCATATGATTCATTTTCAAGGTGAATTCTATGAGTACACAAGCTAGGTGAAATTCCTGTAATATCATCTAGAGAATACCCAATTGCTCTTCTAAATTTCCTCAATTCAGTCAATAGCAAATGTAACTCATCATCACTAAGCATATCATTGACTATGATTGGGTACGTAGAATTGGGTCCAAGAAAAGCATACCTCAGCCCAGCAGGAAGTGGTTTGAGGTATACCTTAGGTGCTCTGAGTTCTGACCAGTCGCCTGATGCAGAGAGGTCTGGCTCGACCTGGGGATCGAGCTGTGTGGTCGAGTCTAACGGTGAGTGTAGTCTAGCTCGACCTGGTTGGTCAAGCTAGGTGGTGGCTCCAATGCGTTCTGCAGCAAAAACCACTTTTTCAACCCCAATCAGATCTTCAAAGACCTCTGACCCTTCCAGAACCTTATGTGAGTTCAAGATTATCTCATAACCCAAGGTTTCGTCGTGTAGGTACCCATCTTTCCCACTCTTTGTCAAAGCAGTCTCAAGGTGATCAACATTAAGTTCCTCCAGAAGTTCATCAGCAAGTTGATCCATTTCCTCAATATAGAAGATCTGTCCTTCTATTGCTGGCTTTCTCATTGTGTCTTTGATGTCGAATATCATTTTGAAATCACTCCCAAGATTAAGATCGATTTTTCCCTTTCGAACATCAATAACTGCCCCAGCTGTAGCTAAGAAAGGTCTTCCTAGAATCAGAGGATCTCTCGGTTTTTCATCCATCTCCAACACTATGAAGTCTGTAGGTATCTCAACTGTTCCGACTCGTAGAGGTAGATCTTGTAACATGCCATGAGGAGTTCTAACAGATCTATCTGCAAGCACCAAAGAGATGTTGCAAGGTTTGTAATTGCTGAATCCTAACCTCTTTACAACTGAGAGTGGCATGAGACTGATAGATGCTCCAAGATCACAGAGAGACTTTTTGAAAATCAATGGACCTAGAGAGCATGGTAGAGTGCATTAACCAGGATAGCTTAGCTTCTCCTTGATAACCCTCTTCAGGATAATAGCACTGCACTCTTCTGACAAAACCACCATACCCTGAATCTCCTTGGCTTTCTCATTTACTGCATCCTTCAAGAATTTCTGATATGCAGGAAACATTGAGAAGGTGTCAATGAGAGGTATCCTAATCTCTGCTTCCCTCATGTGCTTGTCAAAAAGTTCTCTATACTTCTCCATTATTTCTTTTTTGAATCGTTTTGGGAAAGGCAGTTTAGGTTTGTAAGGAGGAGGGGCAAAGGGTACTTTCTTTTCCTCTGAAACAACAGGTTTTGCAGTAGGTGGAGGGCTAGCTCGACCAGTGTGGTCGAGCTGTGTGCTAGAGTCAGCCTCTAGTCGAGTTTTTTGATCCTTTTTGCAGCTCAAATCCTCTCCATCTTCAACCTCACTATCCTCAGGGAGTTTAACAGATCCTTCCCTCTCAGGTAGTTCCTTTCCACTCCTTAAAGTGGTGGCGTTGATGTGAGCATAGTCCTGGGAGCTGAGATGAGCTAGAAGTTGAAGCAGTCTTGCCCTCCATACACTTTATCTTGGAGTTCAATGTATCAATCTTGCAGTTAAGATCATTATAAGTGTAATCCAGCTGCGTTTTCATTTCATCGTACTTTTTAGCTGCTTCCATTGCACTAGTTGTCTGACCCTGTAGAAGTTGTTGCAGCATTTGTGTCATGTTCTGCTTCGAAGCTAAAAAAGATGGAGTTTGGTGATGTTGAAAACCCGGTGGTGGACCCTGTTGCGGATGTTGGCTTTGGTAGTATGGTTTAGGAGCAAAACCCTGATGCTGGTTGTAAGGAACAAACGGCTTGAATGGAGGCGATTGTTGCTGAGGCGGGTAGACCTGATCTTGGGGGTTAGCAACATTGGTGCTGTTGTAAGAGAGATTCGGGTTATTTTTGTAGTGGATGAAACCTTGTTGCAGCCATCCTGATTCTGAACATAGCTGACCTCTTCCAGACCATCATCCTCTCCATCTTGAACCTGAAAACCGTATCCTCACTAGCAAAGTGAACATGTTTCCTCTGCTGTAGTAGTTGATCCAACTTGGCATTCAAAGCCTTGATTTCCTTTCTAGTCCTCTCCTCTGAATCAACACTGCCCCACACATTTCTATCATACGCAGTAGTGTAGTTACGATCAGATTGAGCAAGGTTCTCCACAAGTTCCCAGCCTTCATCAACATCTTTGTTGAGGAAGTTACCATTGCTGGCTGTATCAAGAAGCATTCGGACCTTAGGGAGAACTCCTCGGTAAAGTGTGCTGAGTAGGGACTCATTGCTGAAACCATGGTGAGGGCATTGAGTAGTATAGCTCTTGAAACGTTCCCAGGATTCGCAGAAGGTCTCTCCATCTCTCTGAGAAAATCCGAATATCTCATTCCGGAGGCGAGCTGTTCTAGCATTGGAGAAGAACTTGGCAAGGAAAGCTTTCTTGCAGTCATCCCATGAAGTGATAGAGCCATGAGGTATATTTTTCTCCCAGAGATGGGCTTTGTCACCAAGAGAGAATGGAAATAATCTTAGCTTGAAACCATCTTCACCGACTCCATTGATCTTGGTAAGGCTGCAGAACCTATCAAATTCATCCAAATGATCAAGAGGGTCTTCCATAGGCAGCCCATGGAATTTGTTGCTTTGCACCATAACTATCAAGCCACTCTTGATCTCAAAGTTATTGTTCTCGACTGTAGGAGGTACAATCCTTTGTCTGTTAGTGTGAGTGTTGGGAGCATCTCCCGCACCGATCGGACGCTGCCTTCTCGGATAAGGCACATGTTCAGGGTGTGGTGGTGGATTATCATCAGCCATTTCTAGTGGATCCTGTTGATCTACTCTGAGATGTTCTCTCCGCTCTCTCAACTGTTGTGGTAGTTTGTGAATATTGTCGAGGTAGCGGATGAGGTTCTGGCTTTTTTTTTATCTCGTTTGCATGCAGGTGGAGGAGGACTCGATGGGCTGACTCGAGCTAGGGAGGTCGAGCTAGGCAGGTCGAGTCAAGAGTGTACCTGTAATGCAAAGACAAAGAAAGAAAAACTTAGTGAGTAACAGAGTAGACTGAAAATAATTTGATCTGAAACGATTTGAAATCCTAAATGTAACAAACAACACCCAAATGGTAACGGCGCCAAATTGATATAGTGTCAATTTTCTATTGAACTATCATGTCATTGTAGTACAATAAGGTATCAATCCAAATGGGTGCGATATTAGCCAGAAAGGATGCAATCAAACGGTTTAAGTCAAGCCAAGCAAGCAATAGGTAGTGAAACCATCGAACTAAGAAAGCAATAATCAAAAGCAATAACAGAAACTAACAGAGGCTAACAGAACGATAGTTACTAACAGAGACTAGCAAAAGCAGTAAAACAGAAATCAATCAAGCAAGAGAAGCTCCTAAGGATGGGGTTATTGACTTGGTGTATCCTCTTAATCTACCTAGATGGTTTAACAAAACTCAAGCAGAGCTAATCCCTATACAATAAACTCATAAGCAGTTAAGTCCATTCCCATGATAAATAACCTCAAGCTAATCTAGTTCCAAACCTTAATCCCTTTAGCGAAATCTAGCTTAGCAAACATTAAAATTCAGCTTATTAAAATCAATAAACACCCTAGACAACTAATCCCTTAGGATAGGAATGTAAATCTCTGGAATTAGTTCTGTCAAGCATTTCATCACACACCTTCTGGGTGTGGAAATACCTAAGTTCTAATTCCAATTGATCAGAGAGTAATTAGCATTAAGAACACTAATCTAGAAGGAAAATCAAGCAATCTACACTTAAACCACCCAGGAGACCAAGATTCCACACATAATCTATCTCATCCTTAAGAACCCTAATGACTACTCAGAACACATGAAGATTATCAAAATCACAAACCCAGAAATCATAAAAACTTATATAATCAGAAAGATAAAGAAGAGAATAGATAGATTAGAAAGATTCAAACAAAAATAACAAGTAGATTCAAAGTTATAGGATCCATGAAGCAAGAACAGATGAAGAAAGCTTAAAAACGAGTTCTTTCTGTCTTAAACTAATACAGAGTATTTATACTCATAGATAGAAACCCTAAATCACAAAAATAGCTAAATTCTTGGGTGCACTCGACCATGGAGGTCGAGTGTTTAGGTCGAGCTGGGCTAAAACTTCAAGATTGCACTTTTATTCTGCAGCTCGATCAACGAGCTCGAACATGGGTGGTCGAGCTAGACTTCAGAGCTCCAAGATTGCATTTTTCTGGAGGACTCGATCAACGGGCTCGACCATGGGTAGTCGAGCTAGCCTTCCGACTTCAAGATGGCATTTTTCTGGATGAGCTCGACCAACATGCTCGACCTACCTGCTAGAGCTGGGCTAAGAGTGCAATTTTTGGTGCAGAATGCACTAGCTCGACCTGCTGACTCGAGCTGCTTGCTAGAGTCAGTCTCCACTTTCATAATCAGAAAGATAAAGAAAAGAATAGATAGATTAGAAAGATTCAAACAAAAATAACAAGTAGATTCAAAGTTATAGGATCCAGGAAGCAAGAACAGATGAAGAAAGCTTAAAAACGAGTTCTCCCTAATCTTAGATTAATACAGGGTATTTATAGTCTTAGGAGAAATCCTAAATCACAAAAAGACAAAATAGCTAAATTCGGGGGTGCACTCGACCAGGGTGGTCGAGTGCCTTGGTCGAGCTGGGCCAAAACTTCAAGACTGCATTTTTATTCTTCAGCTCAATTAACTTGCTCGACCATGGGTGGTTGAGCTAGGTCCAAAAACTTCAAAACGCCACTTTTATGCTCAGCTCGATCAGCCAGCTCGACCATGGGTGTTCGAGCTGGGTCCAAAAACTTCAAGACGCCTCTTTTATCTTGGGCTCGACGTGGTAGCTTGACCAGGGGTGGTCGAGCTAGGTGAGAAAACTTCAAGATGGCTTTTTTATGGTGGACTCGATCAAGGGGCTCGACCTGCCTGCTAGAGGTGGGCTCAAAGTGCAGTTTTTGGTGCAGAATGCACTGGTTCGACCTGCTGACTCGACCTACTTGCTAGAGTCAGTCTCCATTCAAGTTTTTTGGTCGAGTTAAGCTCTCTTTTTTCTCCATTCGACGTCAACATCTCCAATATTCCTTGAATGCACCTGAAACAGCTCAAAAATGTAATATGCATGCAATCCTAATGCAAAACACTCTAAGTATGCAAAACTAGAAACAAATGTCAAGAATATGCTATTAGACAAGGCTAAATGGATGATGAATGCATGCTCAAACCATGTAAAATAGGGACATATCACCAAGCTCCCACACTGATTACACCAGTGAAAGCATGGAGGATTCAATCTCTTTCTTCTTCTCCAACCCTTGAGGTACCTGTTCTATCCATTCTTGTATATATCATTTGCATTTCTTTCTTGCTTTTTGTTGTTTCTTAAACCTTCTTTCTAAATTTTTATTACACAAGGAACGGTGTAATTTAAGTTTGGGGGGAAGGGTTAAGATGTGTTTGATCTATTTTCTGTGTTGTTTTCTATGTTCTTATTTTTACTTTGTGCATAAGTCTGCATGCATCTATGGCATAGAAAAACAAAAAAAAAATTTGAAAAATTTGAAAAACTTGAACAAAAAAAAAAACAAAAAACAGAGTGTTCATGTAGTTGCATTTATATTTTTAGATTGAGTCTAGATTGTTTTCATATAGGGGTGTTGCATATGGATAGGGGATTATGATAATTATAACCTTGCAAGCTTGCTGATTTAATATGATAATTTCAATGCCCTCGTTTCTAGTTGTCTAATGCATTGTGAATGAACTTGAAGTAAGACTGCACCATACTTTGAATGCACAACTAGATTATGTCTCAATTGAAGCATGCTGTTATTTGATACCATTTCCTATCTATTTGAACCTGAACTTGACTTATAATTATCATGTCTATACACTGCATTTGAACTGATGGATACCATATACATACTTGGATTTTCTTTCACTTGTTTACCACTTTTGATAATCCAAGTAGTAGTTCTCATCATTAGAACAGTTTTACCATGCCCTTAGCCTAGCCCTCTTTCAAGCCATGATATTACTTTATTGAGTGTGTGAGGCCTATTTCTGATTAAGCTTGGTAGAAAGTGTTAGGTTTGAGCCGACAAGGATAGAATCTCATTTAGTTCTGGTTTGCAATTTTTGAATCAGATAGGACTAGGTGGGATCTTGATCATTGGGTATAGGGTTTGGTTCTGTGAAAATAAAGAAAGATAACTTGGAGAAAGATGAAAGAAAAAGGTTAAGAGTTCTTAGGAGAGGAATGATCTGAGAATGTGTTAATCTAGTAAAGGATTTGGGGGGGGTGTTAAGAATAAGAAAAGAAAGGCAAAGCTTAAAGTCTGAAAAAAAATATATAGAAAACGCCTAAGCTGGTAGTAAAAAGCCAAAAGAAAGACTCCAGTCCGCAAGAAGTATAAAGAACCTCTCTTAGAACAAAAAAAAAGAAAAAAATGAGTCTGATCCAAGAAAAGTTCAAGGCAAATTGCCTAAGTGTTAAGCGTAGAATTAGGACAACTTTTTGGGTTTAGGACTGGGGGTTAAGAACACTTGTGTATGATTGGGTAGATGAGAGTGTATTCTTGTATGCATAGGTTGGTTCTTACCTTTGCATTCTACTGAAGCTCATTCCTTTTCTTGAGAGATTTCTGTTCTGAACTTATCAAACTATGTGAAAGGGACCATCTTTGTCTCTTAACCTTACCTTTAGCCAAATGAGTTCATTGAATGTGCATAGCTTGATTCATGGTTTCTGCTTAATTGAATGTTAAAGGGAATGGTAGATTTGAATGCATGTCTAGGTTGAGACCTAATTGAAATTGTGCTGTGAAGAGTATGGCTAAAGTTTTTAAGTAGAGTTCATATACTTTGCATTCTAGAACTAGCAACTTGGACATTGAGATAATCTATTATATCAGCATGCTTTAGTTTTGAATCCCCATTTTCAAACCTCTCCTCCATCTTATTCTTGTCTGTTTGCTTGAGGGCAAGCAAAGACTAAGTTTGGGGGAGTTGATATGTCTCTATTTTACATGGTTTGAGCATGCATTTATCATCCATTTAGCCTTGTCTAATAGCATATTCTTGACATTTGTTTCTAGTTTTGCATACTTAGAGTGTTTTGCATTAGGATTGCATGCATATTGCATTTTTGAGCTATTTCAGGTGCATTCAAAGGATATTGGAGATGTTGAAGTCAAATGGAGAAAAAGGAGAGCTTAACTCGACCAGAAACTCAAATGGAGACTGACTCTAGCAAGCAGCTCGAGTCAGCAGGTCGAGCTAGTGCATTCTGCACCAAAAATTGTACTTTGAGCCCAGCTCTAGCAGGCAGGTCGAGCCTGTTGGCCGAGCTCATCCAGAAAAATGCCATCTTGAAGTCGGAAGTCTAGCTCGACTACCCATGGTCGAGCCCGTTGATCGAGTCCTCCAGAAAAATGCAATCTTGGAGCTCTGAAGTCTAGCTCGACCACCCATGTTCGAGCTCGTTGATCGAGCTGCAGAATAAAAGTGCAATCTTGAAGTTTTAGCCCAGCTCGACCTAAACACTCGACCTCCATGGTCGAGTGCACCCAAGAATTTAGCTATTTTTGTGATTTAGGGTTTCTATCTATGAGTATAAATACTCTGTATTAGTTTAAGACAGAAAGAACTCGTTTTTAAGCTTTCTTCATCTGTTCTTGCTTCATGGATCCTATAACTTTGAATCTACTTGTTATTTTTGTTTGAATCTTTCTAATCTATCTATTCTCTTCTTTATCTTCTGATTATGCAAGTTTTTATGATTTCTGGGTTTGTGATTTTGATGTTCTTCATGTGTTCTGAGTAGTCATTAGGGTTCTTAAGGATGGGATAGATTAGGTGTGGAATCTTAGTCTCCTGGGTGGTTTAAGTGTAGATTGCTTGATTTCCCTTCTAGATTAGTGTTCTTAATGCTAATTACTCTCTGATCAATTGGAATTAGAACTTAGGTATTTTCACACCTAGAAGGTGTTTGATGAAATGCCTTAGGTATTTTCACACCTAGAAGGTGTTTGAGAGCAACATCTTGCTTCATACCGTTCACATGGTAGTAGTAGCGCTTAAGATCCCGATTTATTTTTATAGCCCTAGGTGTATCGAAAACTTAGACTCATGTGCTTTCTTAAGGATCTAATTTCGTAAGTCCTTATCATTAGGAGCACACACATATGGCCATTCACCAAAATAGTACTGTTACCAACAGTCTGATACTCAGTTCGATCATTCTTTGCCACTCGCAAAAGATTTTGATCATTCTCTCGGGCAATTCGTACCCTTGAGAGCAAGTCAACTTGGTCTACAGCACCACATCCCAACGGTTCTGACACCTCGATCAAAACACTCAGTCTCAGCATACTCACTATACCCACGTGATTTTCCATATCTCTTTTGGTATCAGTCTCCATCAATCTACGATTTAAAGCATTTGCCACCGAATTGGCCTTACCCGGATGGTATACAATATCCAAGTCGTAATCTGCCACTAATTCCATCCATCTTCTCTGACGAAGAGTCAGCTCAAGCTGAGTGAATATATACTTCAGAGACTTGTGGTCTGTGAAGACTTGTACCTTCACTCCATATAAATAAGATCTCTATATCTTAAGTGAAAAACTACCGTAGCCATTTCCAAATCATGGGTCAGGTAGTTGCCTTCATGCTTTCTGATATGTCTATATTTTACATTGTTTGAGCATGCATTTATCATCCATTTAGCCTTGTCTAATAGCATATTCTTGACATTTGTTTCCAGTTTTGCATTAGGATTGCATGCATATTGCATTTTTGAGCTATTTCAGGTGCATTCAAGGGATATTGGAGATGTTGAAGTCAAATGGAGAAAAAAGAGAGCTTAACTCGATCAAAAACTCAAAAGGAGAGCAAGAAGCTCGAGTCAGCAGGTCGAGCTAGTGCATTCTGCACCAAAAACTGCACTTTGAGCCCAGTTCTAGCAGGCAGGTCGAGCCCGTTGGTCGAGCTCATCCAAAAAAATGCCATCTTGAAGTCTGAAGGCTAGCTCGACCACCCATGGTCGAGCCCGTTGATCGAGTCCTCCAGAAAAATGCAATCTTGGAGCTCCGAAGTCTAGCTCAACCACCCATGGTCGAGCTCGTTGATCGAGCTGCAGAATAAAAATGCAATCTTGAAGTTTTAGCCCAGCTCGACCTAAGCACACGACCTCCATGGTAGAGTGCACCCAAGAATTTAGCTATTTTGTTTTTTTGTGATTTAGGATTTCTATCTATGAGTATAAATACTCTGTATTAGTTTAAGACAGAAAGAACTCGTTTTTAAGCTTTCTTCATCTGTTTTTGCTTCCTGGATCCTATAACTTTGAATCTACTTGTTATTTTTGTTTGAGTCTTTCTAATCTATCTATTCTCTTCTTTATCTTTCTGATTATGCAAGTTTTTATGATTTCTGGGTTTGTGATTTTGATGTTCTTCATGTGTTCTGAGTAGTCATTAGGGTTCTTAAGGATGGGATAGATTAGGTGTGGAATCTTAGTCTCCTGGGTGGTTTAAGTGTAGATTGCTTGATTTCCCTTCTAGATTAGTGTTCTTAATGCTAATTAGTCTCTGATCAATTGGAATTAGAACTTAAGTATTTTCACACCTAGAAGGTGTTTGATGAAATGCTTGACAGAACTAATTCCAGAGATTTACATTCCTAGCCTAAGGGATTAGTTGTCTAGGGTGTTTATTGACTTTAATAAGCTGAATTTTAATGCCTACTAAGCTAGATTTCGCTAAAGAGATTTAGGTCTGGAACTCGATTAGCTTGAGATTACTTATCATGGGAATGGACTTAACTGCTTATGAGTTTATTGTCTAGGGATTAGCTCTACTTGAGTTTTGTTAAACCACCTAGGTAGATTAAGCGGATACACTGAGTCAATAACCCCATCTTTAGGAGCTTCGCTTCCTTGATTGATTTTTGTTTTACTGCTTTTGCTAGTCTCTGTTTTTATTCTCTGTTATTGCTTTCTTAGTTTGATAGTTTCACAACCTATTGCTTGCTTGGCTTGACTTAAACTGTTTGATTGCATCCTTTCTGGCTAATATCGCACCCATTTGGATTGATACCTTATGGTGCTACAATGACATGATAGTGCATTAGGGAATTGACCCATACCAGTTTGACTTACATAAAATTGACTATATCACTTTCTCAACTACCGCAAAGCGTAGCCTATCACATTACCCTCCTGCATCAACACACAACCAAGTCCCAGCCTCGGCTCGTCCGTATACATAACATATGGCTTTCACGGATCAGGACGAACCAACACTGGAGCGCTTGTAAGCATTTCCTTAAGCTTCCAAAAACTCGCCTCACACTGCTTAGTCCACACAAATAGAAGATCCTTACCAGTCAGCCTTTTCATCGGGTTTGCCATACTTGCAAAGCCCTTCACAAACCGACGGTAATAACTAGCTAATCTGAGAAAACTCTTGATATTTGTAGTTTTCTCGGTCTAGGCCAATCTGCTATGGCCTAAACATTCTCTGAGTCCACAGACACTCCCTTACCCGAGACTATATGGCCAAGGAATCCAATCTTCCTCTGCGAGAAGTTACATTTGCTCAGCTTAACAAATAGCTTATGCTCCCTCAACCTACTCATCATTGTCTATAGGTGAATCTCGTGGTCCTCATGAGCCTTAGAGTAGCCAAGATATCATCGATGAATACAATTAAAAACTCATCCAAAAATTCCCTGAAAACATTGTTCATCAACTTCCATCAGCTGACCTCTAGCAGCTCTAACTTCCCCTCGGTGATTCCCGGGTGCTTTCTGGAATTCAACCTTATCGAGCATATCCGAACTCACAAAACAATGCGAAGCCCCAAAGTCAAACAAAACATGGGTATCCATCCCTCCCATGAGTAAGGTCCCTACACATGAATTTCTAATGCTAAGAACCTACTCAATTCACGCAGCAAACAACATACAACAATAAAAACATCAATAACCGTAAAAATTAAAAAGTGAGTTCCAAGTCACTTAACGATGATCGGACAAGAACCGCTAGGATCACACGTCTCTCAAGCCATAGCATACACACGAGGTGTCGTAGCTTTCTTTTTAGCTAGTGGTAGCACTGTAACTGCTCCCAGTTCCACGGCCTGTCCCAGCTTTGGACACTGTGGCCGTAAATGACCCGGCTCATTACAATGGTAAAATACACGGGTATCAGCCCTCGGCCACTCAGCTATCCGATGATCCTTAATACCACACCTAAAGCAACCAGCTTGCCTCTCTGTACCACTCCCTGTGTACTGCTGGTTGGAAGATGGTCCCTACTATTTGCGTTTCTGTCCCGAAACAAATTTCCCAGACCTGTTTTGTAACGATCCAGCCTAAGGCTTCTTAGCAGCCTGTTATTGCCTCCTGCTCTCCTTTTCAGTCATACCAGCCTCAATAATGGCCGCTTTCTCCAAAAGCTTAGCCAAATAAACATAATCTCGAACCACACAACGGTTACGGAGATGAAGCCTCATACCTCTGAGAAACCTGCGAACCTGAGTACCCTCATCCTCAAGCTCTCTACCAGCATACTTCTTGAGACCATTGAACTCTGTCTCATACTCTCTGACAGTCTTAGTCCCTTGTTACAGATCCAAGAACTGACCCTCCAAACGATCCACAACCTCTCGACGAAAATACTTGGAGTTAAACTCCCCACATAATCCAGCCCAAGTACGTACAGCTCCTCTAAGTACCAACACACTCACCCTCCAAGTGTGAACATCTCCTTCAAGATAATTCACAATAATGTCCGCTTTGTAAAGCTCAGGACATCTCAAAGAGGTGACGTTCCTCTCCAACCTCCGTCTCCACTCATCCGCCTCTATAGGCTTAGAACCACTAGAAAAATATTTAGTACCCAACTTATGCCTGTAATCCACTGCATGCAAATAAGTCGGTACACGTTGCTCCTGTAACAAGCCAAATATGCAGGATGTATACAAACCTAATGCAAAACACTCTAAGTATGCAAAACTAGGAATAAATGACAAGAACAGGGTGAATAACACGTTTAAACGTATGAATTATGCAAGCTAAAACGATGCAAAATGCAAACATATCAGCAACATCACAGACCACATTGTTAACCATGACCTCAACCCTTGACCCTGCAACCTCAGGAACCTCATTGTCCACAACAACTCTCACACTAGTTACATCATTACCCATGTCTCCACAGTTTTCCTCCGGTCTTGCCACTGGAATTCTAGCCAGCAACTGAGCCATCATAGCTAACACAGGTGCCATCGCTGCCTACATGACTGCTGCCATATCCATATGATGGTTCTTAGCACCGTTCCCAGCAATATTTCTAGTAATGTTCTTAGCAACATTCTCAGCAACTCCCTCAACCGTTCCCTCTCGGGCTGAGTTCGTTCCTGAGTTTTCATCAACTCTACCATTTTTGCGCATACTCCTAGTCTGTCTAGCCATCTACAAAGAACAAGCTTTTCCTTAAGTTCTCATAAACTTATTCTAGCAACCACACCAAACGGTTTCATAAACCATTCATCAAACAAAAGGAAAAATGTCAGTGAGACTTACTGTGAGACAAACACTAGAAGATGGTTTCCTAACCCACTAACCTGTTATACACAAGTTCTAGAATCAACTCCGCTCTAATACCAAACTACAACACCCCCCCCACCCGTAATTCCCTATACGGACGTGAGCATTACCCGACTAAAAACACAGCACAGCGGTTTAACAAACAAACTTTATTCATGCATAACGAGTTCAGCAAACGTGAGCAGAGCAACTTATTTCGTTAATACAAAAAGATCCCATACTCTAATTGTATCAATTTCAATCCACAACAATAACGATAAGTTCTAAAATAATTAAAACCTCGAAAACCATCCAATCCACTCCAGCGTCTCTTACCTCACGTGCTCCTCAATCAGCCTTATCTTTAACTGCATCCAATTTTGGGATACATAAGCAATCGAAATAGCCTAGTGATGCGGTCCTCCCGTCTCACTCGGCCACAATATAAAACGATCAAGTTTATAACAACAAGTCAAGATTGTAACAGCATAAAATGGCTCCAAATCACAATATCAACATCATGACAAGGACAACAACATGATAAGTGGCACACAAAATCAATCAAAACCATTCAAACAATCAAGACTAACAACCTATACACTTAAACGATCATATACATGTACCACAGTCACGCACTCACCTTAGGGTTTTATATCGAGTTTCTCAATAGCTAAGATCTACTCTGATCACACTCGCCAACACATGAGAACCATTCCCTAAATCATAAAATCGATCATCTACACACAAAACTCCAAACGATCTACATGGATCGTTAAAACGGGTCTTGAACAACTAGGGTCTTGGATGACAAATCTGAACCCACCACAGAACCTATAGCAACTTACGTGAAACCTATCACGTATAGCAATAAACTATCACAGATCAGATTCAATGATCTCCACGAATCCAACTGTTAAAACAGAACCAAAAAAGATCTCTTTACCAAACGATGACAAGATCAGACTCATCACCAACCAATCTCACCACGTCAGCACTTACAGCTCACGTAAACCTTAACAACAATACAATAAACCACTGAACAAAACGGATCCAACACAAAACGCAAATCACAAGACGATAAAGCCCTTACCTTTAGCGATTTCAATGAGATCCGACTTATGGATCTCAATTCTCGATGGATCCTTCTCTCTATGCCATGGATCCAAACTAACACAATCAGAAACAACACTTTGATCGAATCAAAACAACAAATCAGTGAGGCGAAACGCTTACCAACTCGCGTACACACTCACAGATCCGATCTATTTCTCTCATTACAAACGATCTCAGCTTTTTCTATAGGGTTCGAGTTTCTATCTGAAACTTTAAGACTCTTGTGCTGCTGCTAAGGGTGTGTAAAACACTTATACACTAGACTCTAGGTTCAGGTTTACAAACGGGCCAAACATTTAGAAAATTTCCCAAAATTCAAAGTCTATGCGGGCCAAACTTCCAAATTCAGCCCAAACCTTATTTCTCAGCCTCCACACGATTTTAATGACTAAACCAAGCTTATCCATCCAGCCAAAATTATGTTAACTCGGTTCAAATAAAAAATATTGCATCGGCCCCAAAATTAGGCCTTACTAGACTGACCATAGGTCTGATAAGGTTTTGATCGACCAAACCTTATCCATTCAGACATTCCTTGTCTGAATACTGACCAAACTCATTTTAGGACATTTTTTGTGGTACATCCTCAAACTCCTAACTCAAAGATCGTCCTGAATCTAAACATAAAGAACGAGGGAGGTGCGAGTTATTTCCCTGGGGGTGAGACTCGTGCTCGGGAAGAGATGGGTGATGGATGAATGACTTGAACAACTGAACAAAGAGCTAAAGAGAGGCTTGACTTCGGGAGACTCATGGAGTCACGGCTAGGAAATGGCGGAGAGCTCTCGGTGAAGACTTCAAACCGAGATAAGCAACGAAAGATGGTGACAACGAGAAGGGGTGAGATGATAGGCGAACCACAAAGAATATGGAGGGGTCGTTGATACACCCAAGATCCTTTGAGTAAGAGATAAACTCAATAACTCTTAGGAGATACCTAATCTAGAGCAACCTTAATAGATTAGAGACATAAAGTTGATAACTTTAAGATATTTGTAAATGATTGTTTGACTTGTAAAATAAGAAAGAGTTGCCTTTTACAGGCTATAACTAGGATTTATAGTTGGTCTCAATGGGACCAAGACAATATTAGACAAACTTGAACTTGGACCTCATAAAGCTCTAAACAAACCTTAAACACAAAAAATGGCACTACAAGTCTCATAAGCAACATAAGAAAAAGAAAGACATACGTAGGGGTCTTCCCTGGGGGATAGAATCACATCTATTGTGTGTTTGATCTTGTAATAGATGTTTTGAAGTCAAACACACAAAGGAGATGAGACGTGATGCCTTAGGTGTTTCTTGCCTCATTAAAACCTTTTTCTAGAGATCCTATGTGGTAAAACTAGAACTAGAGAAAGAGTACAATACTTTACCTTAGGTCTTCTGGGGTGTCCTCACTTAGAGATAGTGAGGACACACAAAGATTTTCTCCTAAAGCTGAGTGTCCATTAGCTAGTGTCCGCTTGCTCGGCATGTCCGCTCACAATGTGTCCCGACGGCTCCGATGACCTTTCTTGTCCTCCGTGCTCCTTGAGGCTTTGTAGATAAGCTTGGACCTCCTTTTGGTAACCTTTGGAGATGCTCTTAGTCATTCTTCGAGGCGGTAGACTTGGCGCCTTGAGTTCCCGTGTTGACTCGTGGTCCTTGTCCGCATCCCGCGTAGTGACTGGTACGATGTCCACATCATTCCCTCCCTCTTCAAAAGCTTTGGTCCCCAAATTTTCTTCATCACCTACATCAAAAAGAAGTCAAGTCAGCAATACTGAAAGAAGACAATACATTATACTCACCCGGAAGTTTGACACGGTAGGCATTGTCATTGGTTTTCTCCATCACTTTGAATGGGCCGTCTCCACGTGCATTTATAATGCTTCTTCATTTTTTTGGCCTTAGAAGTTCCTTCTAGATCCTATCTCTCGGCTTGTGGTAGGGGGTGGAGGTCAAAGGAGTGCTAGGATTCTGCCCATAGACCACTTCAAATGGCGACAACTTGGTAGTGGAGTGTCTAGCGGAGTTATATGCAAATTCAACCCAAGGAATACACTCTAGCTAATTCTTCACATTCTTCCCTATGGTAGCTCTCAACAAAGTACCTAATGTACAGCTCACAACCTCCATTTGCCCACTGGTTTTTGGATGGCAAGTAGTGGAGTAGAGTAGTTGAGTCTCCAATTTCTTCCACAGGGTCTTTCAAAAGTGGCTCAACAAAATTTTGTATCCTGGTCCGACACTTGGTCCGCCGAATCCCATGTAAACAAACTATCTCTTTGAAAAACAAGGAAGTCGTTTGAGTAGTGTCGTTGGTCTTGCAACAAGGAATAAAATGAGCCATCTTAGAAAATTTATCCACCACCACAAAGATTGAATCCCTATGCTGAATTTTTGGTAACCCCAACACGAAATCCATAGAAATGTCCACCCAAGGCTTTGTAGAAACGGGTAGAGGTTGGTAAAAACCGTGAGGTTACACTCTTGACTTAGCCCTCTTGCACTCAAGACACCTACCACAATAGTCCATGACCATTTTCTTCATCCTTGGCCAATACAAGTGTTCTTTCAAAGTGCTCAAAGTTTTCTCAATCCCAAAGTGTCCTATCTAAGCGCTTCCATGAGCTTCTTTTACCAACAACTCTCTCATGAAACTTTAGGGAATGCATAGTTTTTTCTCTTTTAACAAAAACCCATCATACAAGTAGGACTTAGTATAGGATCCAACCCCATATCCTATAAAACTTTCCTTCAGATCCGGGTCTTCCTCGTATAATCCCTTAAGAATCTCAAACCCGAGCATCCTAGATTCCATGGTTGTAATGAGGGCATGTCTCCTAGATAAGGCATCAGCAACTATGTTCTTCTTCCCCTTCTTATACTTAATCACATAGGAAAAGGTCTCTATGAACTCCAACCACTTGGCGTGTCACTTCTTCAAGGTCGTTTATCCCCTTAAGTGCTTCAAAGTCTCGTGATCGGTGTGGATGACACATTCTTTGGAGAGGAGATAATGTTGCCATGTTTGCATTGCTCTCACCAAAGCATAGAGCTCTTTGTCATAAGTGGAATAATTCAAAGTGGTTCCACTTAACTTCTCACTAAAAAAAGCAACTGGTTTCCCTCCTCATGTCAAAACCGCTCAAATTCCTATACCGAATGCGTCACATTCCACTTCAAATGTCTTGTTGAAGTCGGGTAACGTGAGGAATGGGGCATGAGTGAGATGGTACTTGAGATCCATAAATGAGTTCTCTTGAGCTTCTCCTTATTCAAACCCAACACTCTTCTTGATGATGGATGTGAGAGGCGCGGCTAAGGTGCTATAGTCTTTGATGAACCGATGGTAAAAACTAGCTATACTCGGCTCACGTTGGTGGGTCTAGGCCAATCTTGTATGGCTTCAGTCTTTTAAATCTACACGAAGACCTTGAGAGCTAACCACAAACCAAGGAAAACAAGTTCACTTTTGCAAAAGACACATTTCTTAAGGTTAGCATAAAGACCTTCATTCCTAAGCGTTTCTAACACCAATTCAATATGATTCACATGTTGAACCAAGCAAGTACTATATATATCAAGATATCATCAAAATAAACTACGACGAATTTACTGATGAATTGGCGAAGGATATGATTCATCAAGCGCATGAAGGTACTTGGGGCATTGATGAGGCCGAAAGGCATCACGAGCCACTCATAAATACCATACTTTGTCTTGAATGTGGTCTTCTATTCATCACCCTCCCTCATCTTTACTTGATGGTATCCGCTTTTGAGGTCGATCTTCCCTTAGTGTCTTAGTTCTGGCTCTTGTGATAGGACTTTTGACCTCCGGGACCTTGATTTGTCTTTGGTTGTCCAGTTCGTGTCCTTATCTGGGACTCTCGCTTGGTCAGATGTCCAATTGGTCCGGTCTGAAGATTAATCTCCGTGTTCTGGCTCTTGTCATAGGACCTTCTTATGTCCAAGGTCGCATTATCGCCTCGTTCGGATGCTCTTTGTTTGGTTCATCATTCGGAGGCTCAGTCAAAGTGTCAATGACCGCATCATTCTCACCCTCTTGAGAAGGTTTTGTCCTCAAAACTGGTTCCTCTGAAACAAAAGGCGAAAGACTAGTAACATTGAAAGTATATGAGATGTTAAACTCACCTAGAAGCTCCAGCTTGTATGCATTGTCGTTGATCCGTTCTAGGACCCAGAATGGACCATCGCCTCGTGGTGCCAGCTTTGAACTTCTCTTGTATGCGGAAATCTCTCCGTGCGTATGTGGATCCAAACCTAGTCTTCGCGCTCGAAGATGAGTTGCTTTTGGCCCTTCTCTACACGCACTTTGATCTTCTCAGTCTTCTTGATAATTATGGCTCATGCTTGCTCATGTATCTTCTTTACAAACTCACTTCGGTCTGGCCATCTATGTTGACTTGTTCAGTTTGCGGGATCGGGGACAAGTCCATCGGTGCTAAGGACCTGAAACCACACACAATCTCAAAAGGAGAGAGGTTAGTAGTAGAGTGCCTCGCATGATTATAAGCGAACTCAACAAAAGGTAAACAATCGAGCCAAGTTTTTAAATTTCTGCCAAGCGTGGCCCGAAGTAAAGTTGAGAGAGTACGGTTTACCACTTCCATTTGTCCATTAATTTGTGGATGACAAGTGGTTGAAAATAGAAGCTTTGTGCCAAGCTCCTCCAAAAGTGCCCTAGAAACTTAGAATCACGGTCAGAAACTATAGTTCTAGGAATACCATGTAACTTTACAACTTCTTTGAAGAATATGTCCGTGATTTGAGACGCGTCATTCGTCTTGTTGCATGGTATGAAATGTCCCATCTCTGAGAACCTATCTACCACCACGAAGATTGAATCCTTGTGCTTAACCTGTGGCAAGCCTAAAGCAAAGTCCATGGAAATATCTTCCCACAGGACGTTAAGGATAAGCAATGGTAAGTATAAACCATGAGGTTGGGACCTGGATTTGGCTTTGTGGCATATGACACATCTCGCACAAGTCTTCTCTACGTACTTCTTAAGATGTGGCCAATAGAAATGATCTGCTACCACGGTGACAGTCTTGTTTACGTCGAAATGGCCCATGAGGCCTCCTCCGTGAGCTTCCATGAGCAGTAAGTCACGCATGGATCCTTGAGGTATGCATAACCTTTTGTCCCTGAAAAGAAAGCCATCATGTAAGTAAAATTAATGGAATTCACCTTTACCACAAGCTTCGTAAGCCTTACCAAAATCAGGATCCATGGCATAGTGGTCCTTGATGTGTTCGAATCCCATGATCTTGACTTTGAGTGTGGTGATCAGCGTGTAACATCTTGATAAAGCATCGGCCACTACATTGTCCGTGCCTTTCTTGTAATTAATGACGTAAGGGAAAGTCTCTATAAACTCGAGCCACTTAGCATGTCTCCTTTTGAGTGATGTTTGGCCCCGTAAGTGCTTGAGTGTCTCATGGTCGGTATGAATGATGAATTCCTTGGACAATAAATAATGTTGCCACGTTTGTAAGGCTCACACCAAGGCATAAAACTCCTTATCGTATGTCGGATAGTTAAGTGTGGCCCCGCTGAGCTTCTCACTGAAAAATGCCACGGGTTTCTTCTTTTGGTGAAGAACAGCTCCAATCCATATTCCTGAAGCATCACATTCAATTTCAAAAATTTTGTCAAAGTTAAGCAATGCTAAAACCGGTGCTTGGGTTAGCTTCTCCTTCAAGGCATTCAAGGTGTGATCTTGGGCAGCTCCCCATTTGAATGGTTGGTTCTTCTTGATCACGACGGTGAGAGGTTCTTAGGGTTTGTTTTTCACGAATCTCCGGTAAAAACTCGGTACACCATGGAAACTTCAGTCGTCGGGGTTGGCCACTCTCGGACAGCTCAGATCTTCTCTTCATCCACCTATAATCCTTGCTCACTAATAACAAAGCCTAAGAAGACAAGCTTTTTAGTACAAAACACACACTTCTTTAGGTTAGCGAATAAGCCTTCCTTTCGAAGTGAATTAAACACAAGTTCTAAGTGTTCTAAGTGATCACGCATGCTCTTACTATAGATTAGTATATCATCAAGGTAGACAACAACAAATTTACTAATGAAAGAACGAAGAACATGGTTCATTAGTCTCATGAAAGTACTAGGGGTGTTGGTTAAACCGAAAGGCATGACAAGCCATTCGTATAGACTTTGTTTGGTCTTGAAAGCAGCCTTCCACTCGTCTCCTTCATGCGTACGTGGTGCTCGATCCCGTGGAGTGGAGGTAAGCCTGGTGATAGATCCTCAGGGAACACATCTATGTAATCTTGAAGTAGATGTTGAATTTTCCTGGGGATGTCCGTCGTACCTGTCTCTAAACTTATATATTTTTTGTAGATCATTAGTGTGAAGATTCAGCCCATCATCCCATTAGCCGGTTAAGCAAGAAGAGGAGCTAGCCGAGATATTATAGACCGGATTTGGTCTAAGTTGGAACCGTGTACCTCTAAGGAGCTAGGGAGTCCATGGTGGGGCTATCTAAGATATTACAAGTAGCCGAGGCTAATGCATAAGCTGAGGCAAAGGAGTGATCAAGTGTTGGATAAGGACTAAGCCGGTTTGTGATAATCGGAAGTCTAAGCCAATGAATGACCATAAGGGGAGTTGGAGTTCGAATCACTAGCTGATCACTAAGGAGTCAAGCTACAACAAACCTTGGAGATGAACCAGATGTAAGTTTCTCTAACCATGGATGCACGGGGGAGTGTTGGAATGTGCATTCCAAGGTTAGAGTGAAGAGACCTTATGCATCAAAGTAAAGAAGGTGTAAAGGAAACATGACCGAGAGATTAAGCAACCGGTTACAACATCAACGAGACATTAAGTTGGGGAGTTGTGTTGTGATAAGGTTCTTAGTCTCGAGGGCAAGTAGGCTAACCAAGCGGACAAGAAAGGACCATATGGAGTGGACAACAACACAACGAGACCGTAAGGGTGGAGTGTGGTGTTGGAGGCTAAGGAATGGTCCGGTTATTATGGATGAGCTTGGTTAGGATACTAAGGACCTGAGGGCGCTAGAATGAGCATGAGAAGCCAAGGGAAGAAGCGCCTAAGGGAGAGCACAAGGCAAGGACCACCCAACGAGTCATGAGACCATGAAGACATTAAGTTGTGATGACTCGAACTGGGACTCGAGGTGGTTGGTCGAGTCTGTCAGTCGAGTCAGCACACTACCAGTGAAGATGGGTCTTGGGTAACGAGTGGGGAGATCAAGGCCTTGGGTGAAGAAAAGTGATGCACGACATTCCACGGAATGAATAGTATTCTACCGGATGAATAATATTCCACACAATACTCTAAAGTTAGGAATAATATTCTACGGGATGAATAGTGTTTTACGGGATAAATAGTGCACCAGACCGAAGGAACCGCTCACGGACCAAATGGGACGTGTTTGGGCGTTCAAGAAGGACCATGAGTCATAGTTAGTGACTCATCATCAAGTTGCACAAATGGAGTGCAAGTGGATGGTAAATATCTAGATATTATTTATCTAGTTTAGTTTAATACTAATATAAATGTGCAAGTGTGCCATTTGATTTATGTGTGTGCATAAGTGTATGTGTGTATCTAGAGGTAGGTTAAAACCTTGTAGAAACTCTATATATAGGAGCCTTAGGGCAAAGTGTAAAGGTTAACACATTTGAGAGATTAATATGTAAAGAAGGGGAAAACCCTTAAGGAAAACTATACTCTCTCATAATCCCTCTTCTCTTCTCTTATGTTGTAAGGTTCATAACTAACTTCTCACCAAGCTTATAAGCGTGTGAGATAGAGAGATTAAAGGGCTCTTAGAGATCCTCCATAATCGCTTATAGTCATGAGAAAGTGAGTCATGAAGCTTAGTCTTCATGATCTTGTGTTCTTATGCTTAAGCGCTTATGGTGTTGGATGCTTCATAGAGATGCCTTATGTGTTCCCTCACCTTAAAGGAAACAAGATCCTTGTAAGGTGTTGTATTACAGAATTTCAACATGGTAGCAGAGCATGGAAAGACCCATTGGGATATTCCTTGTTAGTATCATGCATCCGCTGCTATACTCTTTCCCAAAAATCCAAAATACTACATATACTCAATAATCTCCACTAACTCATTTTAACATATCTAATTAATTATTTAGATTGTTGAGCGACGTGTTCAAGTCCTCCAATCATTTGTCTTCTAATTATTTAAGTACTCTAATTTTTATGTCTTATAATCGTTTAAATCTTCTAATCGTTTGTCTAATGGTTTGTTCGTGTTGGAATGGGGAAGTTCTAAGTCATGAGAAGGAGAATTAGTGGACTAAATCTCTAGTCTTGATCAGTCACAGTTTGTGATGATCAAGCTAAATTGTCCACTCCTTCCTCTTGGTACGGATGAAAGAACTATCCCTTAGCGAGTCAAACCATGAAGTCTCAAGCTCCAAAGGCAAGTTCAGAGCTGTGATAGGCCTTGGAGACTTTGGGCATGTATGCGACCTTGAAGAAACGATGAAGAATAGGCTAAAGAGAGTACTTAACTTATGGTCAAGCGAAGTGGGTTTGTTTACTCTATCTTGAGGGAGATATTATGTGCGTACGGAGTGGGTTAATCCCATTCTTATTGGCGACATCATCTCTTATTATCAAGTAGAATAAACACATCACAAGTGGAGAAGACTGAGATGATTTTAGATGAGAAAGGTGCCATACGGTGTTTTAGTTCATGAAAAAAAAGGAGGCGTGTGAGACTTGACAAGAAGTTGGAGACACAAATCTCATGAAGAAACGGTGGTACCTTGTCCCATGGAGTGAAGGAAAGCATGGGAGAGAAAGTACTCAAGACAGAAGAAGAGGCGACAACTGACTCGACCAGCAGACTAGAGCACCACGTCGAGTCAGTAGCCGAGGATCTAGTATTACCAACTGACTCGACCAACAAACTCGAGTGCCCTGTTCGAGTCAGTCAATCGAGTCTGCCTTGGGAGTGTGCGGACCGAGAGTGGTCCGTGAGTTTAAAAGAAGAAACCCTTGAGTTGCTATGGTGGGAAGTTGATAACAAGCACTTGACAAGTGTTGGGAGTATCTTACCATGTAGCAAACCAAGGAGAAGGAGCCGGCCATGTGATTTTGGCCGAGAGAAGAAAGGGTCAGAAACTGTCGGATTTGGACCGACGTGCACTCGTCGGAGGATTCCGGACAGGCCATGACGAACTAAGACATATTCTCGAAAGTTGCCGAAACAAGTATGTTTCGAGAAAATGGTGCTTTGTATGGATCAATTGAGGAGTGGCATGTGATGGAAAGGCCTGAGCGTGTTGGAAAGCTTGTGAGAGAGACTTGGCAAAGTCACTACTCATCTCCCATAAGTTTTTTCAAACAAGGAGGAGGTCAAAATATGTCAAAATTAATCAGTTGGAGTCAAAGCGCTAAGGATGGGTTTTATGCGCAAGAGGGAGATTGGGCTAAAGACAAACTTGCAAGTTAGGATGGTTCCACTTACTTACCATTCCAAACTTGAGGGGGAGTGTGAAGATTCAGCCCATCATCCCATTAGCCGGTTAAGCAAGAGGAGGAGCTAGCCGAGATATTATAGACCGGATTTGGTCTAAGTTGGAACCGTGTGCCTCTAAGGAGCTAGGGAGTCCATGGTGGGGCTATCTAAGATATTACAAGTAGCCGAGGCTAATGCATAAGCTGAGGCAAAGGAGTGATCAAGTGTTGGCTAAGGACTAAGCCGGTTTGTGATAATCGGAAGTCTAAGCCAATGAATGACCATAAGGGGAGTTGGAGTTCGAATCACTAGCTGATCACTAAGGATTCAAGCTACAACAAACCTTGGCGATGAACCAGATGTAAGTTTCTCTAACCATGGATGCACGGGGGAGTGTTGGAATGTGCATTCCAAGGTTAGAGTGAAGAGACCTTATGCATCAAAGTAAAGAAGGTGTAAAGGAAACATGACCGAGAGATTAAGCAACCGGTTACAACATCAACGAGACATTAAGTTGGGGAGTTGTGTTGTGATAAGGTTCTTAGTCTCGAGGGCAAGTAGGCTAACCAAGCGGACAAGAAAGGACCATATGGAGTGGACAACAACACAACGAGACCGTAAGGGTGGAGTGTGGTGTTGGAGGCTAAGGAATGGTCCGGTTATTATGGATGAGCTTGGTTAGGATACTAAGGACCTGAGGGCGCTAGAATGAGCATGAGAAGCCAAGGGAAGAAGCGCCTAAGGGAGAGCACAAGGCAAGGACCACCCAACGAGTCATGAGACCATGAAGACATTAAGTTGTGATGACTCGAACTGGGACTCGAGGTGGTTGGTCGAGTCTGTCAGTCGAGTCAGCACACTACCAGTGAAGATGGGTCTTGGGTAACGAGTGGGGAGATCAAGGCCTTGGGTGAAGAAAAGTGATGCACGACATTCCACGAAATGAATAGTATTCTACCGGATGAATAATATTCCACACAATACTCTAAAGTTAGGAATAATATTCTACGGGATGAATAGTGTTTTACGGGATGAATAGTGCACCAGACCGAAGGAACCGCTCACGGACCAAATGGGACGTGTTTGGGCGTTCAAGAAGAACCATGAGTCATAGTTAGTGACTCATCATCAAGTTGCACAAATGGAGTGCAAGTGGATGGTAAATATGTAGATATTATTTATGTAGTTTAGTTTAATACTAATATAAATGTGCAAGTGTGCCATTTGATTTATGTGTGTGCATAAGTGTATGTGTGTATCTAGAGGTAGGTTAAAACCTTGTAGAAACTCTATATATAGGAGCCTTAGGGCAAAGTGTAAAGGTTAACACATTTGAGAGATTAATATGTAAAGAAGGGGAAAACCCTTAAGGAAAACTATACTCTCTCATAATCTCTCTTCTCTTCTCTTATGTTGTAAGGTTCATAACTAACTTCTCACCAATCTTATAAGCGTGTGAGATAGAGAGATTAAAGGGCTCTTAGAGATCCTCCATAATCGCTTATAGTCATGAGAAAGTGAGTCATGAAGCTTAGTCTTCATGATCTTGTGTTCTTATGCTTAAGCGCTTATGGTGTTGGATGCTTCATAGAGATGCCTTATGTGTTCCCTCACCTTAAAGGAAACAAGATCCTTGTAAGGTGTTGTATTACAGAATTTCAACAATTAGTAACACGGTGCCCTTGGCACTAAGGGTCTTACAAACAGAACTGTAATTCATGTAAAGACTTGACTTACTCACCACTATTTCCTTAGCCATTTTACCTGAAGTGCGTGTACTTATGAGGGGCTAAAAGGTGCCAAGGTATACTTACGGTTATTGTGAGTGACCGAGTAGCAGTTTGTACAACCATCGTGTTGAGTCTCTTGGTCAAATTGCCATGGTCTTCGTAATAGGAGGTGTCTGGCTTGCATAGGAACTACATCACAAGTAACTTGGTTAATATATTTACCAATACTAAACAAAACCGTTACCTTCTCGGTGATCTTCATCTCAGCCTTGTCATTAAGTCATCCGAGCTTGTATGGCCACGGGTGCATGGCTCGGACGAGACCTAATTTCTCAACAAGAAGCTTGCTAGCTATGTTAGTACAAGATCCACAATCTATAATTAAATTGCAATCCTTGTTATTAATGGTGCAATGAGTGTGAAATAGATTCTCTCTTTGCTCGGTCTCCTCAGGTCCGACTTGTACATTGAGGACTCGCCAGATCATAAGAGATTATATGGTGTTCGGGTACTCGATTTCATCACTTGGTTCCTCCGGATCATCATCGACTTTGTCTTGGGACTCGTATTCGCCGGTGTTGGTGAGGATCATAACTCATCGGTTCCGGCTCTCTCGAGCCATGTGTCTGCGTCCCTAACATTTAAAACAAGTTATGTCACGAGTACAATTAACTTGGTTAGAAGACTTACCATGGTATTCATGGAAGTTCTTTTGTGGCTCGGTTGGTTTGGATTTGAACCGTGAATCAATCTCCACAGACTTGCCCTTGTCTTGCGGCTTAGATGGGTCATTTCTCCAAGTTTGCAGAGGGTTTCTTGGTCAGTTGGTGCTGCTCATCTTGCGCTTGATTTGTTGTTCTATTTGGTCCTCTCCACTTTTTACTGGATCCGTTTTTGTAATTCGTCTATGAATTGAGCCATCATAGCTTCCTCGGACTCTTCTAGTTATAAGGAGTTCATTAGCTTCTCAAATTCCTCAAAATAATCCTCTACGCTCCTTTGTCCATGCGTCAACTTACGAAAACATTTTTTTAAGTCTCTATGGAAATGCTCGGGAACGTACCTTAACCGCATGAGATATTTCATGTTGGCCCATGTTCTCACGGGTCCAAAAAGATGTCTCCTCCTCTCAGCTATGGTTCGGTCCCACCATGCTAATGCATTGCCCGTGAGTTGCGCCGTGGCCAAGGTAACCTTTTTATGCTCTCCGTATCCGTAACACTCAAAAATATACTCGAGTCTTCTCTCCCAATCCAGGTAGGCTTTGAGATCAGTTTTACCTATCAGTTTGATCTCATGATTGACATCTCTTGGATTTACCTCTATTGGTTGATCTCGCCGTAGCGGATCAACTCGCCGATGTTGTTGCGCTAAGGTGTCAGGCGGTTCTTCATCGGACTCGGTAAAGTCCTCTTCTCCTCGGTCTACGTTGATGGGTGGTAGTTGATGTGCTTTTGGACCTCGCGGGTTAGGTTCTAGAGGTGGTGGAGGGAGTTACTCCAATCGCCCCAAATGGTTGCCAAATTCTTGGCGTAGTTCGCCAAATTATTGGCCCATTGTGACCATTTCGTTCTTCCTAGTTTGTAACATCGCTAAGATAACGTCTTGGGGAATGTTCTCATCCTCAGCCATGCTGACTTTTCACTCAAAACAAACAAACAGAAAGGAACACGTGAGTGCACTCGAATGAAATGAAAAGGATGCAAGGTTCTTCAGTCGATGAAATAAAGAAAAGTTAATATTCTCTCCTATTTTTTTTTTTGACAACTTGCAAGTGCTAAATATGGAATAACGTGATATCCGAGTGGAATTATGCTAAAGATGTAAACTAAAGAATTGGAAATATGCAACCGAAGGAAATAAACACAAAAGGTAAGTTAGAGATAGGTAAAAAGGAAGTCTTCTCTTTCTCGGCTTGTGACCGTAAGGGAAACTTTCTCCTTTACTTCTTTTTCTACCTCAAGGTCCTACAATATGGTCGTGATATCCCTGAAACAGGGAAAACCAAAACAAAAGAAGAAGCGACAAAAGATCCACCAAACAAAAACAACTCGCACACAAAATGACTTCGGAGGCACGATTCGTTTTCGATGGAGCTAATGTAAAACCTAATTGATTTCTTTTTTAAAACGTGTGATAACTATGTGAAGATTGGTTCGAATCCAACCGAGTTCCCAAAGAAGAGAAAATTGTTATTGCTGCGGATACTCTAACCTTATGTGCGTCTAGACGATGGCTACAAGAAGACACGTGGAGATTCATGTTTGATAATCCAGACTTTACTTGGGAAGACATGAAGAGAATTTTAGCCACCGGCTCTATGATGACTTGAATCCAAAGCCACAAAAGATGTATCATAATCTCAATGACGATCCCAAAGAAAGTTTGTCAAGCTGCACCAAAGACAGTGTTTCCATCTCCTCTAAAGAAGAAAACTGAGGCTAAACGAACCACTCGAGCCAGGGAAGCACCACCAATACAAAATCTCAAGATCTGAGAGCGAGCAGCAACCGGAACTTCATCGCGTGAGCTACAAATCCAGCCAGAACAAGGTAAGTCCTCTAAACTTTCGAAAGTAGCTGATTCAATATGTTATAGATGTCATGAGAAAGGACACTTTGCTGCAACCTTCCCTAAAAGACAATTAGAAAAATCGGCCACATTAGGATTGAAAACGGAATCACAAGAGATGAATGTTCAGTCAAATTTAGAAAATGTTAGTTCTTGTATAATGCACTTGTCTTTGCCGAAGGTTACTGATGTAGATCTAAGACATGCTATGAAAGCACAAATGAAGAGGACTTCTCAAGAATAGCAACGTATGAACCAGACCACACAAGCCAACGAGAAGCTGATTTTTCTCCTACACGAGCAAATGAGAAATAAGCGAGTGAAGAGGAACTAGTCAGTGATATTGTAGACCATGAGCAACCTGCCGAGCCTTTAATGTGTAATCAAGCTATTGAGGAGACTAACGTTGCCAACAACATCCTAATGCAAGAAAAACCACTAGACCACTCTTCACTTCAACAAACCGTGTTGAACACATAACACCAAATCTACACGAGTCCGGGCCAGGTAAGTAACACTCTAGTCATATTTGTTTCTAATGATTTAAAATGTGTAAACAAGCCTGCTAGGTGGAGAAGAAATTTGAGGGTAATTTAGGTTTCCAAGAGAAATATCTGAATAAAAGTTCTTGCCTTAGAAAGCAAGCAATGAACGAACCTTGAGGAGTTAATATGCTGGTTCATTATGAAATATTTTTATCTACTTATAATGATCCTTTGATTGCCATAACACACTTTTTTCTTGCCAAGAATGTTGATAACATTTCAGGAACCAAGAAGGGATGCATGGGGGAGAAGTTACTCACGGACCAAGAGCATGACCCGAGTGAAAGAGTCACCAACACTTGTCAACTTAAAGAAGAACCACCGGATTCAACATCAACGACCATCAGACCAGATTTAAGCAGAGGAGTGATCGTGTCATTCTTGCTTGAAAGAGAACCACCAAATGCACTACGCATCACCCGACAAAAACAATACCGAGGTAAGACTCCAGTTTCCCAAGGTAGAATGAAAACTAACTTGCATTCTCTTTGTGCAGAATATACAGTTTCGAGGACAAAACTTTTTGAAGAGAGAGGGTATGATATAAGCATCAGTATTGACGTTGGACCAAAGTTGACAGGTATGAGAGATGCCCCGAGTAGCGGTACGGGTCAAAAAAGAGCAAGCTCGGCAGTGGAGCTTGGTTGGTCTTGATCATCTCTATTCCCAAAATCTCTCCTATCTCTAGGCCTCACTCTCCTAGGCGGTGGAGGCTAGAAATATTCCTCTTCGGAAATATCATCAATTACGGGATCATGGACCGGTGGGGGCGCTTATCTCCGTGGAGGTTCTAAACGGTCAACTCGCTCTAGCTGGTCAAGACGGTTCTGAATATTGGTGAGGATTGTGGTGAGATCATGTGGTTCGGCCATGAGAGCTTAGTCACCTTGCAAATATAACACCAAAAAAAACACAAATCAAAGAAAGTTAAGAACTTTCAAACCGGGTCCGCAAAACGTAAACCGTGAATGACTAGCGATTTGGGCTTAATCTTTTTACAGCAATATGCATGTGTCTTAAGAGCTTATCAACGTTCAAATATTTAAAATTGGAGCGCAAGTAAGGCAGGACCAAAAGCATAAGACAACACAAAAGCAACCAAAAAGCAAAAAGCAAAGGACCCCTTCTACCTCAAGCTAACAACCTTAAACTTTCCTATTCTAACAAAAAAGACCCCTTCTACCTCAAGCTAACAACATTGGCTGCTCGAAACAACTACCTTATGCATCATCCTAGGTTCTCTAAACTAAACAAGCCAACGAACTAGAGAAACAAAGCTATCATTCCGATCGGCGAGAAACACACAAAACCGAACCCAAGAATCAACTTTTTCAAGTCTTTTTCTTAGATCTATGAAAACAAGCAAGCTAAGGATAGTTCAGTTAGAACGACACAACCTTTGGAAGAGATCTTCAGCTCTGATACCAAATGATGAGGTACATCCTCAAAGCCCTAACTCAAAGATCGTCCTGAATCTAAACCCAAAGAAAGATGGAAGTGCGAGTAAAGGGTGGATATTTCCCCGGGGGCGAGACTCGAGCTCGGGAAGAGATGGGTGATGGATGAATGACTTGAAAAACTGAACAAAGAGCTAAAAAGAGGCCTGACTTCGGGAGACTCACGGAGTCACGGCTAAGTGATAGGAGGTTTTTATTGCCTCTTCACAGGTTTCATCCGAGAAGTAAATCTCGAGAGTTTAAACCATTAAAACCGCAAGTGCACGGTTAAATGCAATTGTAATAATACGGGGTCGATCCACATGGACTGAGAATAACACACAAAGAATACAAAACTAAATCTAATCTAAGCGTAATCATAGAAGTTGGGGGGTATGGTTCCTAAGCTAACGTGCATAAAATAAATAAAGCAATAAATTAAACTAACTAAAAATAAATTAAATAACATAATTAAATAAACTAAACTAAACATAAAGTAAATTGATTGCATAAATAAATATTTACAGAATATGGGTGATAGTAGATTTGTCAGGAAATCTAGATATAGGGTTCATGTTCTACCTAACAAGTTTATTTTTGTCATTCTATAGATTTTCCATGTCTTGCTAGTCCACTCTCGTGGTATTCTAGTCTCTACATCCTAACCCACTCTCGTGGCGAATGAACATGCATTTCATACAATCTCATCCTCGAATACTAAGTATTCCTAGATTTTTGGAAAAGGCACACAAAGTGAATGATAGATCTATTTCCAGAATACAGCCCACTCTCGTGGCGAAGCATCCCTAAGATCTTAATCTAACTTGATCAGGGCTAGATCAATATTTACTCTATCAAATAACAAACTCAACCATAGCTAATACTCTCAACTATGCAGATCTGAGATCTCTACCCACTCTCGTGGCACAGAGAATCTCTAATAGTACAACCACACCTACTGGATTCGGTTATACATTTAAGCATCTCCCATAAAAGAATACTTAGCATTAAGATGCATAAAAAGGTAGTTAGATCGATTAAGAACAACAAACATATATTAAACCCTAAAAGTAGATCCCATCATCGACCACCACCCTAGTGGTCCAAAAGATCTACTATAAAACAGAAGTAAAAATAAGAACTCTTTATTAGATATGAAATAGTGGCTACAAGGATAAAAGATGTATATCTGTTTAGTGAGATTACAAGTGATTATATAGTATTAGGGTTTCTTAGATCTCTCCATTTCGTCCTTATCTTGTTCTTGGAAGCCTAAAACTCGAAATGATAAGTTGTCCGAATCATATTTTCCCACGTAAGGATCTTTCCTTCTTTTTCGGAGGCCAGCATCAGCCCTGATTGGTCGATGCTAGGGTCGATATTGAGCTCCTTTCTCTGACCGATTGATTCTTCTTTTTAAGAAATTCTTTGGGCATGATATCGACCCTACATGTCGATATTGGGGTCGATATTGTCCTCTTCTGACTCTGTGAAATCCTTCTCTGAATGTGTACGATCCAAGCAATGTCACCAATCTTCCCAAAGGCTTTAGTAGGGTCCAAAAATATCTCAAGAACTCATGTTTAGCTCCAAGTACCTAAAAACATATAATCACATGCAAAAACACTAATACTACACTAAATGTTAGTTATAAAAGCCAAAACTAACTTATTCTAAAGCATAAAAACATGTAAAATACGATGTTATCACTAAGAAACGATGGAGCTGCTCTCGGTGAAGACTTCAAACAGAGATAAGCAACGAAGGATGGTGACGACGAGAAGGGGTGGGATGATAGGCGAACCACAAAGACTGTGGAGGGGTCTTTGATACAGCCAAGATCCTTTGAGCAAGAGACACACTAAATCACTCTTAGGAGATACTTAATCTAGAGCAACCTCAATAGATTAGAGACATAAAGTTGATAACTTTAAGATTTTTATAAATGATAGCTTGACTTGTAAAATGAGAAAGAGTTGCCTTTAATAGGTTACAAGTAGGGTTTAGAGTAGGTCTCAATGGGCCCAAGACAATATTAGACAAGCTTGAACATGGGCTAATAAAAGCTCTAAACAAACCTTAAACACAAAAAAACACTAAAAGTCTCATAAGCAACATAAGAAAAAGAAAGACATACATAGGGGTCTTCCTTGTCATAGATGTTTTAGAGTCAAACACACAAGGTATATGAGACGTGATGTCTTAGGCGTTTCTTGCCTCATTAAAACCCTTTTCTAAAAATCCGATGTGGTAAAACTAGAAGTAAGGACACCTAAGGTCTTGAAGGGTGTTCTCACTTAGAGATAGTGAGGAGACACAAGGCTTTGCTCCCAAAGCTGAGTGTCCGTGAGGTAGTGTCCGCTTGCTCGGCATGTCCACTCACAATGTCTCCTGACGGCTCCGATGACCTTTGTTGTCCTCCTTTTGGTAACTTTTAGAGACACTCCTAGTCACTCTTCAAGACGGTAGACTTGGTGCCTTGAGTTCCTGTGTTGACCCGTGGTCCTTGTCCGCGTCCCGTGCAGTGACCGATACGATGTCCACATGACCTTGTCCAAAAATCAAGGTTTCTCCATACGGTCCGTACGATCCATACAGTGTCCATACGACCGACCAAAAATATCCAAATCCGACCAGCCTTGTTTTGAAAGGACCAACTTTGTCTAAAAATTCCTGATTTGGAAAGACATTGTGCAAAAGTTTCCTAATCCGGACTATTCGGTCCGTACGTCCGCATACAGTAGATCCGTCCGTCCGGATCGCATCTGAACAGTCCATCCGAACATTCTTCTCTATCCGTAACACTCATCTGGATGTACAATACTATCGTACCATCCGCGTTTACAACATACGATCGTCTCGCGCATCCGGACAAAGAATCTGATCGTTCGCGTACATCTGTCCGCATCGTCCGGATCCGGCCAGCCCACTTGTCCGTAGGACGCTTCCGTATGTTCGTAAACCACTAGCCAGACGTCCTATCCGTCAGTCCTCAAACACCATTTGGGCGTCCTGTCCGTCAGTACGCAGACACCATCCGTATATACTGTGACATCTATACGTATTACGACAGCCGTACGTACTACATCCGAACGGTCTGCGATAAAACACTATCTTTGGTGTTTTCCCAAATCCACGTACATCCGGTATGCAAAACATCGGTGTTTCAGAACTGCCCGATAAACTGACCGAGTCGAGAAATTAGTTGTCCAAGACACAGGTGTTATAGGTTATCCAAGACACAGGTGCCCCACATCAGGTATGGTTTTGTGTCTCTTCATCTTGTTGCCCATTCGTTTCGGTTAGCTTAGCTTTGAGGCTTTTAACCTCATCTTTTAGGTTTTTAGTTCTTTTCCTCATGGCTATTTCGTGATTCCACCAAATGATAGCATGGTTGGTGAGTAGGGAGACAGCATAAGAGACCTTCATCGGCTCTTCATAGTCACAACACGTGAAGATACAGTCTATTCTTCATTCCCAAGCAAGATAAGGTTCAGGATCTTTGTTTCCCGCGAATATAGGGACATTAGGCTCACGGCTTGAAGCTTGGGTTCTAAGGTGATCTCGACTGTCTCTACTCTCAGCATATCCTCTATGCCTCAACCTTAGTTATCTAGGAGAGGATAACCCATCATCATCAAACACGCGGCTCTAACGAAGACTTGATCCGGTGTGAGCACATGGTGTTGTCTCGGTCTTTCTACCCAGTGAAGCTTTTCCTCAAGTTGTTGGAGCTGAGTTTGGATGTTGTTTAGAAGGCAAAATACGTCAGGAGGCTTCGCCATCTCAGCAAACCTCGCAACAATCAACAATAAAACCGAAAATAGTTTAGACTCTCAAACCGGCAAATTAAGAAGTAAATCGAAGTCAAATGTGGTTCAGCTTTTTAAATATAATAAGGCACGTTTTAACTGAGTTTCTAGTGCCCAATAATTCAAGTTGAATGACCAAAATATTTAGCAAGGACCACACAATGAGTTGGCACAAAAGTAGCAAAAAGCAAAAAGCAAAAAGTGTATAACCTAAATTCGCCGTTTTCGTTTTTATCACAATGATGCCTCCCTTTATAGGTACAACATGAGCACGTGAGACCCAAGTACTAGCTGATATAGGATAAAAGATACTTGCACCTAGAAGTTTAAGAATTTCTTTTCTTACGATATCACGAAAATTCGGGTTTAACCTCCAATGAGGTTCAATTGAATTCTTAGATTCATCTTCTAAATGTATTTTATGCATGCATAAGGATGGGGATATACCCTTGATATCATATAGAGAATATCCTGTAGCTTTTCTATATTTTCTCAATTCACCTAGTAAAAGAGAAGTTTCATCATCGTTAAGCTAATCACTTACTATGACAGGATATGTCGAATTAGTTACGAGAAACGCGTACCTTAGCCCTTTCGAAAGTGGTTGCAGCTCCACTTTTGGTGCTTTGAGTTCCCCCTAATAGTCTTTATCGCAAGTCTTACCATCGATTTCTTCGTCTGCGGCTTCTTCTTCGTCATGTTCGGTCAGATTTGCATAAGTTATCTCACGAGGTATCATCTCCGCCACTTCTCCATTTTGTAGCGTTTGAAATTCTTCACTTAGCTCCTTGTTGTTGAGTTCAACCTCATCCAATACACCATCAACTAGCAAGTCGAGATCATCTATGTAGAAGATACGATCTCGTTCTTCGGGTTTTTTTAATCACTTCATCAAAGACTAAATTACATAACCTCATAGGTTAGATAAAGATTGAGTTTTCTGTTTTTAACATTGATGATGGCTCCCACGGTTGCTAGGAATAGTCTCCTTAGGATGAGTGGATCTATGGACTCGTGATCCATCTTAAGTACCACAAAATATGTTGGTATTTGGTTCTCACCAATCATCACCGGTATGTCTTCGAGTAATTCCACTGACGTTTTTATCGAGCAATGGGCGAGAACGAGTGACATTCTATATTCCTTGAATTTAGTAAATCCTAACTTTTGTGCAATGGATAGAGGCATGAGGTACACAGTAGTTCCAAGATTGCACTAAGATCTCCCGAATGTTATCGGACTTAGAGTGCAAGAGAGAGTGAAACTATCCGGATCATCTAACTTATTCGGAATCTTGTTATCGAGAATGATTGCGCTGCACTCGTGTGTTAGGAATGCCACCTCGGTGAGCCCCTTCTTTTTCTTAGTCACGAGGTCCTTGAGGAATTTGCTAGCATTTGGAATCATCGTCAAAGCTTCTAGTATCGGCATAGTGATGATTACACTTTTCATTTGTTGTTCAAATGTGTTCCTCATTCTCTATGATATTCTCTTTCTTTGATCCTTCCTGGAAAAGGAATTTTAAGATATTAATTGTGTACGTCGAGTGTCACCTGGCTCCTTACACGACTATTAGGCTTTCCATCCTTGTCCAGTTTCTCCTTAACAATTTCTTCAATTTCAGGCCCTTCCTCGATTATGATAGGATCTTCTTTCTCAATGTTAGTATCATATTTCTCGATGATAGTCTCTTCGCTCCTCTTGTTGATTGGTTGTTTAGGTGGGATCGGTCTGAGCCCCTTCCCACTCTTCAAGGTTATTGCATTGATTGTTGGTGCCTCCTCCATTGTTCGGGCTTCTAGCTTTCGGACCTTAGTAATCAAGTCTTCGAACTTCTCATCTAGCTTGTGAAACTGTTGATTAACCTCCTTGAATTCTTCACTAATCCCTGCGACCATTCTTGTTTGTCTTTCCAAAACATTCTGAATCATCTCCTCAAGTTTGTTCGTCTTAGTCATCAAGAAGCTTGCTTCCTCGTTGTTCCCAGAGATAGACCATGTACGGTCAATGTTACTGTCTGATGTGAAGGACATCAACCATGCACAGTCGATGTGCTTGATCGATGTTCGTCTCCAGTGTTGCATCGATTGCGTACTATTGGTGTTTATGGCCGATGATGCTCCTGGGAAGACCATCGACCCCTTCATGTCGATGGTGTTGTTCTTCATGTTGTTTTGATGAGACGAAGTGTTGCTTTGATCTTAGAATTATGTATATCTTTTCATGTAGCGCTTCCATGGTCAGTTTCTCCTTGTCGTCATGGATGTTGACGTGTTTGTACATTCGATTGTAGTCCTCTCTATAGTTCGCGTTAGTCTGGCTAGATTCTCCACCAACGTCATTTCATATTGCGTGTCTTGCCCCAAGAAAGTTTTGTATCTACCTATTTCGAGTAACGTACGATACTTAGGAGTCCATCCTCTGTATAATATGCTCAGCAAAGAATCGTCGCTGAATCCATGATGAGGACATTGCGTGGTGTATCGTACAATCCTTTCCCACGCTTCTCCGAATCTCTCAGTGCTTCGTTGTACAAATTTTGATATTTTGTTTCTCCAACGAGCTGTCCTAGAGCTCGAAAAGAACTTCGCTATGAATACTCTCCGATGGAAGGTGCTTCTCCCACTGATATGTTTTACCCCCAAGTGAGAATGGGAATATACGTAGCTTTAGTGCATATTCAGAGACACCGTTTATTATCACCAATTCACACAGCTTGTCGAATTGATTCAGATGATCCATCAGCTTCTCCGTTTATAGACCGTGAAACTTATCGCCTTGGATCATGTTAATCAAGCTGATCTTGATTTTGAATTCAACATCCACCACCGGGGGTGGTCGGATTCCCGTGCGTTGATCGTAACTTGTTGGCTCGTCGGCCATGCCTATTGTCTTTGTTGCTATTGGTCCAACAACTGGTCCATCCTCAGTTTCTCAACACCTAAAACCTGAAAATCCAAGAATCAAAAAAAAAAAAACAAACAAAAAGTAAAAAGAAACTTAGTCTCAAATTTAGACTAAATCTCTATGGCTATTGCTACAATCTCAGGCAATGGCGCCAAAAACTTGATATGGAGGATTGTTTACCTCTTCACATGTTTCATCAAAGCGCTACTAGAGAGTAGTCTCGAGAGTTTAACCCGATGTTACTACAAGTGCACAGTTATGCAATCGTAGTACGTACGATATCGATCCACAGAGACTGAGAATAATTACACCGAGAATACAAGACTAAATCTAATCTAGGTGAATTATAAAGTTTTGGGGGATTTGTTTCTAAGTTCTAAAATACGTAAATAAATAAACGATAATTAATTAAGCAATAAACAATTAAATGACGATGTAATAAACAATAATTAAATTAAAGATAAATAACGTGTAATTAAATAAAAGCAAAAGATAAATAACGTGTAATTAAATAAAAGCTTAAACAATAATTTAGTAAACGATATCAGGGGTGAATAGGAACGATTTCAGGAAATCTTCCAACAAGGAAATGATGTTCTTTAACCATTTTGTCGATACCTATCGGTCTAGAGATTAAGTATATAGATTAATTCACTCTCGTGGTATGCTAATCCCTTTGTAAAACCCACTCTTGTGGTGCTCTACAAGCATTGAGAACGATCGCTATTAACCAGCTCAACTATCTACTGTAATTTTACAAAGTAGTCGGGCTCTTGACATGCTAAATTCTGAGATCTTAATCCACTCTCGTGGCATCAAGACTCTAAGATGCTAAACTAACTTGATCAGCGTTAATTAAGATAAGCTCACAAGTAAGAATAGATTTATCGATTAACTAGAATTCCAAATATGTAGATCCGAAACTTCTATCCACTCTCATGGTATAGAGAATTTCTTAAACACTTGGTCACGCCTACTGGATTAGACCAAGCTCTTAGACCACTCCCATAAGGGTAGATCTAGCCTTAAGAACACATATAAGGTAGCTGATAGCATCATATTTTACCTATTTTTTTGCATGCATTAAGTTAGTTTTATATGTTCTAACAAGCATTTGGGATAGTTTTAATGCATTTACATTTGCTTATGTGTTTATGGGTATTTGGAAGAAATCATACACTTTTAGAGTATTTTGGAGCATGAAGGAGCCATAGGAATTTTGGAGTTACTTGCTCGGACCAAGAACATAATGAAAAGACATCTCAAAAGCCTCACAAAGGAAGCAGCAGCCCTAGATCAACCATGAGTTGTCGATGCTCTCCTTGAGCCTCAACATCGACCAAGAGAATCGACCAAGGCTGGTCGATGCTGACTCGCCGGGCAGAAATAGAAACTTCCGTTTTTTCGAAATGCAAGATATGAAAGCTTTGGTTGTGCGAGTTAATGTCTTCCAGAAGCTTCTAAGGATGCCCTAGACTCCCCCAAACCTCCTAAACTCTATATAAACTCATGTATTCACACCAGAATGGATCATAGACTCTCTAGCCACCTTTTGTCTCATCTTCAATAGGAGTTCTTCTTTAGGTTTCTTTCTTTCTTATGCTTTTTTTTATGTCTATGCTTTGATTTACTTTACTGTTCTTAGACTTTAGTTTATTGTTTACTGTTTTATGTTCCTAATCCTTGTCTCTACCGTCACCCTCAGAGAGATAAGAGAGTAGATCTTTTAGACCAATAGGATGGTGGTCGATGATGGGATCAAGGATTTAGGATTCAGTATGTCCGGTTGTTCTTAATCGATCTAGCTACTCTAATATATGCACTCTTAATGCTAAGTTATGTCATATGGGATGTGCTTAAGGTTATAACCAAATTAATATATGCGGTTATACGAATAGAAGTCTTTAGCACCACGAGAATGGGTTAAAACTTCAGACTTGCATATTAGAGAGTATTAGTTATGGTCGACATTGTTGTTTGATGGAACATCTCAATGCTTGCCTAGTTGTGGCCAAGGTAGGTATTGATCTCAGGAACACTTTACCACGAGAGTGGTATCGTATTCTGGAAATAGATATGTCATTCACTCTTCATCTTAGACACACTCTAACGCAAGCTAATCACTTGGTTAATTGTTGGATGGTGTGACAGCCTCCAATCGATGTGTCTCTCACACATAAGAGTAATCGATGATGGGATTGCGTTTAATGCGTGAAGGTCGCCACGAGAGTGGGTCTGACACAGTTACTAGTTTCACGAGAGTGGCCTAGCCTAACTTCGAATATCCCTCGATTGATAACACAAACTTAATTGGTAAAGACATGAATCCAATAATCTAGAATCCATGTAAATCGACTACCACTCAATTCTCTGTAAATATTTTATTTAATTTATTTAATTTATTTATGTTTATTTATTTATGTTATTTATCTTTCTGCAATTGATTTTATGCACTTTAATTTCTGTAATTTAATTTCTGCAATTTAATTTGTGCAATTTAATTTCTGCACTTTATTTTATGTTATTTATTTTATGCAATTTAAATTATTCAATTTAATTACATAATTTATTTTATGCACTTTATTTTTATGTTATTTAATTATGTAATTTAATTTAAGTAATTTAATTATGCAATTTAATTTATGTTATTTAAATTATGTTTTATTTTATTTTATGTTGCATCCTATAGTTTAGGACTCTCTGTGTGTATTATTATTTTGTCTAAATTAGATTTGCATTTGCATTCTCTATGTGTATTCCAACATTACAATCCAAGTAATATCTTGGAGATCATGTAAATAATATTTATTACTTATCAGAAAAATAGTTTTCATATTCTTTCTGAATCTAATCTTCCGGTATCGGATCAAATAGATGTCACTGTTTTGAAATATTATTTTGTTGTACTTAAAAAAAAGTGTGTTATGCTTTGATTGTTTTTTGTTAAGATTTTTCAATTAGGTGTGAAAGGTTTTTTAATGCCAGTTTTGCAAAAGATTGTTTCTTTCTTTTTCATATTGTGCATTTAATGTGATAAATATAGGATTGTATTTTACTATTTAGAATTCGATTGGTATTGTGATTATTTATTTTTGCCATCTTTAAACCCATTATGTATTAGGTTTAAAGATGTTTGTAAACTCATTATGTATTAGGGCTTTGGTTTTTTAATTGTATATATTTTTTGTACGTATGGTTTTTATTAAATTAATAAAATACATATAAAAATAAATCATATCGGACATAAAAAAAATTATATATTTATAGATAAGTCTATTATGTTAAATTGTTTTTGTTTGTTAATTATACTATCTAATAGATGTTTTGATAAATACACATCAAACCTACCCTAAGAGGAGAATGACACATCAATCCTATTCCTATATATGGAGAAGAGGATTCGGCGATTGATATAAATAGAGAACTCAATAACACAATAAGGGACACGAAAAATAAACTAGACATTGGCTGCTTTAATCGAGAATCTAAGAGAACGATTTGAAGCAACCAGAGCATCAATTCGCTGAGAACTTTCGATTCTTTGTAATTCTAAGGCGTTGTTGTTCAAAGCTCACATCAATAGAATATATTTTCTTTTTTTTGTGATACTGTAGAACTGTACCGGTTAAAAATATCCCAAACAATGAGTCATGACGTTAAAACAAAATATTAGTTTATGATATTCAAAATAGTTTTAACAAATATATTTTATAAAAAATACTTAGAACATTATATGATTTTTTATACTATTTTTTTTAAAATACATCTTTACCTTCGCAATGATTTCATGTTACATGTAAAACTATATTTACATATTAAACTCTACTAATATGGACTAAATTAAATTTACAATAATAATCATATTATAACAATATACTACTATACATCAAATAATAGCCTACCTAATTTCATATTTTAAAACTATAATAAATACACATTTTAATATATTTTAAAATACTGCAAGTGTAACTCTTATATTAATTACTTAACAGTAAATATATCATCAAACGATGTAGCACGGATTAGTACCTAGTTTATTTTACTGGGTGAATTAATTGAAATGATGTTGTGGCAACAATACAAACGTATAAATTTTGTTATTGAAATTATAATTTACGAGTCTAATCCAAAATTTGGTTCAGTAATGGTTTTTTTGACAATTTCGGTTTTTGGGTCGGATCCTGAATTTGGTTTGGTTACGTTGTATTGGATAAAACCAAGAAAACAAAAAAAAACACAGATAACATTAGAACCAGAAGAAGAAAAAACAGTAGCAGCAATGGCGACATCTGTTGCGACTCTAGCTTCTCCTCCACCAGTATCTCTACCTCTCTCATCATCTCGCTCTTCCTTCTTCTCCAATTGCTTCACAGTGCGGACCCGACCAAACACCCCTTCATTGGTGGCGTCGATTCGACGCAGAATCAGACCGGAACAGACGAGAAAGCCACTGACTTGTACTGCCCTGTTTGGTCTCGGTGTGCCTGAGCTTGCTGTGATTGCTGGCGTAGCTGCGTTGCTTTTTGGACCTAAGAAGCTTCCTGAGATTGGCAAGAGTATTGGGAAGACCGTCAAAAGCTTTCAACAGGTTTGTTTTGATAGAATTTGGTTTTCTTTGAAAATGAAGATGATTGAAAAAAAAGTTGGGAACTTAATGCAATTCTGGAGTTTTCTTGTGCCAATTATTGTGAAAAGCTTGTTGATTGTAGTTGGAATTGATGGGAATTTTATGCTACAAGTGATTATTTGTTGTATGAGTTATGTTTGGATTTGTGAGGAACTGATAAGAAGACTGAAAAAATTTATGCGAGTTGTGGAGTTTCTTGTGTCAAGTCATGTGAAAAGCTTGTTGTTTGTAGTTGGAATAGATGCAAAAGGTCTTAAGGAGGAATGTGTTTTTGGGGATTTTTATGTTTCAAGTGCTTAGTTCTGTCTGGATTTGTGTGGAATTGATAAGAATACTCAGAAAGATTGGAAATTTTAGTGGCTACAACTTTACTGTATATTGTATAGATCAAGAATAAAACATTCATTTGCTTATAAACAAGTGAGTTCATTGATAACTTTATACCATTCTGGAGTTTCTTGTGCCAAGTCATGTGAAAAAGCTTGTTGGAATTCATGATTACAAGGTCTTAAGAAGGAATGTGTTTTGGGACTTTTCTGTTTCAAGTGCTTAGTTCTGTGTGGAATTGATAAGAACACTTAAGAAAGATTGGAAACTTGAGTAGTTATAACTTTGTTATATAGAACATTAATTGGCTTCTAAACAAATAAGTTTGTTGATAACTTTGCTATATTATGTTTGGTTAATCTGGAAATATAATCTCTTTTCCAAAAACTGATCTCACGGGCTGCAAAAACTGATCTCACGGGCTGCTTGTGATTTGGTTATAAATCTTCTGGTAATTGTTGGTTGTCTGAGATATATAGCTTCTTGTTGTATGTTTTCTATGTTCCTTTTATCTTTTTACTTACATTGATTAAGCCTTACATTGATTACATTTGGGTGATTTGGTATAATGCAGGCTGCAAAAGAATTCGAGTCTGAGCTTAAGACGGAGCCTGAAGATTCTGTTGCAGAATCATCTCCAGTATCAACGAGTAACAAAGAAGAGGAGAAAAAAACTGAGGTTTCTTCAAGCTCAAAGGAGAATGTATGAAGATGAGACTTTAGTGTTTGCTTTTTCCTGTAGCTACAACAATTTATGCGATGATGAGTTTCGATCAAATACTCTTTTTGGAAGAAACAAAATAGCCCTCCAATGAAAAGTATAATCGGTTTGTGTTTTGAATCTATAAAACTCTCTTAAGTGAAAGCAAATGATATGCAGAAACTATGAGACCGCACAATCAAAATTCACGATGTAATTCTAAATGAGACCAAGGAAATACAGAGAACTCAGTAAACAAAGTGTCGAATTAAGACAAAACAGAGTACAAAATTCCTCTCTAAGTTCATTTTTTCTGGAGAATACAATTAAGTTTAGTTCCAGAATTAGTGAAGCACAAGACTAATTGTCTAGGCTCACTTGTTGTTCACTGAATAAGCTTCTGTCTCTTGATCCTCTCCAGTGCACCCAGTTTCTTGGCTGCACCGTCATCTCCATCTTCGACGTCTTCGTCTCTCTTTCTGGCGAGTCCTCCAAAAACAGCAGCAGGGACTTCTTTCTGAGCGATCTCCACTTGGTCTTCTCCATCAGACTCATCATCACTTTCATCAGGAAGCTCAATGTCTTCTCCGTTCCCCATCACCGGTTTCCCCTGATTCTCACCAGACTGTGAGATGACTCCTGCGCTGACAAACCCAACTCTTCTTCCGCCATCCTTCACTGCCTCTGTGTTGGTAGTCGTTGTAGTCAAAAGCTGTCTCTCTAGAGCTGCCATTTCGTCTTCCTGTAAACCTGCTTTCTTCAGCTCGTCTTTTGCCTCGTCCACATCTACCATCTTGTCCTTTTGCATCATGTTCTCTGGTAGAATGAAATGAGTCTGCAACAAAACGATCAAATATAGTCAGTTTCCAATTCCAAGTCAGTAAATACAGTAAATGGATTCTCAGAATTGACCAGAGTTGCTTCTCTGAGATCTGAAAATAATGGAGACTGATGCAAAAACACCCTAAAGTATTATGCTTTACCCAGGGACCAAAGAGGGCTAACCTGACTGTAGCTTGCAGAAACACTTCGCTTGATACGGAGCATTTCTCTGTAGGTATCCTCATTTCCGTGCTGGACCTCGAATTCATGCCACTTGTTCCAGAATTCGGGGTCGGACCTTGGGTCTGCAAACTGAGAGGCATACTTGTACAGTGCACGAGCACGATCAATTTCTCCCAAGCTTCTCTCCAGCTCTGCAAATTTTATGCACATGATCTTCACATCCTTGTGTGGAAGCCCAGATTCTATTGCTTGCTCATAAATCTCCCTTGTTCTGGGAACACCAAATATATCTGCTGCTCGAGAAATGTATATCTCGTACATCTCAAGTTTTTGGCTTTCTGGAACTTTTTTGGTGGCTTCCTCGTAAACCTTCATGGCTCGCTTGGCCAGACCATAATCCTCTTCTAGCTTAGCATACTGAAGGTATAACGTCCTGACAGCATCAGATGGAGCCTGCAATAGAGATAAAAGACATGTTAGATCACGTAAAATATCATCACATCAATAGACAAGTTCTCTGAGCACGTGGCCATTCAAAAGCAGTTAACTTAGGTGCTTGTTTGATCAGATCTGTGATCAGACAACACAGAAACAGTATTTTAACCAGTATGGGTAAAAAATAGATAAGCTTACCATTGAAACAGCATGCTCAAACAACTCTCTTGCCCGCTCCAGCTTTGTCTTCCCATATCTCTTGACAAACTTTGTAAGATAGGTTACCCATATGTCTTTTACATGAGGATACTTGAATATCTTGACACCTCTTTCATACACCTTGAATGCATCTTCAAAGTACTTATTTTCCTCAAGAAGGAAAGCATAATTCAATATAATCTGAGGCGTAGCTATTCTCAAATCCAATATTTTCTCATAGACTGCTCTTGTCGATTCTAACGTTCCCAGACTTTCCTCCAAATCAACATAAAAGGACCAAAGCCTCAAGGATCTATGCAGCTTCATCTGGACTGGTTCATTGCCATCAGCAGCAACTCTCCGTCTGACTTCTACTGTTGGTACAGCTGTAGCACGCCTCATCAGCTCTAATGCTCCTTTGAAATTTTTGTGTCTCAGCTCCATCTCAGCCCACTCACACCACACACTGGCGAGATGATCTACGTTTTTGTAGTTTACCTGGACTGCTTTGTCAAAAATGACTCTAGTATTGACCAGGTCTTTGTGATTTTCATACAATTTGGCAAAAGCAACCCACAACGTGTGAGGCTTCCCAACTGCTTTCATAGGATCCACAGTTCTCACTGCTTCTGTGTATGTGAGAATCTGCTTTGCTGCATTTCCCTCAAATATTTTGACTCTGCGATGCCATTGTTCAATATTGTGTGGATTTTGCCTAAGGAGAACACTGTTTGCTAGTGCAGGTCTTCTGTTCATCAGTTCCTCCAAGCGAGCCAATCTCAGGTCAACATCATTATCATCGTTCAACCAAAACCCATTCAGTATCTTCCTCTGCAGCTCTTTCACCGACAGATTAAAATTGAGGCGGACATCCTCATCATCGTCCTCTACGCCATTCTCTTCATCCTCATCTTCTTCATCACTTGAACTCATCATCTCCATCCTTTTTGCAACAGTACTTTCCTCAAATCTCGAATAAACATCAAATATAACACTGAAATCTCTCACAGTAACCACTTTCATCATACCCTCCTCATAGATATCCCTAGCTTTCTCCAGCAAATTCTTCCTAATGTAATAATCCGCAAGAGAAGTCCACAGCATTCCCACTTCATCCGTAAACTTCCTAATACCTCCTCTGATGATAGCATCAACATTAAGACCCAAAATAACATTAGCATGATGCACAAGAAGCTCACACAACTCCATCCACAGTTTATGCTTCGTCTTCCCTTTAATAGAATAAAACTTATCATCATTCAACACAGAAGCCAATCTCTCAGCAGATTCTTGCCAACGCTCTGACTTCACAAGAAACTCAATAAACTCCTCAATATGACTAGGATCATACATAAGATATCTCCTATAAACCCTAAGTGAAGTCTCAATAGGAATCCCATCCTGACTCACAAACACAAGATACGGTTCCCAGATCCTATCATGTTGCGTAACAGGCAAAGCACAAAGCGCACGGTCAAAACTTCTCCGAGTCCGAGTAATCAGTTTCTGAACCGTAAGAGTCTGAAGATACATAACCCAAATCCTAGGCATCTTATGCATAGTAACCAAAGCTCTTTCAAAAGTATTGTTGAGAGAATCATACTGGGGATGAGTAACAGGCAAATTCCTAACGATATCGAGCCGTTCTCTAAGATAAGCGTACCACAATTTATAACTTCCAGGAAGAGCTTTTAAAGCTCTCTCGTAGATAATGAAACGTTTCTTGAATGGAGATTCAGCTTTCGCAATCAGATATCTCCACCAAAGCTTCAAGCTAAATGGATTCCGTAAAATCTCTTCTTCGTATAAAAGATCTTCCTCAGAAGGATAAAGATCTTTGGAAATCGCCATATCCTTTAGATCTACAATAGGAAAAAAAAAAAAATGAGTAGGGATTTGAGAGCCTGTTCAACGAAACTACAGTGAATTGCGAAAGCTTAATTACACTGAGAAGCTTTACCGGCGACTGTGAGGAGCTAATCAACGGCAAAACGGCGGTGAAGTTTTTTTTTTTCTCCGGCGTGAAGGGTTTTTTTAGGGTTGGGGAAAGGAGAACGATTGTGTTGTGTTTTTAGCTAAGTATTATAAGTATATTTATATTGTGATATTACGAAATTACCCCTACTCTGATCGATCCACTCATACTTATTTATTCAGAGTTTGAGATAGCGATCTTAAATGAGTAATTTCGTTTGGTTATATAAACGTTGAAGTCGCAAATTTAAAGAAATCGAACCTCTATTTCTATTTCAAATTTTTTTTTTTATATATTAATTTTGAAGAACTAGATTTTGAAGGAGATCACAATTATTACATTGCAAAGAATACAGATTAGAATTCGAGATAAATTACTGAAAAACCAAGTAAAGAATTATGTAAAAAATATATGAATTACCTAGAATAAGTGATGTCAGCTCTATGTAAGCACGATGTTAGCATGTGTAAAAATATTTAGAGTGTGTATGAAGTAAACGTTTATGCAAGGGACCTTATCCTCTCCCTATAAATATGTGTATTCTCTCATGTAAAACATAAGTTTCATTTATAAAATATTCTCTCTCTAAATTTTCTTTCATGAGTTTCTAAGTTCTCTCTAGGTTTTCTAGATCTCAACATTGATATAATCAATTTCCTATTGAACTATCATGTCATTGTAGCACAATAAGGTATCAATCCAAATAGGTGCGATATTAACCAGAAAGGATGCAATCAAACAGTTTAAGTCAAGCCAAGCAAGCAATAGGTTGTGAAACTATCAAACTAAGAAAGCAATAATCAAAAGCAATAACAGAGACTAAAAACTGAGACTAGCAGAGGCCAACAGAACGATAGTTACTAACAGAGACTAGCAAAAGCAGTAAAACAGAAATCAATCAAGCAAGAGAACCTCCTAAGGATGTGGTTATTGACTTAGTGTATCCTCTTAATCTACCTAATCTATCCCATCTTTAAGAACTCTAATGACTACTCAGAACACATGAAGAACAGCAAGAACACAAACCCATAAATCATAAAAACTTGCATAATTGGAAAGATTAAGAAGAGAATAGATAGATTAGGAAGATTCAAACAAAAATAACAAGTAGATTCAAAGTAATCAGATCACAAAAACAAGAACAGGTTCAGAAAGCTTGAAAAACGAGTTTTTCTCAATCTTAGATTAATACAGGGTATTTATAGTCTTAGGTGAAACCCTAAATCACAAAAAGATAAAATAGCTAAATTCGGGGGTGCACTCGACCACCATGGTCGAGTGCCTTGGTCGAGCTGGCTCAATTCTTCAAGACAGCATTTTTCTGGAGAGCTCGACGTGCTAGCTCGACCTCCTTTTGTCGAGCTGGGTCCAAAACTTCAAGATGACTCTTTTATCTTGGGCTCGATGTGGTAGCTCAACCAGGGATGGTCGAGCTAGGCGAGAAAACTTCAAGATGGCGTTTTTATGGTGGACTAGATCAAGGGGCTCGACCTCCCTGCTAGAGCTGGGCTCAAAGTGCAGTTTTTGGTGAAGAATGCACTAGTTCGACCTGCTGACTCGACCTGCTTGCTAGAGTTAGTCTCCATTCGAGTTTCTGGTCGAGTTCAACTCTCCTTTTCTCCATTTGACTTCAACATCTCCAATATCCTTTGAATGCACCTGAAACAACTCAAAAATGCAATATGCATGCAATCCTAATGCAAAACACTCTAAGTATGCAAAACTGGAAACAAATGTCAAGAATATGCTATTAGACAAGGCTAAATGGATGATAAATGCATGCTCAAACCATGTAAAATATAGACATATCAACTCTCCCAAACTTAGTCTTTACTTGCCCTCAAGCAAACAGCCAAGAATAAGATGGAGGAGAGGTTTGAAAATGGGAATTCAGAACCAAAGCATGCTCATATAATAGATTATCTCAATGTCCAAGTTCCTAGTTCTAGAATGCAAAGTATATGAAGTCTATTTAAAAAATTTAGCCATACTCTTCACAGCACAATTTCAATTAAGTCTCAACCTAGACATGCATTCAAATCTGCCATTCTCTTTAACATTCAATTAAGCAGAAACCATGAATCAAGCTATGCACATTCAATGAACTCATTTCGCTAAGGGTAAGGTTAAGAGACAAAGATGGTCCCTTTCACATGGTTTGATCAGTTCAGAACAGGGATCTCTCAAGAAAATGAATGAGCTTCAGTAGAATGCTAAAGGTAAGAACCAACCTATGCATACAAGAATAGACTCTCATCTACCCAATCATACACAAGTGTTCTTAACCCCCAGTTCTAAACCCAGAAAGTTGTCCTAATTCTACCCTTAACACTTAGGCAATTTGCCTTGAACTTTTCTTGGATCAGACTCATTTTTTTTCTTTTTTTTCTTGTTCTAGGAGAGGTTCATTATACTTCTAGCGGACTAAGGTCTTTCTTTTGGTTTTTTACTACCAGTTTAGGCGTTTTCTATATATTTTTTTCAGACTTTAAGATTTGCCTTTCTTTTCTTATTCTTAGCACACCCCCAAATCTTTTACTAGATTAACACATTTTCATATCATTCCTCTCCTAAGAACTCTTAATCTTTTTTTTTCATCTTTCTCTAAGTTTTCTTTCTTTTTTTCACAGAACCAAACCCTATACCCAATGATCAAGATCCCACCTAGTCCTATCTGATTCAAAAATTGCAAACCAGAACTACATGAGATTCTATCCTTGTCAGCTCAAACCTAACACTTTCTACCAAGCTCATTCAAAAATAGGCCTCACACACTCAATAAAGTAGTAACATGGCTTGAAAGAAGACTAGACTAAGGGCATGGTAAAACTGTTCAAATGATGAGAACAGCTACTTGGGTTGGCAAGAGTGGTAAACAGGTGAAAGAAAATCCAAGTATGTATATGGTATCCATCAGTTCAAATGCAGTGCATAGACATGATAATTATAAGTCAAGTTCAGGTTCAAATAGATAGAGAATGGTATCAAATCACAGCATGCTTCAATTGAGACATAATCCTAGTTGTGCATACAAAGTATGGTGCAGTCATACTTCAAGTTTATTAACAATGCATTAGACAACTAGAAACGAGGTCATTGAGATTATCATATTAAATCAGCAAGCTTGCAAGGTTATAATCATCATAATCCCCTATGTATATGCAACAACCCTATATGAAACAATATAGACTCAATCCTAAAATATAAATGCAACTACATGAACACTCTTTTTTTAAAAAAATTTTTTTTTGGTTTTTCTATGCCATACATGCATGTAAACTCAAATATGCACAAAATAAAAATAAGAACACAGAAAACAACATAGTGAACATATTAAACACATTTTAACCCTTCTCCCCAAACTTAAATTACACAGTCCCTTGTGTAATAAAAATTTAGAAAGAAGGTTTAAGAAACAACAGAAAAAAAAAAAAAAAAGGATGTGCTTAATAAAAAGCAAGAAAGAAATACAAATGATATATACAAGAATGGATAGAACAGGTATCTCAAGGGTTGGAGAAGAGGATATTGAATCCTCCATGCTTTCTCTGGTGTAATCAGTGTGGGAGCTTGGCTCGACCACTGACTCTACCACCCTAGTCGAGCTAGTTGGTCGAGTCAGATGTAGACAGGGTGCTGACTCTACCAGGTCGGAAAATTCTCAAACACGATAAATAACAATTAATCAATGATAGATAACAATTAATCAATTAAGGTTCAATTCAATTAAGCGCCGTTCTTGAACTCAAACACGATAATATAGTCAACCAACTGTCGTTGCGAAAACTAACTAAGTCTAAAATCTAGAATTCCAAATCTCTTTGCAAATCCTACAAATTAAACCAGCAATTAATTCAAGTTTGATATGTTCACAATTCGATTAAACCAAATCTCTTTGCAGATAACCGAATTGCTCACCCTAGGTTTTATCAGATTACTCAATTGCACTGTCGTGCCTAATCGATTAATCTAAGTTCTATGTTCTAGGTGATCAGACTAGAAATACCTTTGAGAACAACCTATGGTGAAGAACTATTCAGGTTATGAACCCTAACAAATCAATCATCATAAATCAGAGAAATCCATATGAGAAAACCCTGAACCTAAAATGAGACTACTCAGACATGATAGATGAAACAAATAACATAACTGAATAAATCATGAAATTAAACAAAAAAATAAAAACAAGGGTTCGGGATCTTCTCTATGATGAACAAAGTCTTGGATCTGTCTCCCTCACAAAAGCTCTCAAATCTCAGTGGTGGCTCAAGAATAATAGTGAAAAGTAAAGTCTGCCTCTCCCTTTACCTAATGACTAAAAGTTTGCTTAAATAGGTCTAAAAACACGAGCTGGGTCTCTTATGGTGAGAATTCTCTTCCTTGGATATCTCTTTATTTCGCGTCGGTTACGTCGGTATCGATCGATACCGGGGTGGTGTCGATCGATACTCAGGCTTCAAAACGGGTACTTTCTTCGGTTTGCTCCAAAAAGCTCCAAATGGTTCCAAAATCTCCAATTTCGTCTCAAACGTGCTAAGACCTTAAAAGACTCCAGAACGATACAGAAGACACTAGAAAGACTCGATAAAACAACTTATATCATGGCTAAAAACGGGTAAAAACCATGATATATCAATGCTAAAGGTAAGAACCAACCTATGCATACAAGGATCGATTCTCATCTACCTAAAAGTGATGGGTGATGGGTGATGAGTGATGCTTCTTATCCCTAGACTCTTTAATATCTCACAGGACATGACATTCACACTTGAACCGGAGTCGTATAGAGCATCCTTAATTTCCAAATCACCAAAAAAGCAGGTTATGGAGAACATACCGGGATTCCAAAGCTTGGGGAGAGACTTAGGCTCAATCCTTGTCGTGCTTGGTGAATCAATGCAATCGACACTACCCTTGTATTCAACCATGGTTACGTCCTTATCTTTCTTGAATCTTCCTGGGAATGAAAGTTTGGGCTTATATGGAGGTAGAGCAAAGGGTGATTGCCTTTCCTTGGAAGAAAGTGATTTTTCAGCAGGTGGTGGATGAACTCGAGATGGAGCTCGAACAGGTTGATCGAGTGCTTTGTTCGAGTCCATAATCGGCTGATCAATTTGAACTTTTCTTTGGCACAAATCCTCCCTATCTTGGTCTTCAATGTCCACAGTGATTGGAGTAGTTCCTTCTCTTGCTGGGAGCGCTCTTCCGCTCCTCAAAGTGATTGCATTGGTGTTAACATCTGAACCATAAAGCAAAGACTCAATTTCTCTAATTTCAGCTTCATGATCAGCAATGGGACTTGATTCGAGTGAAAAGATGGCATTACAATACTCTTTTGGGTTCTCAATTGCTTTTCTAGGAAGTTGTCCAATAGGCTTTGTGGAAGAGGTGGAGGCAGTCATGTTCTCCATGTACTTAATTTTAGAGTTCAGTGTCTCAATCTTGCTGTTGAGATCATTGTAGGTGTAGTCCATCTGGGTTTTCACTTCAGCAAACTTTTTTGCTGCTTCCATAGCACCTGCTGCTTGACCTTGGAGTAGCTGTTGCATCATTGTCTTGAGTTCTTGATTTAGTGCTGTAGACGGTGGAACTTGTTGTGCAAAACCTGAAGGTGGACCCATGACTCCTTGTTGTTGATAACTTCTTTGGTATTGCTGCTTAGGAACAAAGCTTTGATTTTGGTTGTAAGCAACAAAAGGCTTGTTTTGTAGCTGTTGCGCTGAGGTGGGTAGAGGTGATCCTGCTCGTTTAGGTTGCTTTTATAGTTGATGAAACCCTTGTTGTAACCTCCCTGGTTCTGAATATAGCTTATCTCTTCTACCTGATAGCTCTCCCCATCCTGAACTTGAAGTTGCCCTTCTTTACTAACAAAGTGAACTTGCTTTTGTTGGACTAGGAAAAGCTTATCCAACTTCTCATTAAGATATTTGATTTCTTGCTTATACGTCTCACCGGAATCCGCATTCTTCCTTACGCTCCTATCATAATCCTCATTGTAGTTCCCATCAGATTGAGCAAGGTTCTCCACTAGATCCCAGCCTTCATCAACATCTTTGTTTAGGAAGTTTCCATTCCTGGCTGTATCTAGTAACATCCTTATCTTTGGGAGAACTCCTCTGTAAAGAGTGCTAAGAATGGACTCATTGCTGAATCCATGATAAGGACACTGAGATTGGTAGCTCTTGTATCTTTCCCAAGCTTCACAGAAAGTTTCACCATTCTTTTGTGCAAATCCAGAGATCTCATTGCGGAGTCTTGCTGTCCTTGAGTTTGAGAAGAACTTGGCAAAGAAAGCCTTTTCGCAGTCATCCCAGGATGTAATCAATCAATGAGGTAAATTCTTCTCCCACAGATGGGCTTTGTCACCAAGAGAAAAGGGGAAAAGTGGAAGTTTAAAGCCATCTTCACTGACTCCATTGATCTTAGTGAGGCTGCAGAGCCTATCAAACTTGTCCAAGTGATCAAGAGGATCCTCCAGAGGCAACCCGTGGAATTTGTTGCTTTGCACCATAGCTATCAAACCACTCTTGATCTCAAAGTTGTTATTTTAGATTGTAGGAGGTACAATCCCTTGCCTATGAGTGTGAGTATTAGGAGCATCTCCTGCTCCAATCAATCGTGGCCTCCTCAGAGGAAGTTCTTGTTCATTTTGTCCTTGTGGGTTTTCTTCTATTTCCACTTGATCCTGTTGATCAATTCTGATGTGTTCTCTCTGCTCACACAACCATCTTGGCTGATTAATATAGTCGCGGTAGGGTAGGAGGTTCTGGTTTCTTTTTGATCTTGTTTGCATTCAGGTGAAGGTAGACTCGATTGACTGACTCGAACAGGGCACTCGAGTTGGTTGGTCGAGTCAGAACAGGGCACGGATAGAATATGTCTGATGACGTGTATAAGTACCTGAGATGCAAAGACAATGAAGGAAACATAAGGTGAGTAGCAAATTAGACTTAAAAGAACTTGATCTCAAATAATTTGAAATCCTAATTGTAACAAACAACACCCAAATGGCAACGAAGCTAAATTGATATAAGTCAATTTGATATAAGTCAAACTGATATGGGTAAATTCCCTAATACACTGTCATTGTAGCACAGAAAGGTGTCAATCTAAATGGGTGAGCTATTAACCAGAAAAAATGCAATCAAACAAAATTAAGTCAAGCCAAGCAGTAGATCATGAGATTAACAATCTATCAGAACAATAATTAAAGCATTACAGAAACTAATAACAGAACTAGCAGTTACTAATAGAAGCTACAGAAGCAATGTAAACAGAATTCAATCAACTAAACAGAAGCTCCTAAGGATGGGATTATTGATTAGTATTTTTTCTTAATCTACCTAGGTGTTTAACATACTCAAGCAGAGCTAATTCCCTAGACAATAAACTCAATAGTAGCTAAATCCATTCTCATGACAGATAACCTCAAGCTAGACTAGTTCGAGACCTAAATCTCTTTAGCGAAATCTAACCTAGCAGGCATTAAGATTCAGTCTATTAAACCTAATAAACACCCTAGACAACCAATCTCTTAGGCTAAGAATGTAAATCTCTAGAATTAGTTGGTTCAAGCATTTCACCAAACACTTAGTGGGCGTGGAAATCCCTAAGTTCTAATTCTAATTGATTAGAGAGAAACTAGCATTAATATCGCTAATCCAGAAGGGAATTCAAGTAATCTAAGGTTAAACAACCTAGGAGACTAAGATTCCATACTTAATCTAACCCATCCTTAAGAACCCTAAAGACTACTCAGAATTAGTGGGCGTGGAAATCCCTAAGTTCTAATTCTAATTGATTAGAGAGAAACTAGCATTAATATCGCTAATCCAAAAGGGAATTCAAGTAATCTAAGGTTAAACAACCTAGGAGACTAAGATTCCACACTTAATCTAACCCATCTTTAAGAACCCTAAAGACTACTCAGAGCTCATGATGAACATCAAGAACACAAATCCAGAAATCATTAAAACTTGCATAAATGGAAAGATTAAGATGAAAATAGAGAGACTACTGAGAATCAAACACAAATACTAAATAGATTAAAAGAAATCTGATTACAAAGCAAGAACAAGTTTTAGAGGCAGAGAAAAATCCAGCAGACTCCCCTCTTGTCCAGGGGATAATACAGGGTATTTATAGAATTTTGGACAAAAACCCTAACTCACAAACAGACAAAATAGCTAAGTTCGGAGGTGCACACGAGCTGGGGGTCGAGCCCTTTGGTCCAGTCCGGCATAAAATCTTCAAGACGGCAACTTTGTGGTGGACTCGAACGGGGCACTCGAGTGGTGGGTCGAGCTGGTTCCCAAGGCGGTGCCTTTATGATGGGCTCGAGTGGTGGACTCGAGTGGTGGCTCGAGTGGTGGACTCGAGTGGTGGCTCGAGGTAGCTTCCAAGGTCTCGCCTTTATGGTGGACTCAAGTGGTGGACTCGAGCGTTCGCTTCCAAGGTGGCGCGTTTAGGTTGGACTCGAGTAGTGGCTCGACCGGTGGGTCGAGCTGGTCGGTCGAGTCAGTCGTCCGAGTCTTCGTCTTTGGTTCCACTCGACTTCCTGCTCGAGCTCTTGCTCGAGTCTGGTTCCAAGGCCTCTGTTTTAAGCTCCACTCGAGCCTCCTGGTCGAGTGCATGGTCGAGTTAAGCTCTCCTTTCCTTCCTTCTCTCCATTTGACCTAAACATCTTCGATATTCCTTGAATGTACCTGATACAGCTCCAAAATGCTGTATGCATGCAATCCTAACGCAAAACACTCTAAGTATGGAAAACTAGAAATAAGTGGTATGAAATGGTGATAATATGCTATGAGATAAGGCTAAATGGAAGATAAATGCATGCTAAAAGCGTGTAAAATATAGACATATCATCTACCCTTATCCTTTTCGTTTATTTGCTTCCGCATCATAGGTTGTTTAGTTTTCTGTTTTGTTTGCATCTTTCATTTAAATAATTAAGAAAACCAAATAAAAATCTAGTTTCGTTTGTCGGTAGTCTAAGTGTGCATCTAGTTATCATACGTTTAAAAAAAAAACAAAAAAAAACTTAGGGTTCGTATTAGTTCCATCGTTAATCACCTTGCATCCGAAGTTACAGTATTGCATATCAATTTTTTTTGTTTTTGGTACTTGTTACGGCCTATCTTTTGGTTTTGGTTGTCAGTGTTTTAGGTCTTGACCACAGCCATTGCTAGGAGCCTTGAGGGTGAAGAAGACGTGCAAGAGGTAGCTTTCCCTCTCGACCTCGGGCCGAGAGGAGAACATTCCTTTTACCCTCTCTTTATTTCTTTTTTTACTCCTTGCTTGATTGCATAATTCCGAAATCTCCTGTCATAACTATTTTGCATAATATTGATCACCATCTTGCCATATATATATATATATATATATATATTTTTTTTTTAGCATCCATACTTCAAAAAAAAAAAAAACATGAAATATCGCATTGCGTATCATAGTTCGATTTTTTCTTTGGGTCTTTTGCTTTGTGTCGAGTTTCAGGATTTGTCACGTCATTCATTGAGTCAACGAGCTAAACAAGAGCAGAGAAGGAAGCTTCTCAAACTCGGCCACAAAACCGAAACGAGAACTTTCTTTACCTTTTTCCCTTGTTTTCATTTATTTCCTTGATTGATTGCACATCTCTTAATCTCATCTAATCACCATCGTTTGCATCATCCCACTTGCTCACTTGTCATATATGTTTAGCATTCATAAACTTAAGTAAAAATATATATATATATATATATTATATCACATCATTCATATCTTAAGTCTATCCTTACATCTTTTACTTTGATTCGTGTACACTCACCTATCCTTTTGGTTTGGGCTGTTTGTTTTGAGTAAAGGGTAAGCATGGCTGAGGATGACAATGTCCCCCTAGACGCTATCATGGCCATGTTGCAAACTATGAGGAACGAATGGTAACGATGGCCCAACAAGTCGGCGATCTTTGCCAAGACTTCAGCGAGCGACTAGGGCGATTGGAGTATCTCTCTCCCTCGCCTCCAGAACCTAACCCCCGAGGTCCAAGAGCACAACAACTACCACCCATCAACTTAGACCAAGACAAAGAAGAGTTATCAGAATCATATGGAGATTCACTCGACCCTTTAGCACATCAACATCGATAAGTTGATCCGCTTCGATGACATCACTCTAGATAGGTAAATCCTAGAGAAGCTAATCACGAGATAAAACTAACGCCGCCATCTTTTGCTAGAAAAAAGGATTCCGAAGCCTACTTGGATTGGGAGAGAAGGCTCGAGTACATTTTCGAGTGCTATGGATACGGCGAGCATAAAAAGGTGGCCTTAGCCGCGACTCAACTCACGGGCAACGCTTTGGCATGGTGGGACATAACCATTGCTAAGAGATGAAGACTCTGATTCGGACTTGTGACAACATGGGTTGACTTGAAATACCTCATGAGGTTAAGGTATGTCCGGAAACACTTCCATAGAGATTTACAAAAATGATTTCGTAAGTTGACGCAGGGACAAAGAAACGTGGAAGATTATTTTGAGAAATTCGAGAAGCTCATGAACTCTTTAGAGCTAGAGGAATTCGAGGAGGCAGTGATGGCCCAATTCATCGAACATTTGCAAGAACGGATCCAGAGAAAAGTTAAGAGGACCAAATACGACAGCTTACACGAGCTACTTCACTTGGCGGTCCAAATCGAGCAACAAATCAAACATAAAACGAGCCTAACCACCCGTCCAAGAAATGCTAACCAGACTTGGAGGAAAGAGCCACCTAAGCCATAAGATAAGGTCAAGTCAGTAGAGATCGATTTCTGGTTTAAATCAAAGCCAACCGAGCCGCAAAAGAGCTTCCATGAAGACCAAGGTAAGTCTTCTAATCAAGTTAATCGTACCATGTCATAACTTGTTTCAAGTGTCAGGGACGCGGGCACATGGCTAGAGATTGCCTGAACCGAAGAGTTATGATCCTCACCAACACGGGGGAATATGAATCCCAAGATGAAGCCGAGATTGAGTATCCGGATATGGGAGAATAACTCATGATCCGACGAGTTTTAATATTCAAATAGGGCCCGAGAAGACCGAGCAAAAAGAGAATCTCTTTCACACCCGGTGCACTATTAACAACAAGGTTTGCAATTTAATCATAGATGGTAGATCTTGTACTAACGTGGCTAGGAAGTTACTTGTTGAAAAATTAGGTCTTGTCCGAGCCAAACATCCGAGACCCTACAACCTGAGATGGCTCAATGACAAAGCTGAGATGAAGATCACCGAGTAGGTAACGGTCTCATTTAGTGTTGGTAAATATATTGACCAAGTTACTTATGATATAGTCCCATGCAAGCCGGTCACTTCCTACTAGGGAGACCTTGGCAATTTGACCGAGAGACTCAACACAATGGCCGTAAAAACCATTACTCGGTCACTCAGAACGGCCGTAATATACTCTCGCGCCTCTTAGACCAACACAAGTCCATGCACTTCAGGTAAAAATGGCTAAGGAAGACGAAGATTGTTTACTAATGGCCAAGGGCCCGATATTACTAATGGTCTATAAAGATTGTTTGAGCGTAAAAACAGGTGAGGTACCCGAGGAGATTCAGCCTTTGATCCAAGAGTACGAGGATGTGTTTCCCGACGACCTCCCACCCGGCCTACCTCCACTACGCAGGATCGAATATCAAATCGATCTAGTCCCGTGGTCCGCTCTACCAAACAAACCGGCATATCAAAATTAACCCGGACAAAACCAAAGAACTCGAGAGACAAGTTCGAAACCTTCTTGACCGAGGTTACATCCGAGAAAGCCTTAGTCCCTACGCCATACCTGTCTTACTTGTCCCAAAGAAAGAAGGCACTTGGTGAATGTATGTAGATTGCCGCGTCATCAACAACATAACTATCAAGTACCGATACCCTATACCACAACTAGACGACATGCTCGATGAACTTAGTGGCTCTACCATCTTCTCAAAGGTGGATCTTAAAAGCGGATATCACCAAGTCCGAATGCGAGAACGCGACGAGTGGAAGACCGCTTTCAAAACCAAGCAAGGACTATATGAATGGCTTGTCATGCCCTTCGGACGTACCAACGCCCCTAGCACATTCATGCGCCTCATAAACAAGGTTCTTCGTTCCTACATTGGTAAATTTGTCGTAGTCTATTTTGATGACATTTTAATATATAGTAAGGACTTGCAAGAACACATATGTCACATTGAACTTGTACTCAAATCGCTTCAGAAGGAAGGTCTATACGCCAACCTAAAAAAGTGTATCTTTTGTACTAAGAAACTTGTCTTTTTAGGTTTTGTCATTAGTGAACAAGGCTTACAAGCGGACGAGGAGAATATCCGAGCCATCCGAGAATGGCCAACACCAACAACCATCAGACACGTCTGAAGTTTCCATGGACTCGCTAGCTTCTACGTTAGAAAGATTTTAGCACACTAGCCGCGCCACTCACTGCCGTGATCAAGAAGAACAAACCGTTTTCATGGGGAACCACACAAGAATAAGCCTTCAACGCGCTAAAAAAAGAAACTAACTCAAGCTCTGGTTTTATCCTTACCTAACTTTGATGAGATTTTTGAGATTGAATGTGATGCTTCAAGTTTAGAAATTGGAGCCATTCTACAACAAAGGAAGAGACCCGTGGCGTTTTTCAGTGAGAAACTTAATGGGGCCAAGCTCAACTATCCGACCTACGACAAGGAGCTATATGCATTGGTGCGAGCTTTACAAACGTGGCAACACTATTTGTTGTCTAAGGAGTTTATCATCTACACCGATCATGAGACCTTTAAGCACTTGCGTGGCCAAACCTCACTTAAACAGAGACATGCGAAGTGGCTCGAGTTTATAGAGACGTTCCCTTACGTCATTAAGTATAAGAAGGGCACGGAAAATGTGGTAATTGATGCTTTATCAAGACGCTACACACTCATCACCACACTAGTAGCCAAGATTATGGGATTCGAACACCTCAAAGACCGTTACTCGATGAATCCTGATTTTTCCAAAGCTTATGAAGCTTGTGGTAAGGGTGAATTCTATTCCTTTTATATACATGATGGGTTTCTTTTCAGGAAAAATAGGTTGTATTGATATGTTCGTATTTTGCATCGTTTTAGCTTGCATAAATCATACGTTTTGACGTGTTATTCACCCCGTTCTTGTTATTTATTCCGAGTTTTGCATACTTAGAGTGTTTTACATTAGGTCCGCATACATCCTGCATATTTGGCTTGTTACAGGTACTTTCGGGTGATTTTGGAGAAGTTAGACCAGAAGCTATCCGGGACGTGCTGCTCGAGTCCATACAGAGCAATTCTGATCGAGTCCGTGCTGAGCAGAAGCTGTCTGGGACATGCTGATCGAGTCCATGCTGAGCAGAAGCTGTCTGGGACATGCTGATCGAGTCCGTGCAGGATACCCATGCAGACGTGATCGAGTCTAAGCAGGAGATGGAGCAGAAGTTCAGCTCGAGCACCCATGCTCGAGCTGTATGATAAAGCAGAGACTAAAGGTGGCGTCTTGAAGTTTCAGAACCCAGCTTGAGCCCCTGCAATCGAGTGGACTACTCAAGCTCATCTCAGAAAAATGCAGTCTTGATTTCGTCTGTTTGAGCACAGCACTCGACCAAGACTTTGCCGAGCTGGACCTTATCCTGCACATTTTTACTATTTTGCGCATGACGTTTTAGGGTTTTTAAGACTTAGTATAAATACCTAATATTGGGTGAAGACTAGGATAACGTTTTTATCTCTAATATTTCGAGTTTTTCCTTGTGTTCTTCTCTGCTCTTAGTTTCCAGAACTTGTAATTTGATTTCTACTTGTTATTTTGAGTTTGTTCCTTCTGTTCTATCATTATCTCTATCTATTTCTATCGTCTATGCAAGTTTTTATGATTTATGGGTTTGTGTTCTTGATGTTCTTCATGAGTTTTGAGTAGTCACTAGGGTTCTTGAGGATGGGATAGATTAGGTGTAGAATCTTGGTCTTTCAGGTGGTTTAAGTGTAGATCGTTTGATTTCCCTTCTAAATCAGTGTTCTTAATGCTAGTTTCTTTCTGATCAATTGGAATTAGAACTTAGGTGTTTTTCCGCCCAGAAGGTGTTTGATAAAATGCTTGAATGAGCTGATGTTAGAGATTTGCATACCTAGCCTAAGGGATTAGTTGTCTAGGGTGTTTATTGACAATATTGAACTGAATCGTATTGCCTGCTAGGGTAGATTTCGCTAAGGGATTGGGTCTGGAACTGGTCTAGTTTGAGGTTACTTACCACGGGAGTGGACTTAACTGGTTTTGATGTTTGATGTCTAGGGAATAGCTTGATTGAGTTTTGTTAAACCACTTGAATAGGCTAAGAGGACACACTGAGTCGATTACCCCCATCCTTAGGAACTTCTCTTGTATTGTTGAATTAGCTGCTAGTCCTATACGCTGCTTTTTACCCCAAATGCTATTTCTGTTATTGCTTGGTTTCTGCTAGTTCTTGTTAGTCCTATGCGGTACCTGTTTTAGTGTCCATTCTCAGTTTTTGTCTAGGTTGCTAGACCCCAATACGCTATTTGCTTGGCTTGACTTGAATTGCTTGATCGCATCCTTTTTGGTTAATATCTTCACCCTTATGGATTGACACCTTACTACTACAACGAAAACTTGGTCTAGTAAGAAATTGACTTATATCAATTTGGCGCCGTTGCCATTTGGGTGTTGTTTGTTACAATTAGGATTTCAAAACATTCTAGATCAAGTTCTTTTACATTTCTTTGGTTACTAACTTGACTGTCTTTGCATTTTAGGTACACATCCACCTGCATGCAAACCAGATCAAGAGGAAGTCAGAACCTCCTCCGCACCATCGATAATATTGACAGGCTACAACAACAGTTGCGAGCGCAGCGAAAAAACATCCAAGACGACATTCAGAATCCACTCGTCATGGAAGACCAACCACAGGTTCAAGACCCTCCTGTGAGGAGGCCCCGTTTGATAGGAGCCGGAGATGCCCCTAACACTCATACCAACAGACAAGGCATTGTCCCTCCTACGGTCCAGAACAACAATTTCGAGATCAAGAGCAGCTTGATCGCCATGGTGCAGAACAACAAGTTTCATGGACTACCTATGGAGGACCCTCTTGATCATCTGGATGAGTTCGATAGGCTCTGCAGCCTTACCAAGATCAATGGGGTCAGTGAAGATGGTTTCAAGCTAAGGCTCTTTCCCTTCTCTCTAGGTGACAGAGCCCATCACTGGGAAAAGACTCTACCCCATGGATCCATCACTTCATGGGATGACTGCAAGAAAGCCTTCTTGGCCAAGTTCTTCTCCAATGCCAGGACAGCTCGCTTGAGGAATGAAATTTCTGGGTTCACTCAGAAAGATGGTGAAAGTTTCTGTGAATGCTGGGATCGCTTCAAGGGCTACACTACTCAATGCCCTCACCACGGTTTCAGCAACGAGTCACTCCTTAGCACTCTCTACAGAGGAGTTCTCCCGAAGGTCCGCATGCTTCTAGATACGGCCAGCAGTGGTAACTTCCTCAACCAAGACGTTGATGCTGGCTGGGCACTTGTGGAGAACCTAGCCCAATCTGATGGTAACTACACTGCTGAGTATGATAGGAGTGTCCGGCCAAGTATTGGAACAGATGATCAGACTAGGGCCATCAAGGCCTTGACCGCTAAGTTAGATCAACTGCTACAGCAGAAGAAACAGGTTCACTTTGCTTCTGAGGATACAGTGTTCCAAGTTCAAGATGGGGAGGATGATGATCTAGAGGAAGTCAGCTATGTGCAGAATCAGGGTCAATACAACAAAGGTTTTATCAATTACAAGAACAACCCGAATCTGTCCTACAGAAGTACCAATGTTGCTAACCCTCAAGATCAAGTCTACCCACCTCAGCAACAACCTCAGTCCAAGCCTTTCATTCCCTACAATCCGCAGCAGAACTTTGCCCCTAAACCGCCTTTTCAGAGTCATCACCAACACCAGGAAACCCCATGTCCACCACCCGGTTTTCCGTCTCACCACGCTCAGTCTTCTATTGCTCCAGATCAACAGACAAATGCCTTGCTGCAGCAACTCCTACAGGGTCAAGCAGCTGGTGCACTTGACACAGCCAAGAAGTTTGGTGAACTTAAAACCCAGATGGACTACACCTACAATGATCTTAACAGCAAGATTGAGTCTCTCCAGTCCAAGATTTGTTCCATCGAGGGCAAGACAGCTTCATCCTCTAACACTTCCCAACTCCCAGGAAAAGTGGTCCAGAACCCTAAGGACTACGCTCACATCAGTGCCATCACTCTGCGGAGTGGGAAGGAGTTACCTGAGAGGGAAGGATCTCCTGCGATCACTGCAGACAGTGAGGATCAAGACGGGGAGGATTTGGTTCCCAAAAACGACCAAGACAAGAGTCCCACGCCTGCTGGAGCACCCCAACTCGACCTGAATGGTCAAGACAGTCTACCTCCTGCACCTAAATCTGTGATTTCAGAGGAAAAGAAGGCACCATATGTCCCTCCTCCTTACAAGCCCAAATTGCCTTTCCCAAAGAGGTTTAAGAAGGACTTAATGGAGAAACATAAACAAATCTTTGATAAGCATATCAAGGAAGCTGAGATCAGGTTGCCTCTCATTGATGCCTTCTCCATGGTACCTGCCTATCAGAAGTTTTTGAAGGATGTAGTAGCTGAGAAAGACAAGAAGGTTCAGGGTATGGTTGCCCTATCAGAGGAGTGCAGCGCCATCATTCAGAAGAGAGTCGTCAAAGAGAAGTCAGGCGACCCGGGTTCTTTCACTTTACCGTGCTCTCTAGGTCCACTAGTTTTCAAGAAATCTCTCTGTGATCTTGGAGCATCTATCAGTCTTATGCCACTCTCGGTTGCAAGGAAGCTAGGATTCAGCAACTATAAGTCCTGCAACATCTCTCTGGTTCTTGCAGACAGATCAATTAGGACTCCTCATGGTATGCTAGCAGATCTCCCTCTGATGGTTGGTACAGTGGAGATACCTACAGATTTTATAGTTCTTGAAATGGATGAAGAACCAAGAGATCCTCTGATTCTGGGCAGACCTTTCCTAGCTACAGCCGGTGCAGTCATTGATGTCCGAAAAGGGAAGATCGATCTCAATCTTGGGAATGATCTCAAGATGACATTTGATGTCAAGGAGACCATGAGAAAGCCGGAAATAGAAGGACAAGTCTTCTATGTTGAGGTAATGGACAAGCTTGCTGATGAGCTTCTGGAGGAGCTTAATCAAGATGATCACCTTCAGACGGCCTTAACCAAGAGTGGTGAGGATGGGTATTTGCATGAAGAGACCTTGGGGTATGAGATGATCTTAGACTCACACAAGATTCTGGAAGAGTCAGACGGGTTTGAGGAGCTGATAGGGGCCAACACAGAAATTCATGCTGTTGAGGACACCAAGCTCGACCAGCAGACCCAAGACAGACAGCTCTGCAGCGACAACTGGTCGAACTGCGAGCACCTAAGGTAGACCTCAAACCTCTTCCTTCTGGGCTAAGGTACGCTTTCCTTGGACCAAACTCTACTTACCCAATCATAGTAAATGACATGCTGAATGATGATGAGTTGAATTTGCTGTTGATTGAGTTGAGGAAGTATAGGAAGGTAATAGGATACTCTCTTGATGATATAAAGGGAATTTCACCTAGCTTGTGCACTCATAGAATCCATCTGGAAAATGAATCATATGCTAGTATTGAACCCTAGAGGAGATTGAATCCTAATTTAAAAGAAGTTGTTAAAAAGGAAATTCTTAAGTTGCTAGGGGCTGGAATCATATACCCCATATCTGATAGTACTTGGATTTCACCTGTGCATTGTGTACCTAAGAAGGGAGGCATTACTGTGGTTAGGAATGATAAGGATGAATTGATACCCACTAGAACTATCACTGGCCATAGAATGTGTATCGGTTACAGGAAGTTAAATGCTGCATCTAGGAAAGATCATTTCCCATTGCCATTCATTGATCAGATGCTAGAAAGACTTGCTAATCATCCATATTACTGTTTCTTAGATGGATATAGTGGTTTCTTTCAAATTCCTATTCATCCTAATGATCAAGAGAAAACTACATTCACTTGTCAATATGGAACATTTGCATATAGGAGAATGCCTTTCGGTCTTTGTAATGCACCTGCTACTTTTCAGAGATGCATGACTTCTATATTCTCGGATTTAATAGAGGAGACTGTTGAGGTATTCATGGATGACTTTTCCGTGTATGGCTCTTCTTTCTCCTCCTGTCTTTTGAACCTTTGAAGGGTACTCACTAGGTGTGAAGAGACGAATCTGGTTCTGAACTGGGAAAAGTGCCACTTTATGGTCAAGGAAGGGATCGTCTTGGGGCACAAAATTTCTGAGAAAGGTATAGAGGTAGACAAGGCCAAGGTGGACGTGATGATGCAGCTGCAACCACCCAAGAACGTCAAGGACATCAGGAGTTTCCTTGGGCACGCTGGGTTTTACAGAAGATTCATCAAGGACTTCTCAAGGATAGCCAGACCACTGACAAGGCTGTTGTGCAAGGAGCAAGAGTTCCTGTTTGATACCGAATGTTTAAAGGCTTTCCAGCTCATTAAGGAAGCCTTAGTCACTGCTCCGATAGTCCAAGCACCAAACTGGGACCACCCGTTTGAGATCATGTGCGACGCATCGGACTATGCTGTAGGAGCTGTACTGGGCCAAAGGATTGAGAAGAAGCTGCATGTGATCTACTATGCAAGCAGGACGCTTGATGATGCCCAAGGGAGATATGCCACAACAGAGAAGGAGTTGCTGGCTGTAGTCTTTGCCTTTGAAAAATTTAGAAGCTATCTGGTTGGGTCTAAGGTGATAGTCTATACGGATCATGCAGCACTAAGGCATATCTATGCTAAGAAGGATACTAAGCCAAGATTGCTCAGGTGGATACTCCTTCTTCAAGAGTTTGACATGGAGATTGTTGATAAGAAGGGAATAGAGAATGGTGTGGCTGATCACTTGTCGAGGATGAGAATAGACGATCCAGCACCTGTTGATGACACCATGCCTGACGAGAGACTCCTAGATGCTGTTTCTGTGATAGGAGTGAAGGACATACCTTGCTATTCTGATATAGCTAATTTCTTTGCATGCGGTGAGTTGCCTGATGATCTTGACGCCTACAGAAAAAAGAAGTTTCTGAGAGATGTCAAACACTACTACTGGGACGAACCCTTCTTGTACAAAAGAGGTACCGATGGTCTGTTCAGAAGGTGTATAGCACAAGACGAGGTTCAGGGTGTGCTAGAGCACTGTCACGGTTCTGCCTATGGAGGACATTTTGCTACATTCAAAACTGTTCAGAAGGTGTTGCAAGCAGGTTTATGGTGGCCTACAATGTTCAAAGATGCTCAAGCCTTCATCACCAAGTGTGATCCTTGCCAGAGAATGGGAAACATCAGCAGAAGGAATGAGATGCCATAGAACCCAATTTTGGAAGTGGAGGTGTTTGACGTTTGGGGGATTGATTTTATGGGTCCTTTCAACCCACCATCTTCTGGGAACAGCTACATCTTGGTAGCTGTTGATTATGTCTCGAAGTGGGTTGAAGCCATAGCTTGCCCTAGCAATGATGCAAAGGCAGTTCTGAAGATGTTCAAGAGCATCATTTTTCCCAGATTTGGTGTGCCAAGAGTTGTTATCAGTGATGGGGGGTCTCACTTCATCAACAAGCTCTTTGAGAATCTTCTGAAGAAGCATGGGGTAAAGCACAAGGTGGCTACACCATATCACCCCCAGACTAGTGGTCAAGTAGAGGTGTCCAACAAGCAGATCAAAGCCATCCTGGCTAGAGTAGTGGGCGTTTCAAGAAGAGATTGGTCTGCTAAGCTGGATGAAACCCTTTGGGCGTACATGACAGCATTCAAGACTCCTATAGGGCGAACGCCATTCCAGCTCCTTTACGGCAAGGCTTGTCACCTACCTGTTGAAGTTGAGTATAAGGCGTTATGGGCAACGAAACTTCTGAATTTGGATATCAAGCCTGCCCAGGAAAAGAGAGTATTGGACCTGCATGAGCTAGAAGAGATCAGGCTGGATGCTTATGAGAGTTCTAAGATCTACAAAGAAAGAACCAAAGCGTTCCATGACAAGAGAATCTTGCACAAGGAGTTCAAGGCTGGTGATCAAGTCCTCCTTTTCAATTCTCGACTCAAGCTGTTTCCGGGAAAGCTCAAGTCCAGATGGTCCGGACCGTTTTCTGTCAAGGAAGTTTCACCCTACGGAGCGATCACCTTATTTGGAAAGGGAGGAAACGAATTCACAGTGAATGGACAGAGGCTCAAACCCTACCTAGCTGATACCGTCATTCCAGAAGGAACTTCGATTCCTCTGGATGAACCTTCCACCGCCTAAGCGAAACAGGAAGTCAAGCTTAGTGACTATAAACAAGCTCACTTGGGAGGAAGTCCCATGTCTATCTCTGTACATATTTCTTTGCCTTAGTTTTTAAAACGTCAAATAAGTGTGCTAAGCTATTTTGATTTTGTCTTGATTGTGTGATTTCAGAAAGCATGAGAGGTGGATCATAAACCTTAGGAGGGAATTTTCAAAAATTCAAAATTCTGACATGTGGACTCGAGTCGGAGGTGTCATGGTCAATACAGAGTCCACATGGTCAAGTCGGAGGTGTCACGGTCAATACGACGTCACGAACGAGTCAGAAGAGTGTTTGGTCGATCCACACACGCTAGAATCCGATTATGTCAGCTCGAGTCTCACCAGATGGAGCCCACACTCGACCCACACACGCTCCTCCTTGTCCTTTGTCCCCTCCCACTTGTTTATACAAGCCAAACTCGATTCAGAAGAGGCCAAAAAAGCGTCCAATCGGTCAAAAAGGTGTCAGAGAGGTGACGACTCGAGCCCACACTCCTTCAACACGCCTTCAAGCTCGATCCCACGCTGCACTAGCTCGAGCCCACACGCTTTCAACATGCTCGACCTTGACGATCTCGACTCGGCTATAAATACCGAACTCGACTCCATACTTTACTCACACCACAAACACTCTCAATCCTCTCTCTTTCATTTCCAGAAATCTCTCAAATTGTTTTTGCTGCTCTTGAGGCTTATCCTCACCATCGAGTCTCAGGTATGGACCCTCGCCAAGCCCGTCGCATGTCAGCTAAAGCGCTCGCCCGAAACTTCCAGAGGTGGAGGAAGAGCCATACTCCAGTCGAAGAGCAAGAACAAGCCGAAGAACAAGAACAAGTTACAGTACCCATGGAGTATGAATTCACACCGGACTCGACCACGTATGCCCAATCCCAAGGATCAAGCCAGGAGGGCTGGAAGTCTCGCTTGAGAGCCCACACTCGAGCTGGTGAAACGAGGCGAGTCACCCGGGTCACGCGTGAGGGACAAGAACAAATGGAGGCTATCCCGCATCTATGTGGTGAAGAAACAGAGGAAGACGAGCCTCAGTTGATAAGGAAGCCTCGGCGGATGAGCACCCACGCTCGAGCTAGAGGGTCGGGACAAGCTACTACGGTATCAGACAAGAAGCTCACTCAGGCCAAAAGTGAAAGAAAAGCACCAATCAAGCCGAGTATGCATCAAGATGGTGAAACAGAGGAAGACGAGCCTAAGTTGATAAGGCAACCCCGAAAGAAGAACACCAAACCCTCTGCAACCAAGTACCTAGAGGCCCTCCTTGAACGTAGCTTTGAAGGAACGAGATACCCGCACAAAGAAACAATGCAAGCACTCGGGATTGCTAGAGATATGGAGTATCTTTTTGAGGCGGGAGGTATAAGACAATTCATGAACAAACCGCTGGAAGCCTACAAGGAAGAGACGTGCCACTTCCTCTCGTCCCTCAGGGTTCATTTCTACGATGAAGAGCCTGATGTTGAACCCGATGATGATCTTGGCTTCATCACCTTCGCGTGCAGAGGACAATGCCATGCCCTTACCATCGCGCAAATCTGCAACCTATATGGTTTTTCTGGAGGTGACGAACTGATTCAAGATTTTGATCATGAGGAGCTCCAACAATTATGGTCGACCATAGGAGACAGCACCAAACCTTTCTCCTCCTCTAGAAGCAAGAGCTCAAGCATCTGAAGCCCTGTCCTGAGGTACCTACACAAGATAATAGCAAGCTCTATGTTTGCAAGGAAGGTGACCGGGACGGTGAATGAAGGTGAACTAAGGATGCTGGACTTATGCCTACTGCCACTTCTGGGGAGCACAAGAGATGGGCGGAAAATGCAGGGCGATAGAGCAGATGCTAACCTCGCCCTTGTTCTGATGGAGCAATTCCTAAACTACAAGGACTGGGCGATATAGATGGGCAAGATGAGAATGGATGGCGCAGGTGACCTCTGTATTGGGGGTATCATCACCCCGATACTTGTTGCTTATGATGTAGAGCTACGATCAGTACCCTATCCACCCAAATGGAGGTGCAGGTTCCTGGACAATACAACGCCTCCAGACGAGTACATCTATCAGTTCATGCATCCGACAGCTGGGGAAGCCAAGCTGCGCCTGCCTTGCACCGATCTCACCAAGGTACGCCAGGGCCGAAACATTGATTTCCATCCTCCTCTCGATAGACTCTACAATCAAGACGAGGAGATCATGGAACAAGGAATGGGGTCAGATGATCAAGATGCTGTTCTGGAGGAGGTTAATCCAACAGAAAGGTACTCGTTTGAGGAGTACAACCCACACATAGTCCAGCCCTGAAGGAGGCACACAAGCGGATTAATCTCCTTCAAAGGTGGAACAAGTTTCAAGGGAAGACCGTCGCCGCACTCAAGGGTACCGTGATGGACCTGAAAGACCAAGTGAAGGACATGAAGGACCAGCTCAAGGACTTCACGCTAAAGTTGAAATCCCCTACACCCAAGAAAACCATCGTACCTGGGAGAATTCTGACGGGGAGCGGGTCGTTTCGCGAGGAACCAAGACATCATGCACCCGAGATGGAACCACCAAGAGCCTCCTCCTTCGAGCCAAGGCAGCCAAGGCTGTTTCAACACGCGAGGAAGAGACGCCAAGCAGGAGGAGCATCTAGCTCACGCACCCGGCTCGAGCAAGGACGTCGAGACAGACACTTCGGAGCATCTGGCTCACGCACCCAGCTCGACCACTACTAGGTCGAGTCGACATACTCACCATAATCACCAAGGTACCCGTACTGACCCTTTCTGTATATATTAGATGCATCGTTTTTATTATTTTCTGTTATCTCTTAGCCTCTCTTTCCAAATTTTTATTACACAAGAGACTGTGTAATTTAAGTTTGGGGGAGTAAGGGTTAAGGTCTGTATTGATGTGTTTTCTCTGTTCTTATTTTTGATTTTGTGCATCCTTGAGTCTTCATCTATAGCATAGAAAAACCAAAAAAAAATCAAAATTTTTTTTGAAAAATCTTTAAAAACAGAGTGTTCATGTAGTATTGCATCTGCATATTAGGATTGAGTCTAGATTGTTTCATATAGGGCTGTTGCATATGCATAGGGGATGATGATGATTTAAAACCTTGTAAATTTGCTGATTCAACTGCATGACTTCAATGCCCTCGTTTCTAGTTGTTCAATGCATTGATGTTGAGCATGAAGTAAGACCGAACCATGTTCTGAATGCACAACTAGATCGAGTCTTAGCTGAAGCATGCTGCGACTTTCTGTCATTCCCCATCTATTTGAACCTGAATTTGACTTATAATTATCATGTCTAGGCATAGAATTTGAACTCGTGGATACCATATACATACTTGGATTCTCTTTCATCTGTTTATACCACTCTTTGCTAATCCAAGTAGCTGATTCTCATTGTTAGATCAGTTTTACCATGCCCTTACCCTAGCCTTCTTTCAAGCCATGTTATTACTTTAGTAAGTGTGTGAGGTCTATTTCTGAATGAGCTTGGTAGAAAGTGTTAGGTTTGAGCCGACAAGGATAGAATCTCATGTAGTTCTGGTTTACAATTTTCGAATCAGATAGGACTAGGTGGGATCTTGATCGTTGGATATTGGGGTGGGTTCTGTGAATAGAAAAGAATGAGAAAAACTTGGAAAAAGAAAAGAAAAGGATAAGAGTTCTTAGGAGGGAAATGATCTGAATGTTTGAGTATCTAGTAAAGGATTGGGGGATGTGCATAGCAAAAGAAAAAGAAAAGGCAGAAAGCTCAAAAGTCTGAAAAAAAAAACACAAAAACGCCTAAGCTAAGTTAAGAAAAGAACCCCAATCCGCTAGATGTATATGTGTATAACCCCTCCTAGAACCAAAAACAAAAAGAAAAGATGAAACTGATCTAGGATATCAAAAGAAAAAAAAGCCTAAGGGTGAAGGGTAGAATTAGGATGAATGTCTGGGTTTTAGACTAAGGGATGAGACCGCTTGTGTAGGACTGGGTAGATGGGAGTCTATTCTTGTATGCATAGGTTGGTTCTTACCTTTAGCATTCTACTAAAGCTCATTCCGTTTCATTGAGAGACCCTTGTTCTGAAACGTCAATACCGTACTGAAGGGACCATTTTTGTCTCTTGACCTTACCCTTAGCCAAATGAGTTCATTGAATATGCTTAGCTTGATTCATGATTGAACTTGTGCTGCGAAGAGTATGGCTAATGCTTTTAAGTAGAGCTCATAAACTTTGCATTCTAGAATTAGTAACTTGGACATTGAGGTCATCCGTTATTATCTGCAAGTTTTGGTTCTGAGTCCCCACTTTCAACCCTCTTCTCCATTCTCATTCCTTTGTTTGCTTGAGGGCAAGCAAAGACTAAGTTTGGGGGAGTTGATATGTTTGCATTCTGATCGAGTCCGTGCAGGATACCCATGCAGACGTGATCGAGTCTGAGCAGGAGATGGAGCAGAAGCTCAGCTCGAGCACCCATGCTCGAGCTGTATGATCAAGCAGAGACTAAAGGTGGCGTCTTGAAGTTTCAAAACCCAGCTTGAGCCCCTGCAATCGAGTGGACTACTCAAGCTCATCTCAGAAAAATGCAGTCTTGATTTCGTCTGTTTGAGCACAGCACTCGACCAAGACTTTGCCGAGCTGGACCTTATCCTGCACATTTTTACTATTTTGCGCATGACGTTTTTGGGTTTTTAAGACTTAGTATAAATACCTAATATTGGGTGAAGACTAGGATAACGTTTTTATCTCTAATATTTCGAGTTTTTCCTTGTGTTCTTCTCTGCTCTTAGTTTCCAGAACTTGTAATTTGATTTCTACTTGTTATTTTGAGTTTGTTCCTTCTGTTCTATCATTATCTCTATCTATTTCTATCGTCTATGCAAGTTTTTATGATTTCTGGGTTTGTGTTCTTGATGTTCTTCATGAGTTTTGAGTAGTCACTAGGGTTCTTGAGGATGGGATAGATTAGGTGTAGAATTTTGGTCTTTCAGGTGGTTTAAGTGTAGATCGTTTGATTTCCCTTCTAAATCAGTGTTCTTAATGCTAGTTTCTTTCTGATCAATTGGAATTAGAACTTAGGTGTTTTTCCGCCCAGAAGGTGTTTGATAAAATGCTTGAATGAGCTGATGTTAGAGATTTGCATACCTAGCCTAAGGGATTAGTTGTCTAGGGTGTTTATTGACAATATTGAACTGAATCGTATTGCCTGCTAGGGTAGATTTCGCTAAGGGATTGGGTCTGGAACTGGTCTAGTTTGAGGTTACATACCACGGGAGTGGACTTAACTGGTTTTGATGTTTGATGTCTAGGGAATAGCTTGATTGAGTTTTGTTAAACCACTTGAATAGGCTAAGAGGACACACTGAGTCGATTACCCCCATCCTTAGGAACTTCTCTTGTATTGTTGAATTAGCTGCTAGTCCTATACGCTGCTTTTTACCCCCATATGCTATTTCGGTTATTGCTTGGTTTCTGCTAGTTCTTGTTAGTCCTATGCGGTACCTGTTTTAGTGTCCATTCTCAGTTTTTGTCTAGGTTGCTAGACCCCAATACGCTATTTGCTTGGCTTGACTTGAATTGCTTGATCGCATCCTTTTTGGTTAATATCTTCACCCTTATGGATTGACACCTTACTACTACAACGAAAACTTGGTCTAGTAAGAAATTGACTTATATCATGTATATACCTCAAGGATCCATGCAAGACTTGCTGCTCAAAGAAGCTCACGGGGGCGACCTTATGGGCCATTTTAGAGTACAAAAAACCTTAGCCGTGGTAGCGGATCATTTATATTGGCCCCATCTCAAGAAAGATGAGGAGAAGACTTGTGTCTGATGTGTTATATGCCATAAGGCAAAATCCATGTCCCATCCTCACGGTTTATATTTGCCTTTACCTATCCCTAAAGCCCCGTGGGAAGATATTTCCATGGACTTTGTTTTAAGTTTGCCACAGGTTAAGCATAAGGATTCAATCTTCGTGGCGGTAGATAGGTTCTCAAAAATGGCGTATTTCATACCATCTCAAATCGCGAACCTATTCTTCAAGGAAGTGGTAAAGTTACATGGTATCCCTAGAACAATAGTCTCTGACTGTGATGCTAAGTTTCTAGGAGATTTTTGGAGGACTCTATGGAAAAAGCTTGGGACAAAGCTTCTATTTTCCACTACTTGTCATCCTCAAACGGATTGATAAACAGAAGTGGTAAACCGTACTCTTTCTATTTTACTTCGGGCTACACTTGGTCGTAATCTAAAAACTTGGCTCGATTGTTTACCATTTGTCGAGTTTGTCTATAACCATGCTAGGCACTCTGCTACTAACCTATCGCCCTTTGAGATTTTTCATGGTTTCAGAACCTTAGCACTGATGGACTTATCGCCAATTCCCCAAACCGAACAAGTCAACATTGATTGCCAAAACCAAGGCGAATTCGTGAAAAGGATACATGATCAAGCCCGAGCTAAGATCATCAAATAGACCGTGAAGACCAAGGCCCGTTTAGACAAGGGAAGGAAACAACTTATTTTCGAGCTTGGAGATTGGGTTTGGGTCCATATGCCCACGGAGAGATTTTGACAAAAGCGAAGTTCGAAACTAGCTCCGCAAGGCGATGGGCCATTCCGAGTTTTGGAAAGGATCAACGACAACGTATATAAGCTAGAACTTCCAGGTGAGTTCAATATCTCCCATACGTTCAATATTACTGATCTCTCTCCTTATATTTGAGATGAACATGTTTTGAGGGCAAAACCTTCTCAAGAGGGAGGGAATGATGCGGACATAGATCCTATACCCGAACCATCGAACCAAGATCCTAACGAGGAACCAATAAAAGAGATAACAAGAGTAAGTACAAGAGAAAGTCACATGACACGAGCCAAGTCAAGAAGACTAAGTTTCATTCCAAGCATAGTCCACAGACCAAGTCACATGGACACCGGACCACGTGAGAATCTTGAGCAAGACCGCAAGACGGACCAAGAAAGGATCAGGATTTTAGAAGTCAATGGTCCTATAACATGAGCTAGAACGAGGAAAATAAGAGAAGAGTTCAACATCGCCACACAAGCCGTGCTCGAGGAACTCGAAGACACCACGGAAACAAACACGGGCTTGACCACGTGCCTAAACGCAACAACCCCTCGGCCAAACAATGTAAGTCTTGTGTTCATTTATTTATGTCTCTTTACAGGTGAAATGGCTTCTGCCTAGTGGCTCTACCATGCCCCAAGCATGCCTAGTTCTAGTCCTAGTATAGTCTCTTTTGTTTTTGCCTTTTATTTTATGTTTTGAACACTTTCCTTATAAGAGAACTTCTTGTTGTTCTTATTGAGAGTGTATTTTGTTTTGAGTCTTTTCTTTTACAAGTCTTGTTCTCTTGAGTTGCAACCCTAGCCGAATGGACTCTTATAAAGTCCTATGGCCATGTAAATTTTTTGTTAGCCTACATCAATATAGAACCGAACTTTTTCTAAGTTTAGCAAAGCTTAAACCTTCGATATTGTTCTTTGTGTCCGATTCACAAGGGTCACAATTCTCAAGCTGTATCAAAGAGCCTTTTGATTGGAGGTTTTATTACCACTTCACAGGTTTCATCCGAGACGTAAATCTCGAGAGTTTAACCCGATCTTATCGGAAGTGCATGGTTAAATGCAACTAAAGTACGAACGGGATCGATCCACAAAGACTGAAAATGACTACACAGAGAGTTAAGGAATAAATCTAATCTACGCAAAATATAAAAGGTGGGGATTTTGATTATACTATCTAAAATGCATAAAATAAATAGGCAATAATTAAATAAGCATTAAATAAGAAAGCAATAAATAATAATGGGCAATGAATGAAATTTAAATAACGTGTAAGCAATAATATAAAAAGTGATCTCAGGGATGAATGGAAACGATTTCAGGAAATCTAGACCTATAGTTCATGGTTTATCTAACTAGTTTCTATTGATTTTTCATGTCTTGCTAGTCCACTCTCGTGGTACGCTAGACTCTATATTCTTATCCACTCTCGTGGTAAATTAAATATGCATTTCATATAATCTTATCATCGAATACTAAGCATCCTTAGACTCTCGCCTCATGAATATAATGTGAATGATAGATCTGTTTCTAGAGTATAACCCACTCTCGTGGTGAAATACTCCTAAGATCTTTAGTGTAACTTGGCCAAAGCCAGATCCATAATTAACTCTATCAAACAACAAATTCGACACTAGCTATGATTCTATAGTATATAGATCTGAAGGTTTAATCCACTCTCGTGGTATTAAACACTTTTAAACGTACAACCACACCTACTGGATTCAGTTGTACACTTAAGAATCTTCCATAAGAGAATACTTAACATTAAAGTGCATACTAGGGTAGCTAGATCGATTAAGAACAATCAAACATTACTAAACCCTATAACATAGATCACATCATCGATCTCCACCACAGAGATCTAAAGGATCTACTCACTCATACCTCTGTGGGTGACAGCAGGATATGAGTAGGAAGATATGATAAAGTAAAACAATGATTAAAAGAAGAACTAAAGAAATCTCATAAATAAATCTCAAAAACAAAGAGTTTTATATGTGTTTATTGATGGAATTGATTCTAAGAAATGGTGGCTGCCTCTAGGGCTATTTTACAAGTATTTATAAAGTCTTAGGGTTACTGGAACAAACCATGTCGTTTTCCTAAGTTTCTAGAATCCAAAAATCTGAAAATAACTAAATTTCCACTTTTTTCGGAGGCTAGAATCGACCTTGATAGGTCAAACCCAATCAAGGTCGATTCTGGGGTCAAGAAACAACATCTGCCTTTATAGGTCAATTCTAGGTCCAAGACTTCTCTCTGAGAATTCTTCGGATTTCATATTTACCCCCACAGGTCGATATTGGGGTCAGTGCTATAGTAAAAACAGTGTTTTCTGCATTTGCATCGACCTGGATTGGTCGATGCACTAAGTCGATGCTTGGCTCTGTAGCTTCGAAAAAACCTTCTATGATCGTCCGCGACCCATGGCAAGTAGCTCCAATGTCCTCATGGCTTCTTAAGACTCTTAAACACTCTAGAAACACCGGTTTTACTCCAAGTACCTAAGAACACATAAACATATGCAAAAACACTAAAACTATACTAAATGTTAGTTATAAGGCATAAAACTAACTTATTGTAATGCATAAAAACATGTAAAATATGATGTTATCAACTCCCCTACACTTCCTTTGCTTGTCCTCAAGCAAACAAAAGCCAAGTATGGTGAAGTTATTTTATTGAAAGCTGTAAAGATAAGGAGAGTGAACGCGTACCTTGTGACATTGTTGTGTTAGATGTTTTTCGTCCTTGTGGAAGTGGGATGATTCCTATCGTACTCCATGTACTTCACCATAAGCATAACAACACCTTAGTTCAAACCACTCCTCCTTCGATCCTTGACTCTTCATTGCCAACCTCTCTTTTTATTCTAAGTGTGAGTTCTCAACTTGGGGGTATCGATCAAAAGACATGAACACTTGCTCTTTCGGATTTCTGTAAGCTCCAGACCGTCTTGGTACATTTCCTTTCCTCTCCCTTTTCTCACTTCAAGGTCGATTGATTTTTCTCTACTTTTCTAGGGTATCATTTTATGTTTTCTATCAATCGCCTTTTCTTTTCTTTTTTAGGACATGTTTCCATGAGACGCGAACATTAAAGGGAAGGAAGAGGGGAAATATACTCACATGGACATGTCTTGCAGGGTCTCATAGAGGTATCACATCTTATGTATCTCAAGGCCCAAATCGAGAAGTTAAAAGTTCATTATGGTGCGAAGTCAACTCCAATTTGCCAAAGTCTCTGAAAGAATGATCTTTTTGGGGTTTGTTGATTCACTCATGGGTTTTCCACGTTTCCTAGTAGAAATCACACACTAACCCCAAGGAATCCAAACATTAATACAAATAACACAATTAACAAGTTCTATCGCTACCTCATTAAAAATCTTTTCATACGTTATTGAACTTATGAACGAGGAAAAGAGTGTAACAATTTCTCAAAATGCAAAAAACTTATGGTAAAACTTACATCAATAGATCTCAAGGAAAAAGAATTACCTCAGCTAATCGCAAGACTCCTCCCACACTTATTTCACAACGTCCTCGTTGTGATGTAAGACCGTAAAGGGAAAAAGCAAGAAAATTCATACCTGGATTTTCTTATCGGGTTCGTGGGTTTGATCAGCTCCCACATTTGCAAGTCCTTATTTTTTATTTTTAATGGTGAAATACACCTGAAAACTAACACACAAAAAAGAAAAAACAGAGAAAAATGCAAAAATACGAAAAACAAAAATAAAAAGGTTTTTTTTTTTGTTATAGTTTATGATGAAAACCAGAAAAATTAACGAGAAACGTAAAAATACAAAAAGCAGAAAATTAAAAACGTATTTATAAGGGATAAAGTGTTTTTTAACGTCATGTGCTTGACGACCTCGTGTTGTGATGCGGTGGAAGTGGTGGAAAAATAGGGTATGGTACTGATTGATGCGTGAAGACTCTCCCGGAGTACAGCTCATGATTCGTACTTATCCTCGTCATTTGTCCAAAGAGTTTGGTGTGATTAAATCGGGTGTGGACCTATGGCCAAGACGCTCCCCAACAGGAGTGTTGTCACTAAATTTTCTCTTTGAACGATCTCGTGGAGCTCTGTCAACCGGGGTTACATTATAGAACATGTCCTTGTTCACAAATGTGAACGAGACTCGTCGATTAGGCCAATCGATCATTGCTCCCAATGATGATTTGAGTATCATCTTCCACCCTCATGTCAAGTACGTGAAAATTTGTAGGGACTCTACAATTCCCGATCCAAACCATGACATCCTTAGCTATTCCCTTTGAATTCATCACATCGTCGTTGGCAAGTCCAATTTGAACCTTTGATGGTTGAAGGTTTGTGATTCCTATCAGCGTAGCTCTCTCCATGGACATGATATTGACGCTTGCTCCGGAGTCACGGAGAGTGTCATCAAACTTAAAACCTTTGATAGAACACGAGACTTTGTATTGTCCGGGATTTTTCTTTTTGAAGTATTTTCTAATCGGATCTTTTTCTTGGGATGGTCTTATCTCCGGGATGCATGTCACCGATTTTTCAATCTTTTCCTGCTTGATTGGGTCCATGAATTCAAGTATCCTCCGTTGATTGTGCTGCACATTCCCACCAAAGAACTTTGGTCTCGAGGGGTTACTTTCTTCTTTAATTAACGGGAGACATTCCATGTGGTTATCCATGTTGGGGTCGTTAGTGATGATACTACATTTCCCTCTAGTGTCATGATTGTGTCCCATGCCTCCAAGGATGTTGTTATGTGGGTGATATATGTCAATTTTTTACTAGACCAAAGTTTCGTTGTAGTATAGTAAGGTGTCAATCCATAAGGGTGAGATATTAACCAAAAAGGATGTGATCAAGCAGTTCAAGTCAAGCCAAGCAAACGGTGTATAGGATTCTAGCAACCTAGACAGAAACTAAAAAAACAGATACTAAGAACAGAGACTAGCAGTAACTAGCGAAATGAAAACAGAGACTCCTAACATAATAGAATATAAACAAAGCGAAAAAAAACAGAATATAATAGAAACAAAGCAAAAACAGAATAGAATAGAAATCAATCCAGGAAAAGAAGTTCCTAAGGACAGGGTAATCGACTCAGTGTGTCCTCTTAACCTACCCAGGTGGTTTAACACAACTCAATCAAGCTATTCCCTAGACACCAAACATCACAACCTGTTAAGTCCACTCCCGTGATAAGTAACCTCAAGCTAGACCAGTTCCAGACCCAATCCCTTAGCGAAATCTACCCTAGCAGGCATTAAGATTCAGTTCAATATTGTCAATAAACACCCTAGACAACTAATCCCTTAGGCTAGATATGCAAATCTCTAACATCAGTTCAGTCAAGCATTTTATCAAACACCTTCTGGGTAGAAAACACCTAAGTTCTAATCTCAATTGATCAGAGAGAAATTAGCATTAAGAACATTGATTTAGAAGGGAAATTAAACAATCTACTCTTAAACCACCTAGGAGACTAAGATTCCACACCTAATCTATCCCATCCTCAAGAACCCTAATGACTACTCAGAACTCATGATGAACATTAAGAACACAAACCCAGAAATCATAAAAACTTGCATAATCAGAAAGATAAAGAAGAGAATAGATATATTAGAAAGATTAAAACAAAAATAACAAGTAGATTTAAAGAAATCATATTACAAAAGCAAGAACAGTCTCAGAAATGAAAGAAAAACCTAGTGTGTTCGCAAATATCCAGTGGTCAATAGGTATTTATAGTTCTAGGAAAACCCTAGCTCACAAACCGACAAAATAAAAGGTTTCGGAGGTGCACTCGACCAGGGGTAGTCGAGTGCCTAGGTCGAGCTGGGGTAAATTTCAAGATTGTATTTTTATTCTTCAGCTCGATCAGCCAGCTCGACCAGAGGTGGTCGAGCCGGGTCCAAAACTTCAAGACTCCACCTTTTTCTTGAGCTCGATCATTGGACTCGACCTGGGGTGGTCGAGCTAGACTTCAGGACTTCAAGATTGCATTTTTCTTATCAGCTCGACCTCCTACATCCAGTCCTTTGGTCGAGTCATCTTCCAAAATGTCTGATTTATGCTCCACTCGACCTGCCTGCTAGAGCTGGGCTAAAAGTGCAGTTTTTGGTGCAGAATGCACTGGCTCGACCAGCTAGCTCGAGCTGCTTGATAGAGTCAGTCTCCTTTCGAGTTTCTGGTCGAGTTAACCTCTCCTTTTTCTCCATTTGACTTCAACATCTCCAATATCACCTGATTGCACCTGAAACAAGTCCAAAATGCAAAATGCATGCAAACCTAATGCAAAACACTCTAAGTATGCAAAACTAGGGACAAATGCTAAGAACGTGCTAATAATCAAGGCTAAATGTATGAATTATGCATGCTAAAACCATATAAAATGCAGACATATCAACTCCCCCAAACTTAGTCTTTGCTTGCCCTCAAGCAAACAAAAGAATAAAAATGGAGAAGAGGTTTGGAAATGGGGATTCAGAACCAAAGCTTGCAGATATAACAGATGACCTCAATGTCCAAGTTACTAGTTCTAGAATGCAAAATATATGAACTCTACTTAAAAACTTTAGCCATACTCTTCACAGCACAATTTCAATTAAGTTTCAACCTAGACATGCATTCAAATCTATCATTCCCTTTAACATTCAATTAAGCAGAAACCATGAATCAAGCTATGCACATTCAATGAACTCATTTGGCTAAGGGTAAGGTTTAAGAGACAAAGATGGTCCCTTCCATATGGTTTGATCAATTCAGAACAGGGATCTCTCAAGAAAAGGAATGAGCTTTAGTAGAATGCTAAAGGTAAGAACCAACCTATGCATACAAGAATAGACTCTCATCTACCCAACCATACAAAAGTGTTCTTAACCTATAGTTCTAAACCTAGAAAGTCACCCTAATTCTACCCTTAACCCATTAGGCGTTTTTGCCTTGTTTTTCTTAGATCAGATTCATTTTTTTTTTTCTTTTTGTTCTTGTTCTAGGAGAGGTTCTCTATACTTCTAGCGGATTGGGGTTTTTCTTATGGTTTTTCACTACCAGCTTAGGCTTTTTCTATGTTTTTTAGACTTTAAAGCTTTTTGCCTTTCTTTTCTCTTTCTTAGCACACCCCATATCCTTTACTAGATTAACACACTTTTAGATTATTCCTCTCCTAAGAGAACTCTTAATCTGCCAAGCTTGATAAGTCCTCGTGTTGCATCCCTTTTTTTTTAATCTATTTTGTTTTTTTTTTTTAATTCAAAAAACGCGACTTCTTACGGAACACCGTAACTTTTAGAGCGTGAAGATCTATTCGCCCCATAATACCATTTCGGAAAGCCACAGGAGTGCCTTCCGACGTGGCAATGGTACAAAGACCCATTGGCCAGTTTTCGACCCCTAATTTTGATGTTTGGAGGCTTTTCGGGGGCTTTTTATGATCCGGACGAAAATACCGGATCAAAAATCTGTGTTCGGAAATGGTTTCTGGATATTTTTAGAGCAACGATGCGCGTTCAAACTGGCCAGAGCAGCCCACGTTCAGAGTGGGACCCACGGTAAATCATCTCTCGAGTCCGGGTAAAAGGATATATGCGACTGGATGGAACATACTAACGGATGCGATCATACCAGCACTAATGCACCGGATCCCATCAGAACTCCGCAGTCAAGCGTGCTTGGGCGAGAGTAGTACTAGGATGGGTGACCTCCCGGGAAGTCCTCGTGTTGCATCCCTTTTTTTTTAATCTATTCTGTTTTTTTTTTAATTCAAAAAACGCGACTTCTTACGGAACACCGTAACTTTTAGAGCGTGAAGATCTATTCGCCCCATAATACCATTTCGGAAAGCCCCAGGAGTGCCTTCCGACGTGGCAATGGTACCAAGACCCATTGGCCAGTTTTTGACCCCTAATTTTGATGTTTGGAGGCTTTTCGGGGGCTTTTTATGATCTGGACGAAAATACCGGATCAAAAATCTGTGTTCGGAAATGGTTTCTGGATATTTTTAGAGCAACGATGCGCGTTCAAACTGGCCAGAGCAGCCCACGTTCAGAGTGGGACCCACGGTAAATCATCTCTCGAGTCCGGGTAAAAGGATATATGCGACTGGATGGAACATACTAACAGATGCGATCATACTAGCACTAATGCACCGGATCCCATCAGAACTCCGCAGTCAAGCGTGCTTGGGCGAGAGTAGTACTAGGATGGGTGACCTCCCGGGAAGTCCTCGTGTTGCATCCCTTTTTTTTAAATCTATTTTGTTTTTTTTTAATTCAAAAAACGCGACTTCTTACGGAACACCGTAACTTTTAGAGCGTGAGGATGTATTCGCCCCAGAATACCATTTCGGAAAGCCCCAAGAGTGCCTTCCGACATGGCAATGGCACGAAGATCCATTGGCCAGTTTTCGACCCCTAATTTTGATGTTTGGAGGCATTTTGGGGGCTTTTTATGATCCGGACGAAAATACCGGATCAAAAATCTGTGTTCGGAAATGGTTTCTGGATATTTTTAGAGCAACGATGCGTGTTCAAACTGGCCAGAGCAGTCCACGTTCAGAGTGGGACCCACGGTAAATCATCTCTCGAGTCCGGGTAAAAGGATATATGCGACTGGATGGAACATACTAACGGATGCGATCATACCAGCACCAATGCACCGGATCCCATCAGAACTCCGCAGTTATGCGTGCTTGGGCGAGAGTAGTACTAGGATGGGTGACCTCCCGGGAAGTCCTCGTGTTGCATCCCTTTTTTTTTAATCTATTTTGTTTTTTTTTTTAATTCAACAAACGCGACTTCTTACGGAACACCGTAACTTTTAGAGCGTGAGGATCTATTCGCCCCATAATACCATTTCGGAAAGCCCCAAGAGTGCCTTCCGACGTGGCAATGGTACCAAGACCCATTGGCCAGTTTTTGACCCCTAATTTTGATGTTTGGAGGCTTTTCGGGGGCTTTTTATGATCTGGACGAAAATACCGGATCAAAAATCTGTGTTCGGAAATGGTTTCTGAATATTTTTAGAGCAACGATGCGCGTTCAAACTGGCCAGAGCAGCCCACGTTCAGAGTGGGACCCACGGTAAATCATCTCTCGAGTCCGGGTAAAAGGATATATGCGACTGGATGGAACATACTAACGGATGCGATCATACCAGCACTAATGCACCAGATCCCATCAGAACTCCGCAGTCAAGCGTGCTTGGGCGAGAGTAGTACTAGGATGGGTGACCTCCCGGGAAGTCCTCGTGTTGCATCCCTTTTTTTTAATCTATTTTGTTTTTTTTTTAATTCAAAAAACGCGACTTCTTACGGAACACCGTAACTTTTAGAGCATGAAGATCTATTCGCCCCATAATACCATTTCGGAAAGCCACAGGAGTGCCTTCCGACGTGGCAATGGTACAAAGACCCATTGGCCAGTTTTAGACCTATAATTTTGATGTTTGGAGGCTTTTCGAGGGCTTTTTATGATCCGGACGAAAATACCGGATCAAAAATCTGTGTTCGGAAATGGTTTCTGGATATTTTTAGAGCAACGATGCGCATTCAAACTGGCCAGAGCAGCCCACGTTCAGAGTGGGACCCACGGTAAATCATCTCTCGAGTCCGGGTAAAAGGATATATGCGACTGGATGGAACATACTAACGGATGCGATCATACCAGCACTAATGCACCGGATCCCATCAGAACTCCGCAGTCAAGCGTGCTTGGGCGAGAGTAGTACTAGGATGGGTGACCTCCCGGGAAGTCCTCGTGTTGCATCCCTTTTTTTTTAATCTATTTTGTTTTTTTTTTAATTCAAAAAACGCGACTTCTTACGGAACACCGTAACTTTTAGAGCGTGAAGATCTATTCGCCCCATAATACCATTTCGGAAAGCCCCAGGAGTGCCTTCCGACGTGGCAATGGTACCAAGACCCATTGGCCAGTTTTTGACCCCTAATTTTGATGTTTGGAGGCTTTTCGGGGGCTTTTTATGATCTGGACGAAAATACCGGATCAAAAATCTGTGTTCGGAAATGGTTTCTGGATATTTTTAGAGCAACGATGCGCGTTCAAACTGGCCAGAGCAGCCCACGTTTAGAGTGGGACCCACGGTAAATCATCTCTCGAGTCCGGGTAAAAGGATATATGCGACTGGATGGAACATACTAACAGATGCGATCATACTAGCACTAATGCACCGGATCCCATCAGAACTCCGCAGTTAAGCGTGCTTGGGCGAGAGTAGTACTAGGATGGGTGACCTCCCGGGAAGTCCTCGTGTTGCATCCCTTTTTTTTAAATCTATTTTGTTTTTTTTTTAATTCAAAAAACGCGACTTCTTACGGAACACCGTAACTTTTAGAGCGTGAGGATGTATTCGCCCCAGAATACCATTTCGGAAAGCCCCAAGAGTGCCTTCCGACATGGCAATGGCACGAAGATCCATTGGCCAGTTTTCGACCCCTAATTTTGATGTTTGGAGGCATTTCGGGGGCTTTTTATGATCCGGACGAAAATACCGGATCAAAAATCTGTGTTCGGAAATGGTTTCTGGATATTTTTAGAGCAACGATGCGCGTTCAAACTGGCCAGAGCAGCCCACGTTCAGAGTGGGACCCACGGTAAATCATCTCTCGAGTCCGGGTAAAAGGATATATGCGACTGGATGGAACATACTAACGGATGCGATCATACCAGCACTAATGCACCGGATCCCATCAGAACTCCGCAGTTATGCGTGCTTGGGCGAGAGTAGTACTAGGATGGGTGACCTCCCGGGAAGTCCTCGTGTTGCATCCCTTTTTTTTTAATCTATTTTGTTTTTTTTTTTAATTCAAAAAACGCGACTTCTTACGGAACACCGTAACTTTTAGAGCGTGAGGATCTATTCGCCCCATAATACCATTTCGGAAAGCCCCAAGAGTGCCTTCCGACGTGGCAATGGCACAAAGATCCATTGGCTAGTTTTCGACCCCTAATTTTGATGTTTGGAGGCTTTTCGGAGGCTTTTTATGATCCGGACGAAAATACCGGATCAAAAATCTGTGTTCGGAAATGGTTTCTGGATATTTTTAGAGCAACGATGCGCGTTCAAACTGGCCAGAGCAGCCCACGCTTAGAGTGGGACCCACGGTAAATCATCTCTCGAGTCCGGGTAAAAGGATATATGCGACTGGATGGAACATACACACGGATGCGATCATACCAGCACTAATGCATCGGATCCCATCAGAACTCCGCAGTTAAGCGTGCTTGGGCGAGAGTAGTACTAGGATGGGTGACCTCCCGGGAAGTCCTCGTGTTGCATCCCTTTTGTTTTAATCTATTTTGTTTTTTTTTTAAATTCAAAAAACGCGACTTCTTACTGAACACCGTAACTTTTAGAGCGTGAAGATCTATTCGCCCCATAATACCATTTCGGAAAGCCCCAGGAGTGCCTTCCGACGTGGCAATGGCACAAAGATCCATTGGCCAGTTTTCGACCCCTAATTTTGATGTTTGGAGGCATTTCGGGGGCTTTTCATGATCCGGACGAAAATACCGGATCAAAAATCTGTGTTCGGAAATGGTTTCTGGATATTTTCAGAGCAACGATGCGCGTTCAAACTGGCCAGAGTAGCCCACGTTCAGAGTGGGACCCACGGTAAATCATCTCTTGAGTCCGGGTAAAAGGATATATGCGTGGATGGAACATACTAACGGATGCGATCATACCAGCACTAATGCACCGGATCCCATCAGAACTCCGCAGTTAAGCGTCCTTGGGTGAGTAGTACTAGGATGGGTGACCTCCGGGAAGTCCTCGTGTTGCATCCCTTTTGTTTTAATCTATTTTGTTTTTTTAATTCAAAAAACGCGACTTCTTACGGAACACCGTAACTTTTAGAGCGTGAAGATCTATTCGCCCAATAATACCATTTCGGAAAGCCCAGGAGTGCCTTCCGACGTGGCAATGACACGAAGATCCATTGGCCAGTTTTCGACCCTAATTTTGATGTTTGGAAGCATTTCGGGGCTTTTTATGATCCGGACGAAAATACCGGATCAAAAATCTGTGTTCGGAAATGGTTTCTGGATATTTTAGAGCAACGATGCGCGTTCAAACTGGCCAGAGCAGCCCACGTTCAGAGTGGGACCCACGGTAAATCATCTCTCGAGTCCGGGTAAAAGGATATATGCGACTGGATGGAACATACTAACGGATGCGATCATACCAGCACTAATGCACCGGATCCCATCAAAACTCCGCAGTTAAGCGTGTTTGGGCGAGTAGTACTAGGATGGGTGACCTCCGGGAAGTCCTCGTGTTGCATCCCTTTTTTTTAATTTATTTTGTTTTTTTTTAATTCAAAAATGCGATTTCTTACGGAACACCGTAACTTTTAGAGCGTGAAGATCTATTCGCCCAATAATACCATTTCGGAAAGCCCGGGAGTGCCTTCCGACGTGGCAATGACACGAAGATCCATTGGCCAGTTTTCGACCCCTAATTTTGATGTTTGGAAGCATTTCGGGGGCTTTTTATGATCCGGACGAAAATACCGGATCAAAAATCTGTGTTCGGAAATGGTTTCTGGATATTTTTAGAGCAACGATGCGCGTTCAAACTGGCCAGAGCAGCCCACGTTCAGAGTGGGACCCACGGTAAATCATCTCTCGAGTCCGGGTAAAAGGATATATGCGACTGGATGGAACATACTAACGGATGCGATCATACCAGCACTAATGCACCGGATCCCATCAGAACTCCGCAGTTATGCGTGCTTGGGCGAGAGTAGTACTAGGATGGGTGACCTCCCGGGAAGTCCTCGTGTTGCATCCCTTTTTTTTTAATCTATTTTGTTTTTTTTTTAATTCAAAAAACGCGACTTCTTACGGAACACCGTAACTTTTAGAGCGTGAAGATCTATTCGCCCCATAATACCATTTCGGAAAGCCCCAGGAGTGCCTTCCGACGTGGCAATGGCACAAAGATCCATTGGCCAGTTTTCGACCCCTAATTTTGATGTTTGGAGGCATTTCGGGGGCTTTTCATGATCCGGACGAAAATACCGGATCAAAAATCTGTGTTCGGAAATGGTTTCTGGATATTTTTAGAGCAACGATGCGCGTTCAAACTGGCCAGAGCAGCCCACGTTCAGAGTGGGACCCACGGTAAATCATCTCTCGAGTCCGGGTAAAAGGATATATGCGACTGGATGGAACATACTAACGGATGCGATCATACCAGCACTAATGCACCGGATCCCATCAGAACTCCGCAGTTAAGCGTACTTGGGCGAGAGTAGTACTAGGATGGGTGACCTCCCGGGAAGTCCTCGTGTTGCATCCCTTTTGTTTTAATCTATTTTGTTTTTTTTTTTAATTCAAAAAACGCGACTTCTTACGGAACACCGTAACTTTTAGAGCGTGAAGATCTATTCGCCCAATAATACCATTTCGGAAAGCCCCAGGAGTGCCTTCCGACGTGGCAATGACACGAAGATCCATTGGCCAGTTTTCGACCCCTAATTTTGATGTTTGGAAGCATTTCGGGGGCTTTTTATGATCCGGACGAAAATACCGGATCAAAAATCTGTGTTCGGAAATGGTTTCTGGATATTTTTAGAGCAACGATGCGCGTTCAAACTGGCCAGAGCAGTCCACGTTCAGAGTGGGACCCACGGTAAATCATCTCTCGAGTCCGGGTAAAAGGATATATGCGACTGGATGGAACATACTAACGGATGCGATCATACCAGCACCAATGCACCGGATCCCATCAGAACTCCGCAGTTATGCGTGCTTGGGCGAGAGTAGTACTAGGATGGGTGACCTCCCGGGAAGTCCTCGTGTTGCATCCCTTTTTTTTTTAATCTATTTTGTTTTTTTTTTAATTCAACAAACGCGACTTCTTACGGAACACCGTAACTTTTAGAGCGTGAGGATCTATTCGCCCCATAATACCATTTCGGAAAGCCCCAAGAGTGCCTTTCGACGTGGCAATGGCACAAAGATCCATTGGCCAGTTTTCGACCCCTAATTTTGATGTTTGGAGGCATTTCGGGGGCTTTTCATGATCCAGACGAAAATACCGGATCAAAAATCTGTGTTCGGAAATGGTTTCTAGATATTTTTAGAGCAACGATGCGCGTTCAAACTGGCCAGAGCAGCCCACGTTCAGAGTGGGACCCACGGTAAATCATCTCTCGAGTCCGGGTAAAAGGATATATGCGACTGGATGGAACATACACACGGATGCGATCATACCAGCACTAATGCATCGGATCCCATCAGAACTCCGCAGTTAAGCGTGCTTGGGCGAGAGTAGTACTAGGATGGGTGACCTCCCGGGAAGTCCTCGTGTTGCATCCCTTTTGTTTTAATCTATTTTGTTTTTTTTTTAAATTCAAAAAACGCGACTTCTTACTGAACACCGTAACTTTTAGAGCGTGAAGATCTATTCGCCCCATAATACCATTTCGGAAAGCCCCAGGAGTGCCTTCCGACGTGGCAATGGCACAAAGATCCATTGGCCAGTTTTCGACCCCTAATTTTGATGTTTGGAGGCATTTCGGGGGCTTTTCATGATCCGGACGAAAATACCGGATCAAAAATCTGTGTTCGGAAATGGTTTCTGGATATTTTCAGAGCAACGATGCGCGTTCAAACTGGCCAGAGTAGCCCACGTTCAGAGTGGGACCCACGGTAAATCATCTCTTGAGTCCGGGTAAAAGGATATATGCGACTGGATGGAACATACTAACGGATGCGATCATACCAGCACTAATGCACCGGATCCCATCAGAACTCCGCAGTTAAGCGTCCTTGGGCGAGAGTAGTACTAGGATGGGTGACCTCCCGGGAAGTCCTCGTGTTGCATCCCTTTTTTTTAATCTATTTTGTTTTTTTTTTAATTCAAAAAACGCGACTTCTTACGGAACACCGTAACTTTTAGAGCGTGAAGATCTATTCGCCCCATAATACCATTTCGAAAAGCCCCAGGAGTGCCTTCCGACGTGGCAATGGCACGAAGATCCATTGGCCAGTTTTCGACCCCTAATTTTGATGTTTGGAAGCATTTCGGGGGCTTTTTATGATCCGGACGAAAATACCGGATCAAAAATCTGTGTTCGGAAATGGTTTCTGGATATTTTTAGAGCAACGATGCGCGTTCAAACTGGCCAGAGCAGCCCACGTTCAGAGTGGGACCCACGGTAAATCATCTCTCGAGTCCGGGTAAAAGGATATATGCGACTGGATGGAACATACTAACGGATGCGATCATACCAGCACTAATGCACCGGATCCCATCAAAACTCCGCAGTTAAGCGTGTTTGGGCGAGAGTAGTACTAGGATGGGTGACCTCCCGGGAAGTCCTCGTGTTGCATCCCTTTTTTTTTAATTTATTTTGTTTTTTTTTTTAATTCAAAAAACGCGACTTCTTACGGAACACCGTAACTTTTAGAGCGTGAAGATCTATTCGCCCCATAATACCATTTCGAAAAGCCCCAGGAGTGCCTTCCGACGTGGCAATGGCACGAAGATCCATTGGCCAGTTTTCGACCCCTAATTTTGATGTTTGGAAGCATTTCGGGGGCTTTTTATGATCCGGACGAAAATACCGGATCAAAAATCTGTGTTCGGAAATGGTTTCTGGATATTTTTAGAGCAACGATGCGCGTTCAAACTGGCCAGAGCAGCCCACGTTCAGAGTGGGACCCACGGTAAATCATCTCTCGAGTCCGGGTAAAAGGATATATGCGACTGGATGGAACATACTAACGGATGCGATCATACCAGCACTAATGCACCGGATCTCATCAGAACTCCGCAGTTATGCGTGCTTGGGCGAGAGTAGTACTAGGATGGGTGACCTCCCGGGAAGTCCTCGTGTTGCATCCCTTATTTTTTAATCTATTTTGTTTTTTTTTTAATTCAAAAAACGCGACTTCTTACGGAACACCGTAACTTTTAGAGCGTGAAGATCTATTCGCCCCATAATACCATTTCGGAAAGCCCCAGGAGTGCCTTCCGACGTGGCAATGGCACAAAGATCCATTGGCCAGTTTTCGACCCCTAATTTTGATGTTTGGAAGCATTTCGGGGGCTTTTTATGATCCGGACGAAAATACCGGATCAAAAATCTGTGTTCGGAAATGGTTTCTGGATATTTTTAGAGCAACGATGCGCGTTCAAACTGGCCAGAGCAGCCCACGTTCAGAGTGGGACCCACGGTAAATCATCTCTCGAGTCCGGGTAAAAGGATATATGCGACTGGATGGAACATACTAACGGATGCGATCATACCAGCACTAATGCACCGGATCCCATCAAAACTCCGCAGTTAAGCGTGTTTGGGCGAGAGTAGTACTAGGATGGGTGACCTCCCGGGAAGTCCTCGTGTTGCATCCCTTTTTTTTTAATCTATTTTGTTTTTTTTTTAATTCAAAAAACGCGACTTCTTACGGAACACCGTAACTTTTAGAGCGTGAAGATCTATTCGCCCCATAATACCATTTCGAAAAGCCCCAGGAGTGCCTTCCGACGTGGCAATGGCACGAAGATCCATTGGCCAGTTTTCGACCCCTAATTTTGATGTTTGGAAGCATTTCGGGGGCTTTTTATGATCCGGACGAAAAACCGGATCAAAAATCTGTGTTCGGAAATGGTTTCTGGATATTTTTAGAGCAACGATGCGCGTTCAAACTGGCCAGAGCAGCCCACGTTCAGAGTGGGACCCACGGTAAATCATCTCTCGAGTCCGGGTAAAAGGATATATGCGACTGGATGGAACATACTAACGGATGCGATCATACCAGCACTAATGCACCGGATCCCATCAAAACTCCGCAGTTAAGCGTGTTTGGGCGAGAGTAGTACTAGGATGGGTGACCTCCCGGGAAGTCCTCGTGTTGCATCCCTTTTTTTTTAATCTATTTTGTTTTTTTTTTAATTCAAAAAACGCGACTTCTTACGGAACACCGTAACTTTTAGAGCGTGAAGATCTATTCGCCCCATAATACCATTTCGAAAAGCCCCAGGAGTGCCTTCCGACGTGGCAATGGCACGAAGATCCATTGGCCAGTTTTCGACCCCTAATTTTGATGTTTGGAAGCATTTCGGGGGCTTTTTATGATCCGGACGAAAAACCGGATCAAAAATCTGTGTTCGGAAATGGTTTCTGGATATTTTTAGAGCAACGATGCGCGTTCAAACTGGCCAGAGCAGCCCACGTTCAGAGTGGGACCCACGGTAAATCATCTCTCGAGTCCGGGTAAAAGGATATATGCGCCTCGATGGAACATACTAACGGATGCGATCATACCAGCACTAATGCACCGGATCCCATCAGAACTCCGCAGTTATGCGTGTTTGGGCGAGAGTAGTACTAGGATGGGTGACCTCCCGGGAAGTCCTCGTGTTGCATCCCTTTTTTTTTAATCTATTTTGTTTTTTTTTAATTCAAAAAACGCGACTTCTTACGGAACACCGTAACTTTTAGAGCGTGAAGATCTATTCGCCCCATAATACCATTTCGGAAAGCCCCAGGAGTGCCTTCCGACGTGGCAATGGCACAAAGATCCATTGGCCAGTTTTCGACCCCTAATTTTGATGTTTGGAAGCATTTCGGGGGCTTTTTATGATCCGGACGAAAATACCGGATCAAAAATCTGTGTTCGGAAATGGTTTCTGGATATTTTTAGAGCAACGATGCGCGTTCAAACTGGCCAGAGCAGCCCACGTTCAGAGTGGGACCCACGGTAAATCATCTCTCGAGTCCGGGTAAAAGGATATATGCGACTGGATGGAACATACTAACGGATGCGATCATACCAGCACTAATGCACCGGATCCCATCAGAACTCCGCAGTTATGCGTGCTTGGGCGAGAGTAGTACTAGGATGGGTGACCTCCCGGGAAGTCCTCGTGTTGCATCCCTTTTTTTTTAATCTATTTTGTTTTTTTTTTAATTCAAAAAACGCGACTTCTTACGGAACACCGTAACTTTTAGAGCGTGAAGATCTATTCGTCCCATAATACCATTTCGAAAAGCCCTAGGAGTGCCTTCCGACGTGGCAATGGCACGAAGATCCATTGGCCAGTTTTCGACCCCTAATTTTGATGTTTGGAAGCATTTCGGGGGCTTTTTATGATCCGGACGAAAATACCGGATCAAAAATCTGTGTTCGGAAATGGTTTCTGGATATTTTTAGAGCAACGATGCGCGTTCAAACTGGCCAGAGCAGCCCACGTTCAGAGTGGGACCCACGGTAAATCATCTCTCGAGTCCGGGTAAAAGGATATATGCGACTGGATGGAACATACTAACGGATGCGATCATACCAGCACTAATGCACCGGATCCCATCAAAACTCCGCAGTTAAGCGTGTTTGGGCGAGAGTAGTACTAGGATGGGTGACCTCCCGGGAAGTCCTCGTGTTGCATCCCTTTTTTTTTTAATCTATTTTGTTTTTTTTTTAATTCAAAAAACGCGACTTCTTACGGAACACCGTAACTTTTAGAGCGTGAGGATCTATTCGCCCCATAATACCATTTCGGAAAGCCCCAAGAGTGCCTTCCGACGTGGCAATGGCACGAAGATCCATTGGCCAGTTTTCGACCCCTAATTTTGATGTTTGGAGGCTTTTCGGAGGCTTTTTATGATCCGGACGAAAATACCGGATCAAAAATCTGTGTTCGGAAATGGTTTCTGGATATTTTTAGAGCAACGATGCGCGTTCAAACTGGCCAGAGCAGCCCACGTTCAGAGTGGGACCCACGGTAAATCATCTCTCGAGTCCGGGTAAAAGGATATATGCGACTGGATGGAACATACTAACGGATGCGATCATACCAGCACTAATGCACCGGATCCCATCAAAACTCCGCAGTTAAGCGTGTTTGGGCGAGAGTAGTACTAGGATGGGTGACCTCCCGGGAAGTCCTCGTGTTGCATCCCTTTTTTTTTAATCTATTTTGTTTTTTTTTTTAATTCAAAAAACGCGACTTCTTACGGAACACCGTAACTTTTAGAGCGTGAAGATCTATTCGCCCCATAATACCATTTCGGAAAGCCCCAGGAGTGCCTTCCGACGTGGCAATGGCACGAAGACCCATTGGCCAGTTTTCGACCCCTAATTTTGATGTTTGGAGGCTTTTCGGGGGCGTTTTATGATCCGGACGAAAAACCGGATCAAAAATCTGTGTTCGGAAATGGTTTCTGGATATTTTTAGAGCAACGATGCGCGTTCAAACTGGCCAGAGCAGCCCACGTTCAGAGTGGGACCCACGGTAAATCATCTCTCGAGTCCGGGTAAAAGGATATATGCGACTGGATGGAACATACAAACGGATGCGATCATACCAGCACTAATGCACCGGATCCCATCAGAACTCCGCAGTTATGCGTGTTTGAGCGAGAGTAGTACTAGGATGGGTGACCTCCCGGGAAGTCCTCGTGTTGCATCCCTTTTTTTTTAATCTATTTTGTTTTTTTTTTAATTCAAAAAACGCGACTTCCTACGGAACACCGTAACTTTTAGAGCGTGAAGATCTATTCGCCCCATAATACCATTTCGAAAAGCCCCAGGAGTGCCTTCCGACGTGGCAATGGCACGAAGATCCATTGGCTAGTTTTCGACCCCTAATTTTGATGTTTGGAGGCTTTTCGGAGGCTTTTTATGATCCGGACGAAAATACCGGATCAAAAATCTGTGTTCGGAAATGGTTTCTGGATATTTTTAGAGCAACGATGCGCGTTCAAACTGGCCAGAGCAGCCCACGTTCAGAGTGGGACCCACGGTAAATCATCTCTCGAGTCCGGGTAAAAGGATATATGCGACTGGATGGAACATACTAACGGATGCGATCATACCAGCACTAATGCACCGGATCCCATCAAAACTCCGCAGTTAAGCGTGTTTGGGCGAGAGTAGTACTAGGATGGGTGACCTCCCGGGAAGTCCTCGTGTTGCATCCCTTTTTTTTAATCTATTTTGTTTTTTTTTTAATTCAAAAAACGCGACTTCTTACGGAACACCGTAACTTTTAGAGCGTGAAGATCTATTCGCCCCATAATACCATTTCGAAAAGCCCCAGGAGTGCCTTCCGACGTGGCAATGGCACGAAGATCCATTGGCCAGTTTTCGACCCCTAATTTTGATGTTTGGAAGCATTTCGGGGGCTTTTTATGATCCGGACGAAAATACCGGATCAAAAATCTGTGTTCGGAAATGGTTTCTGGATATTTTTAGAGCAACGATGCGCGTTCAAACTGGCCAGAGCAGCCCACGTTCAGAGTGGGACCCACGGTAAATCATCTCTCGAGTCCGGGTAAAAGGATATATGCGACTGGATGGAACATACTAACGGATGCGATCATACCAGCACTAATGCACCGGATCCCATCAGAACTCCGCAGTTATGCGTGCTTGGGCGAGAGTAGTACTAGGATGGGTGACCTCCCGGGAAGTCCTCGTGTTGCATCCCTTTTTTTTTAATCTATTTTGTTTTTTTTTTTAATTCAAAAAACGCGACTTCTTACGGAACACCGTAACTTTTAGAGCGTGAAGATCTATTCGCCCCATAATACCATTTCGGAAAGCCCCAGGAGTGCCTTCCGACGTGGCAATGGTACGAAGACCCATTGGCCAGTTTTTGACCCCTAATTTTGATGTTTGGAGGCTTTTCGGGGGCTTTTTATGATCCGGACGAAAATACCGGATCAAAAATCTGTGTTCGGAAATGGTTTCTGGATATTTTTAGAGCAACGATGCGCGTTCAAACTGGCCAGAGCAGCCCACGTTCAGAGTGGGACCCACGGTAAATCATCTCTCGAGTCCGGGTAAAAGGATATATGCGACTGGATGGAACATACTAACGGATGCGATCATACCAGCACTAATGCACCGGATCCCATCAAAACTCCGCAGTTAAGCGTGTTTGGGCGAGAGTAGTACTAGGATGGGTGACCTCCCGGGAAGTCCTCGTGTTGCATCCCTTTTTTTTTAATCTATTTTGTTTTTTTTTTAATTCAAAAAACGCGACTTCTTACGGAACACCGTAACTTTTAGAGCGTGAAGATCTATTCGCCCCATAATACCATTTCGGAAAGCCCCAGGAGTGCCTTCCGACGTGGCAATGGTACGAAGACCCATTGGCCAGTTTTTGACCCCTAATTTTGATGTTTGGAGGCTTTTCGGGGGCTTTTTATGATCCGGACGAAAATACCGGATCAAAAATCTGTGTTCGGAAATGGTTTCTGGATATTTTAGAGCAACGATGCGCGTTCAAACTGGCCAGAGCAGCCCACGTTCAGAGTGGGACCCACGGTAAATCATCTCTCGAGTCCGGGTAAAAGGATATATGCGTGGATGGAACATACTAACGGATGCGATCATACCAGCACTAATGCACCGGATCCCATCAGAACTCCGCAGTTAAGCGTGCTTGGGCGAGTAGTACTAGGATGGGTGACCTCCCGGGAAGTCCTCGTGTTGCATCCCTTTTTTTTAATCTATTTTGTTTTTTTAATTCAAAAAACGCGACTTCTTACGGAACACCGTAACTTTTAGAGCGTGAAGATCTATTCGCCCCATAATACCATTTCGGAAAGCCCGGAGTGCCTTCCGAGCGTGGCAATGGCACGAAGACCCATTGGCCAGTTTTCGACCCTAATTTTGATGTTTGGAGGCTTTTCGGGGCTTTTTATGATCCGGACGAAAATACCGGATCAAAAATCTGTGTTCGGAAATGGTTTCTGGATATTTTTAGAGCAACGATGCGCGTTCAAACTGGCCAGAGCAGCCCACGTTCAGAGTGGGACCCACGGTAAATCATCTCTCGAGTCGGGTAAAAGGATATATGCGACTGGATGGAACATACTAACGGATGCGATCATACCAGCACTAATGCACCGGATCCCATCAGAACTCCGCAGTTAAGCGTGCTTGGGCGAGAGTAGTACTAGGATGGGTGACCTCCCGGGAAGTCCTCGTGTTGCATCCCTTTTTTTAATCTATTTTGTTTTTTTAATTCAAAAACGCGACTTCTTACGGAACACCGTAACTTTTAGAGCGTGAAGATCTATTCGCCCCATAATACCATTTCGGAAAGCCCGGGAGTGCCTTCCGACGTGGCAATGGCACGAAGACCCATTGGCCAGTTTTCGACCCCTAATTTTGATGTTTGGAGGCTTTTCGGAGGCTTTTTATGATCCGGACGAAAATACCGGATCAAAAATCTGTGTTCGGAAATGGTTTCTGGATATTTTTAGAGCAACGTGCGCGTTCAAACTGGCCAGAGCAGCCCACGTTCAGAGTGGGACCCACGGTAAATCATCTCTCGAGTCCGGGTAAAAGGATATATGCGACTGGATGGAACATACTAACGGATGCGATCATACCAGCACTAATGCACCGGATCCCATCAGAACTCCGCAGTTAAGCGTGCTTGGGCGAGTAGTACTAGGATGGGTGACCTCCCGGGAAGTCCTCGTGTTGCATCCCTTTTGTTTTAATCTATTTTGTTTTTTTTTAATTCAAAAACGCGACTTCTTACGGAACACCGTAACTTTTAGAGCGTGAAGATCTATTCGCCCCATAATACCATTTCGGAAAGCCCGGGAGTGCCTTCCGACGTGGCAATGGCACGAAGACCCATTGGCCAGTTTTCGACCCCTAATTTTGATGTTTGGAGGCTTTTCGGGGGCGTTTTATGATCCGGACGAAAAACCGGATCAAAAATCTGTGTTCGGAAATGGTTTCTGGATATTTTTAGAGCAACGATGCGCGTTCAAACTGGCCAGAGCAGCCCACGTTCAGAGTGGGACCCACGGTAAATCATCTCTCGAGTCCGGGTAAAAGGATATATGCGACTGGATGGAACATACTAACGGATGCGATCATACCAGCACTAATGCACCGGATCCCATCAGAACCCCGCAGTTAAGCGTGCTTGGGCGAGAGTAGTACTAGGATGGGTGACCTCCGGGGAAGTCCTCGGGTTGCATCCCTTTTGTTTTAATCTATTTTGTTTTTTTTTTTAATTCAAAAAACGCGACTTCTTACGGAACACCGTAACTTTTAGAGCGTGAAGATCTATTCGCCCCATAATACCATTTCGGAAAGCCCCAGGAGTGCCTTCCGACGTGGCAATGGCACGAAGACCCATTGGCCAGTTTTCGACCCCTAATTTTGATGTTTGGAGGCTTTTCGGGGGCTTTTTATGATCCGGACGAAAATACCGGATCAAAAATCTGTGTTCGGAAATGGTTTCTGGATATTTTTAGAGCAACGATGCGCGTTCAAACTGGCCAGAGCAGCCCACGTTCAGAGTGGGACCCACGGTAAATCATCTCTCGAGTCCGGGTAAAAGGATATATGCGACTGGATGGAACATACTAACGGATGCGATCATACCAGCACTAATGCACCGGATCCCATCAGAACTCCGCAGTTAAGCGTGCTTGGGCGAGAGTAGTACTAGGATGGGTGACCTCCCGGGAAGTCCTCGTGTTGCATCCCTTTTGTTTTAATCTATTTTGTTTTTTTTTTAATTCAAAAAACGCGGCTTCTTACGGAACACCGTAACTTTTAGAGCGTGAAGATCTATTCGCCCCATAATACCATTTCGGAAAGCCCCAGGAGTGCCTTCCGACGTGGCAATGGAACGAAGACCCATTGGCCAGTTTTCGACCCCTAATTTTGATGTTTGGAGGCTTTTCGGGGGCTTTTTATGATCCGGACGAAAATACCGGATCAAAAATCTGTGTTCGGAAATGGTTTCTGGATATTTTTAGAGCAACGATGCGCGTTCAAACTGGCCAGAGCAGCCCACGTTCAGAGTGGGACCCACGGTAAATCATCTCTCGAGTCCGGGTAAAAGGATATATGCGACTGGATGGAACATACTAACGGATGCGATCATACCAGCACTAATGCACCGGATCCCATCAAAACTCCGCAGTTAAGCGTGTTTGGGCGAGAGTAGTACTAGGATGGGTGACCTCCCGGGAAGTCCTCGTGTTGCATCCCTTTTTTTTTAATCTATTTTGTTTTTTTTTTTAATTCAAAAAACGCGACTTCTTACGGAACACCGTAACTTTTAGAGCGTGAAGATCTATTCGCCCCATAATACCATTTCGGAAAGCCCGAGTGCCTTCCGACGTGGCAATGGTACGAAGACCCATTGGCCAGTTTTCGACCCTAATTTTGATGTTTGGAGGCTTTTCGGGGCTTTTTATGATCCGGACGAAAATACCGGATCAAAAATCTGTGTTCGGAAATGGTTTCTGGATATTTTTAGAGCAACGATGCGCGTTCAAACTGGCCAGAGCAGCCCACGTTCAGAGTGGGACCCACGGTAAATCATCTCTCGAGTCCGGGTAAAAGGATATATGCGACTGGATGGAACATACTAACGGATGCGATCATACCAGCACTAATGCACCGGATCCCATCAGAACTCCGCAGTTAAGCGTGCTTGGGCGAAGAGTAGTACTAGGATGGGTGACCTCCCGGGAAGTCCTCGTGTTGCATCCCTTTTTTTTAATCTATTTTGTTTTTTTAATTCAAAAAACGCGACTTCTTACGGAACACCGTAACTTTTAGAGCGTGAAGATCTATTCGCCCCATAATACCATTTCGGAAAGCCCCAGGAGTGCCTTCCGACGTGGCAATGGCACGAAGACCCATTGGCCAGTTTTCGACCCCTAATTTTGATGTTTGGAGGCTTTTCGGGGGCTTTTTATGATCCGGACGAAAATACCGGATCAAAAATCTGTGTTCGGAAATGGTTTCTGGATATTTTTAGAGCAACGATGCGCGTTCAAACTGGCCAGAGCAGCCCACGTTCAGAGTGGGACCCACGGTAAATCATCTCTCGAGTCCGGGTAAAAGGATATATGCGGCTGGATGGAACATACAAACGGATGCGATCATACCAGCACTAATGCACCGGATCCCATCAGAACTCCGCAGTTAAGCGTGCTTGGGCGAGAGTAGTACTAGGATGGGTGACCTCCCGGGAAGTCCTCGTGTTGCATCCCTTTTGTTTTAATCTATTTTGTTTTTTTTTTTAATTCAAAAAACGCGACTTCTTACGGAACACCGTAACTTTTAGAGCGTGAAGATCTATTCGCCCCATAATACCATTTCGGAAAGCCCCAGGAGTGCCTTCCGACGTGGCAATGGTACGAAGACCCATTGGCCAGTTTTCGACCCCTAATTTTGATGTTTGGAGGCTTTTCGGGGGCTTTTTATGATCCGGACGAAAATACCGGATCAAAAATCTGTGTTCGGAAATGGTTTCTGGATATTTTTAGAGCAACGATGCGCGTTCAAACTGGCCAGAGCAGCCCACGTTCAGAGTGGGACCCACGGTAAATCATCTCTCGAGTCCGGGTAAAAGGATATATGCGACTGGATGGAACATACAAACGGATGCGATCATACCAGCACTAATGCACCGGATCCCATCAGAACTCCGCAGTTAAGCGTGCTTGGGCGAGAGTAGTACTAGGATGGGTGACCTCCCGGGAAGTCCTCGTGTTGCATCCCTTTTGTTTTAATCTATTTTGTTTTTTTTTTTAATTCAAAAAACGCGACTTCTTACGGAACACCGTAACTTTTAGAGCGTGAAGATCTATTCGCCTCATAATACCATTTCGGAAAGCCCCAGGAGTGCCTTCCGACGTGGCAATGGCACGAAGACCCATTGGCCAGTTTTTGACCCCTAATTTTGATGTTTGGAGGCTTTTCGGGGGCTTTTTATGATCCGGACGAAAATACCGGATCAAAAATCTGTGTTCGGAAATGGTTTCTGGATATTTTTAGAGTAACGATGCGCGTTCAAACTGGCCAGAGCAGCCCACGTTCAGAGTGGGACCCACGGTAAATCATCTCTCGAGTCCGGGTAAAAGGATATATGCGACTGGATGGAACATACTAACGGATGCGATCATACCAGCACTAATGCACCGGATCCCATCAAAACTCCGCAGTTAAGCGTGTTTGGGCGAGAGTAGTACTAGGATGGGTGACCTCCCGGGAAGTCCTCGTGTTGCATCCCTTTTTTTTTAATCTATTTTGTTTTTTTTTTAATTCAAAAAACGCGACTTCTTACGGAACACCGTAACTTTTAGAGCGTGAAGATCTATTCGCCCCATAATACCATTTCGGAAAGCCCGGGAGTGCCTTAGGCGTGGCAATGGTGCGAAGACCCATTGGCCAGTTTTCGACCCCTAATTTTGATGTTTGGAGGCTTTTCGGGGCTTTTTATGATCCGGACGAAAATACCGGATCAAAAATCTGTGTTCGGAAATGGTTTCTGGATATTTTTAGAGCAACGATGCGCGTTCAAACTGGCCAGAGCAGCCCACGTTCAGAGTGGGACCCACGGTAAATCATCTCTCGAGTCGGGTAAAAGGATATATGCGACTGGATGGAACATACTAACGGATGCGATCATACCAGCACTAATGCACCGGATCCCATCAGAACTCCGCAGTTAAGCGTGCTTGGGCGAGTAGTACTAGGATGGGTGACCTCCCGGGAAGTCCTCGTGTTGCATCCCTTTTGTTTTAATCTATTTTGTTTTTTTTTTTAATTCAAAAAACGCGACTTCTTACGGAACACCGTAACTTTTAGAGCGTGAAGATCTATTCGCCCCATAATACCATTTCGGAAAGCCCCAGGAGTGCCTTCCGACGTGGCAATGGTACGAAGACCCATTGGCCAGTTTTCGACCCCTAATTTTGATGTTTGGAGGCTTTTCGGGGGCTTTTTATGATCCGGACGAAAATACCGGATCAAAAATCTGTGTTCGGAAATGGTTTCTGGATATTTTTAGAGCAACGATGCGCGTTCAAACTGGCCAGAGCAGCCCACGTTCAGAGTGGGACCCACGGTAAATCATCTCTCGAGTCCGGGTAAAAGGATATATGCGACTGGATGGAACATACTAACGGATGCGATCATACCAGCACTAATGCACCGGATCCCATCAGAACTCCGCAGTTAAGCGTGCTTGGGCGAGAGTACTAGGATGGGTGACCTCCGGGAAGTCCTCGTGTTGCATCCCTTTTTTTAATCTATTTTGTTTTTTTAATTCAAAAAACGCGACTTCTTACGGAACACCGTAACTTTTAGAGCGTGAAGATCTATTCGCCCCATAATACCATTTCGGAAAGCCCGGGAGTGCCTTAGGCGTGGCAATGGTACAAAGGCCCATTGGCCAGTTTTCGACCCCTAATTTTGATGTTTGGAGGCTTTTCGGAGGCTTTTTATGATCCGGACGAAAATACCGGATCAAAAATCTGTGTTCGGAAATGGTTTCTGGATATTTTTAGAGCAACGATGCGCGTTCAAACTGGCCAGAGCAGCCCACGTTCAGAGTGGGACCCACGGTAAATCATCTCTCGAGTCCGGATAAAAGGATATATGCGACTGGATGGAACATACCAACGGATGCGATCATACCAGCACTAATGCACCGGATCCCATCAGAACTCCGCAGTTAAGCGTGCTTGGGCGAGAGTAGTACTAGGATGGGTGACCTCCCGGGAAGTCCTCGTGTTGCATCCTTTTGTTTTAATCTATTTTTGTTTTTTTTTTTAATTCAAAAAACGCGACTTCTTACGGAACACCGTAACTTTTAGAGCGTGAAGATCTATTCGCCCCATAATACCATTTTGGAAAGCCCCAGGAGTGCCTTCCGACGTGGCAATGTTACAAAGACCCATTGGCCAGTTTTCGACCCCTAATTTTGATGTTTGGAGGCTTTTCGGGGGCTTTTTATGATCCGGACGAAAATACCGGATCAAAAATCTGTGTTCGGAAATGGTTTCTGGATATTTTTAGAGCAACGATGCGCGTTCAAACTGGCCAGAGCAGCCCACGTTCAGAGTGGGACCCACGGTAAATCATCTCTCGAGTCCGGGTAAAAGGATATATGCGACTGGATGGAACATACTAACGGATGCGATCATACCAGCACTAATGCACCGGATCCCATCAGAACTCCGCAGTTAAGCGTGCTTGGGCGAGAGTAGTACTAGGATGGGTGACCTCCCGGGAAGTCCTCGTGTTGCATCCCTTTTGTTTTAATCTATTTTGTTTTTTTTTTAATTCAAAAAACGCGACTTCTTACGGAACACCGTAACCTTTAGAGCGTGAAGATCTATTCGCCCCATAATACCATTCCGGAAAGCCCCAGGAGTGCCTTCCGACGTGGCAATGGTACGAAGACCCATTGGCCAGTTTTCGACCCCTAATTTTGATGTTTGGAGGCTTTTCGGGGGCTTTTTATGATCCGGACGAAAATACCGGATCAAAAATCTGTGTTCGGAAATGGTTTCTGGATATTTTTAGAGCAACGATGCGCGTTCAAACTGGCCAGAGCAGCCCACGTTCAGAGTGGGACCCACGGTAAATCATCTCTCGAGTCGGGTAAAAGGATATATGCGGCTGGATGGAACATACTAACGGATGCGATCATACCAGCACTAATGCACCGGATCCCATCAGAACTCCGCAGTTAAGCGTGCTTGGGCGAGTAGTACTAGGATGGGTGACCTCCGGGAAGTCCTCGTGTTGCATCCCTTTTTTTAATCTATTTTGTTTTTTTAATTCAAAAAACGCGACTTCTTACGGAACAAGTAACTTTTAGAGCGTGAAGATCTATTCGCCCCATAATACCATTTCGGAAAGCCCAGGAGTGCCTTCCGACGTGGCAATGGTACGAAGACCCATTGGCCAGTTTTTGACCCCTAATTTTGATGTTTGGAGGCTTTTCGGGGGCTTTTTATGATCCGGACGAAAATACCGGATCAAAAATCTGTGTTCGGAAATGGTTTCTGGATATTTTTAGAGCAACGATGCGCGTTCAAACTGGCCAGAGCAGCCCATGTTCAGAGTGGGACCCACGGTAAATCATCTTTCGAGTCCGGGTAAAAGGATATATGCGACTGGATGGAACATACTAACGGATGCGATCATACCAGCACTAATGCACCGGATCCCATCAAAACTCCGAGTTAAGCGTGCTTGGGCGAGTAGTACTAGGATGGGTGACCTCCCGGGAAGTCCTCGTGTTGCATCCCTTTTGTTTTAATCTATTTTGTTTTTTTAATTCAAAAAACGCGACTTCTTACGGAACACCGTAACTTTTAGAGCGTGAAGATCTATTCGCCCCATAATACCATTTCGGAAAGCCCGGGAGTGCCTTCCGACGTGGCAATGGTACGAAGACCCATTGGCCAGTTTTCGACCCCTAATTTTGATGTTTGGAGGCTTTTCGGGGCTTTTTATGATCCGGACGAAAATACCGGATCAAAAATCTGTGTTCGGAAATGGTTTCTGGATATTTTTAGAGCAACGATGCGCGTTCAAACTGGCCAGAGCAGCCCACGTTCAGAGTGGGACCCACGGTAAATCATCTCTCGAGTCGGGTAAAAGGATATATGCGACTGGATGGAACATACTAACGGATGCGATCATACCAGCACTAATGCACCGGATCCCATCAGAACTCCGCAGTTAAGCGTGCTTGGGCGAGTAGTACTAGGATGGGTGACCTCCGGGAAGTCCTCGTGTTGCATCCCTTTTGTTTTAATCTATTTTGTTTTTTTAATTCAAAAAACGCGACTTCTTACGGAACACCGTAACTTTTAGAGCGTGAAGATCTATTCGCCCCATAATACCATTTCGGAAAGCCCCAGGAGTGCCTTCCGACGTGGCAATGGTACGAAGACCCATTGGCCAGTTTTCGACCCCTAATTTTGATGTTTGGAGGCTTTTCGGGGCTTTTTATGATCCGGACGAAAATACCGGATCAAAAATCTGTGTTCGGAAATGGTTTCTGGATATTTTTAGAGCAACGATGCGCGTTCAAACTGGCAGAGCAGCCCACGTTCAGAGTGGGACCCACGGTAAATCATCTCTCGAGTCGGGTAAAAGGATATATGCGGCTTGGATGGAACATACTAACGGATGCGATCATACCAGCACTAATGCACCGGATCCCATCAGAACTCCGCAGTTAAGCGCGCTTGGGCGAGTAGTACTAGGATGGGTGACCTCCCGGGAAGTCCTCGTGTTGCATCCCTTTTGTTTTAATCTATTTTGTTTTTTTTTTTAATTCAAAAAACGCGACTTCTTACGGAACACCGTAACTTTTAGAGCGTGAAGATCTATTCGCCCCATAATACCATTTCGGAAAGCCCCAGGAGTGCCTTCCGACGTGGCAATGGTACGAAGACCCATTGGCCAGTTTTCGACCCCTAATTTTGATGTTTGGAGGCTTTTCGGGGGCTTTTTATGATCCGGACGAAAATACCGGATCAAAAATCTGTGTTCGGAAATGGTTTCTGGATATTTTTAGAGCAACGATGCGCGTTCAAACTGGCCAGAGCAGCCCACGTTCAGAGTGGGACCCACGGTAAATCATCTCTCGAGTCCGGGTAAAAGGATATATGCGACTGGATGGAACATACTAACGGATGCGATCATACCAGCACTAATGCACCGGATCCCATCAGAACTCCGCAGTTAAGCGTGCTTGGGCGAGAGTAGTACTAGGATGGGTGACCTCCCGGGAAGTCCTCGTGTTGCATCCCTTTTGTTTTAATCTATTTTGTTTTTTTTTTTAATTCAAAAAACGCGACTTCTTACGGAACACCGTAACTTTTAGAGCGTGAAGATCTATTCGCCCCATAATACCATTTCGGAAAGCCCCAGGAGTGCCTTCCGACGTGGCAATGGTACGAAGACCCATTGGCCAGTTTTCGACCCCTAATTTTGATGTTTGGAGGCTTTTCGGGGGCTTTTTATGATCCGGACGAAAATACCGGATCAAAAATCTGTGTTCGGAAATGGTTTCTGGATATTTTTAGAGCAACGATGCGCGTTCAAACTGGCCAGAGCAGCCCACGTTCAGAGTGGGACCCACGGTAAATCATCTCTCGAGTCCGGGTAAAAGGATATATGCGACTGGATGGAACATACTAACGGATGCGATCATACCAGCACTAATGCACCGGATCCCATCAGAACTCCGCAGTTAAGCGTGCTTGGGCGAGAGTAGTACTAGGATGGGTGACCTCCCGGGAAGTCCTCGTGTTGCATCCCTTTTGTTTTAATCTATTTTGTTTTTTTAATTCAAAAAACGCGACTTCTTACGGAACACCGTAACTTTTAGAGCGTGAAGATCTATTCGCCCCATAATACCATTTCGGAAAGCCCCGTGAGTGCCTTCCGACGTGGCAATGGTACGAAGACCCATTGGCCAGTTTTCGACCCCTAATTTTGATGTTTGGAGGCTTTTCGGGGGCTTTTTATGATCCGGACGAAAATACCGGATCAAAAATCTGTGTTCGGAAATGGTTTCTGGATATTTTTAGAGCAACGATGCGCGTTCAAACTGGCCAGAGCAGCCCACGTTCAGAGTGGGACCCACGGTAAATCATCTCTCGAGTCGGGTAAAAGGATATATGCGGCTGGATGGAACATACTAACGGATGCGATCATACCAGCACTAATGCACCGGATCCCATCAGAACTCCGCAGTTAAGCGTGCTTGGGCGAGTAGTACTAGGATGGGTGACCTCCCGGGAAGTCCTCGTGTTGCATCCCTTTTGTTTTAATCTATTTTGTTTTTTTAATTCAAAAAACGCGACTTCTTACGGAACACCGTAACTTTTAGAGCGTGAAGATCTATTCGCCCCATAATACCATTTCGGAAAGCCCCGGAGTGCCTTCCGACGTGGCAATGGTACGAAGACCCATTGGCCAGTTTTCGACCCCTAATTTTGATGTTTGGAGGCTTTTCGGGGCTTTTTATGATCCGGACGAAAATACCGGATCAAAAATCTGTGTTCGGAAATGGTTTCTGGATATTTTTAGAGCAACGATGCGCGTTCAAACTGGCCAGAGCAGCCCACGTTCAGAGTGGGACCCACGGTAAATCATCTCTCGAGTCCGGGTAAAAGGATATATGCGACTGGATGGAACATACTAACGGATGCGATCATACCAGCACTAATGCACCGGATCCCATCAGAACTCCGCAGTTAAGCGTGCTTGGGCGAGAGTAGTACTAGGATGGGTGACCTCCCGGGAAGTCCTCGTGTTGCATCCCTTTTGTTTTAATCTATTTTGTTTTTTTTTTAATTCAAAAAACGCGACTTCTTACGGAACACCGTAACTTTTAGAGCGTGAAGATCTATTCGCCCCATAATACCATTTCGGAAAGCCCCAGGAGTGCCTTCCGACGTGGCAATGGTACGAAGACCCATTGGCCAGTTTTCGACCCCTAATTTTGATGTTTGGAGGCTTTTCGGGGGCTTTTTATGATCCGGACGAAAATACCGGATCAAAAATCTGTGTTCGGAAATGGTTTCTGGATATTTTTAGAGCAACGATGCGCGTTCAAACTGGCCAGAGCAGCCCACGTTCAGAGTGGGACCCACGGTAAATCATCTCTCGAGTCCGGGTAAAAGGATATATGCGACTGGATGGAACATACTAATGGATGCGATCATACCAGCACTAATGCACCGGATCCCATCAGAACTCTGCAGTTAAGCGTGCTTGGGCGAGAGTAGTACTAGGATGGGTGACCTCCCGGGAAGTCCTCGTGTTGCATCTCTTTTGTTTAAATCTATTTTGTTTTTTTTTTTAATTCAAAAAACGCGACTTCTTACGGAACACCGTAACTTTTAGAACGTGAAGATCTATTCGCCCCATAATACCATTTCGGAAAGCCCCAGGAGTGCCTTCCGACGTGGCAATGGTACGAAGACCCATTGGCCAGTTTTCGACCCTTAATTTTGATGTTTGGAGGCTTTTCGGAGGCTTTTTATGATCCGGACGAAAATACCGGATCAAAAATCTGTGTTCGGAAATGGTTTCTGGATATTTTTAGAGCAACGTGCGCGTTCAAACTGGCCAGAGCAGCCCACGTTCAGAGTGGGACCCACGGTAAATCATCTCTCGAGTCCGGGTAAAAGGATATATGCGACTGGATGGAACATACTAACGGATGCGATCATACCAGCACTAATGCACCGGATCCCATCAGAACTCCGCAGTTAAGCGTGCTTGGGCGAGTAGTACTAGGATGGGTGACCTCCGGGAAGTCCTCGTGTTGCATCCCTTTTGTTTTAATCTATTTTGTTTTTTTAATTCAAAAAACGCGACTTCTTACGGAACACCGTAACTTTTAGAGCGTGAAGATCTATTCGCCCCATAATACCATTTCGGAAAGCCAGGAGTGCCTTCCGACGTGGCAATGGTACGAAGACCCATTGGCCAGTTTTCGACCCCTAATTTTGATGTTTGGAGGCTTTTCGGGGGCTTTTTATGATCCGGACGAAAATACCGGATCAAAAATCTGTGTTCGGAAATGGTTTCTGGATATTTTTAGAGCAACGATGCGCGTTCAAACTGGCCAGAGCAGCCCACGTTCAGAGTGGGACCCACGGTAAATCATCTCTCGAGTCCGGGTAAAAGGATATAGGCGACTGGAAAGACCATCCTAACGGATGCGATCATCCCAGCACTAAGGCACCGGTTCCCATCAGACCCCCGCGGTTAGGCGTGCTTGGGCGAGGGTAGTACTAGGTTGGGTAACCTCCGGGGAAGTCCTCGTGTTGCATCCCTTTTGTTTTAATCTATTTTGTTTTTTTTTAATTCAAAAAACGCGGCTTCTTACGGAACAAGTAACTTTTAGAGCGTGAAGATCTATTCGCCCCATAATATCATTTCGGAAAGCCCCAGGAGTGCCTTCCGACGTGGCAATGGTACGAAGACCCATTGGCCAGTTTTCGACCCTTAATTTTGATGTTTGGAGGCTTTTCGGAGGCTTTTTATGATCCGGACGAAAATACCGGATCAAAAATCTGTGTTCGGAAATGGTTTCTGGATATTTTTAGAGGTACGATGCGCGTTCAAACTGGCCAGAGCAGCCCACGTTCAGAGTGGGACCCACGGTAAATCATCTCTCGAGTCCGGGTAAAAGGATATATGCGACTGGATGGAACATACTAACGGATGCGATCATACCAGCACTAATGCACCGGATCCCATCAGAACTCCGCAGTTAAGCGTGCTTGGGCGAGAGTAGTACTAGGATGGGTGACCTCCCGGGAAGTCCTCGTGTTGCATCCCTTTTGTTTAAATCTATTTTGTTTTTTTTTAATTCAAAAAACGCGACTTCTTACGGAACACCGTAACTTTTAGAGCGTGAAGATCTATTCGCCCCATAATACCATTTCGGAAAGCCCCAGGAGTGCCTTCCGACGTGGCAATGGTACAAAGACCCATTGGCCAGTTTTCGACCCCTAATTTTGATGTTTGGAGGCTTTTCGGGGGCTTTTTATGATCCGGACGAAAATACCGGATCAAAAATCTGTGTTCGGAAATGGTTTCTGGATATTTTAGAGCAACGATGCGCGTTCAAACTGGCCAGAGCAGCCCACGTTCAGAGTGGGACCTACGGTAAATCATCTCTCGAGTCCGGGTAAAAGGATATATGCGAATGGATGGAACATACTAACGGATGCGATCATACCAGCACTAATGCACCGGATCCCATCAGAACTCCGCAGTTAAGCGTGCTTGGGCGAGAGTAGTACTAGGATGGGTGACCTCCCGGGAAGTCCTCGTGTTGCATCCCTTTTGTTTTAATCTATTTTGTTTTTTTGTTTTTAATTCAAAAAACGCGACTTCTTACGGAACACCGTAACTTTTAGAGCGTGAAGATCTATTCGCCCCATAATACCATTTCGGAAAGCCCCGGAGTGCCTTCCGACGTGGCAATGGTACGAAGACCCATTGGCCAGTTTTCGACCCTAATTTTGATGTTTGGAGGCTTTTCGGGGCTTTTTATGATCCGGACGAAAATACCGGATCAAAAATCTGTGTTCGGAAATGGTTTCTGGATATTTTTAGAGCAACGATGCGCGTTCAAACTGGCCAGAGCAGCCCACGTTCAGAGTGGGACCCACGGTAAATCATCTCTCGAGTCGGGTAAAAGGATATATGCGGCTGGATGGAACATACTAACGGATGCGATCATACCAGCACTAATGCACCGGATCCCATCAGAACTCCGCAGTTAAGCGTGCTTGGGCGAGTAGTACTAGGATGGGTGACCTCCGGGAAGTCCTCGTGTTGCATCCCTTTTGTTTTAATCTATTTTGTTTTTTTAATTCAAAAAACGCGACTTCTTACGGAACACCGTAACTTTTAGAGCGTGAAGATCTATTCGCCCCATAATACCATTTCGGAAAGCCCCAGGAGTGCCTTCCGACGTGGCAATGGTACGAAGACCCATTGGCCAGTTTTCGACCCCTAATTTTGATGTTTGGAGGCTTTTCGGAGGCTTTTTATGATCCGGACGAAAATACCGGATCAAAAATCTGTGTTCGGAAATGGTTTCTGGATATTTTTAGAGCAACGATGCGCGTTCAAACTGGCCAGAGCAGCCCACGTTCAGAGTGGGACCCACGGTAAATCATCTCTCGAGTCCGGGTAAAAGGATATATGCGACTGGATGGAACATACTAACGGATGCGATCATACCAGCACTAATGCACCGGATCCCATCAGAACTCCGCAGTTATGCGTGCTTGGGCGAGAGTAGTACTAGGATGGGTGACCTCCCGGAAAGTCCTCGTGTTGCATCCCTTTTTTTTTAATCTATTTTGTTTTTTTTTTTAATTCAAAAAACACGACTTCTTACGGAACACCGTAACTTTTAGAGCGTGAAGATCTATTCGCCCCATAATACCATTTCGGAAAGCCCCAGGAGTGCCTTCCGACGTGGCAATGGCACGAAGACCCATTGGCCAGTTTTCGACCCCTAATTTTGATGTTTGGAGGCTTTTCGGGGGCGTTTTATGATCCGGACGAAAAACCGGATCAAAAATCTGTGTTCGGAAATGGTTTCTGGATATTTTTAGAGCAACGATGCGCGTTCAAACTGGCCAGAGCAGCCCACGTTCAGAGTGGGACCCACGGTAAATCATCTCTCGAGTCCGGGTAAAAGGATATATGCGACTGGATGGAACATACTAACGGATGCGATCATACCAGCACTAATGCACCGGATCCCATCAGAACTCCGCAGTTAAGCGTGCTTGGGCGAGAGTAGTACTAGGATGGGTGACCTCCCGGGAAGTCCTCGTGTTGCATCCCTTTTGTTTTAATCTATTTTGTTTTTTTAATTCAAAAGCGACTTCTTACGGAACACCGTAACTTTTAGAGCGTGAAGATCTATTCGCCCCATAATACCATTTCGGAAAGCCCCGGGGAGTGCCTTCCGACGTGGCAATGGTACGAAGACCCATTGGCCAGTTTTCGACCCCTAATTTTGATGTTTGGAGGCTTTTCGGGGCTTTTTATGATCCGGACGAAAATACCGGATCAAAAATCTGTGTTCGGAAATGGTTTCTGGATATTTTTAGAGCAACGATGCGCGTTCAAACTGGCCAGAGCAGCCCACGTTCAGAGTGGGACCCACGGTAAATCATCTCTCGAGTCGGGTAAAAGGATATATGCGGCTGGATGGAACATACTAACGGATGCGATCATACCAGCACTAATGCACCGGATCCCATCAGAACTCCGCAGTTAAGCGTGCTTGGGCGAGTAGTACTAGGATGGGTGACCTCCGGGAAGTCCTCGTGTTGCATCCCTTTTGTTTTAATCTATTTTGTTTTTAATTCAAAAAACGCGACTTCTTACGGAACACCGTAACTTTTAGAGCGTGAAGATCTATTCGCCCCATAATACCATTTCGGAAAGCCCCGGGAGTGCCTTCCGACGTGGCAATGGTACGAAGACCCATTGGCCAGTTTTCGACCCTAATTTTGATGTTTGGAGGCTTTTCGGGGCTTTTTATGATCCGGACGAAAATACCGGATCAAAAATCTGTGTTCGGAAATGGTTTCTGGATATTTTTAGAGCAACGATGCGCGTTCAAACTGGCAGAGCAGCCCACGTTCAGAGTGGGACCCACGGTAAATCATCTCTCGAGTCCGGGTAAAAGGATATATGCGGCTGGATGGAACATACTAACGGATGCGATCATACCAGCACTAATGCACCGGATCCCATCAGAACTCCGCAGTTAAGCGTGCTTGGGCGAGTAGTACTAGGATGGGTGACCTCCCGGGAAGTCCTCGTGTTGCATCCCTTTTGTTTTAATCTATTTTGTTTTTAATTCAAAAAACGCGACTTCTTACGGAACAAGTAACTTTTAGAGCGTGAAGATCTATTCGCCCCATAATACCATTTCGGAAAGCCCCAGGAGTGCCTTCCGACGTGGCAATGGTACGAAGACCCATTGGCCAGTTTTCGACCCCTAATTTTGATGTTTGGAGGCTTTTCGGGGCTTTTTATGATCCGGACGAAAATACCGGATCAAAAATCTGTGTTCGGAAATGGTTTCTGGATATTTTTAGAGCAACGATGCGCGTTCAAACTGGCCAGAGCAGCCCACGTTCAGAGTGGGACCCACGGTAAATCATCTCTCGAGTCGGGTAAAAGGATATATGCGGCTGGATGGAACATACTAACGGATGCGATCATACCAGCACTAATGCACCGGATCCCATCAGAACTCCGCAGTTAAGCGTGCTTGGGCGAGTAGTACTAGGATGGGTGACCTCCCGGGAAGTCCTCGTGTTGCATCCCTTTTGTTTTAATCTATTTTGTTTTTAATTCAAAAAACGCGACTTCTTACGGAACAAGTAACTTTTAGAGCGTGAAGATCTATTCGCCCCATAATACCATTTCGGAAAGCCCCAGGAGTGCCTTCCGACGTGGCAATGGCACGAAGACCCATTGGCCAGTTTTCGACCCCTAATTTTGATGTTTGGAGGCTTTTCGGGGGCTTTTTATGATCCGGACGAAAATACCGGATCAAAAATCTGTGTTCGGAAATGGTTTCTGGATATTTTTAGAGCAACGATGCGCGTTCAAACTGGCCAGAGCAGCCCACGTTCAGAGTGGGACCCACGGTAAATCATCTCTCGAGTCCGGGTAAAAGGATATATGCGACTGGATGGAACATACTAACGGATGCGATCATACCAGCACTAATGCACCGGATCCCATCAGAACTCCGCAGTTAAGCGTGCTTGGGCGAGAGTAGTACTAGGATGGGTGACCTCCCGGGAAGTCCTCGTGTTGCATCCCTTTTGTTTTAATCTATTTTGTTTTTTTTTTTAATTCAAAAAACGCGACTTCTTACGGAACACCGTAACTTTTAGAGCGTGAAGATCTATTCGCCCCATAATACCATTTCGGAAAGCCCCAGGAGTGCCTTCCGACGTGGCAATGGTACGAAGACCCATTGGCCAGTTTTCGACCCCTAATTTTGATGTTTGGAGGCTTTTCGGGGGCTTTTTATGATCCGGACGAAAATACCGGATCAAAAATCTGTGTTCGGAAATGGTTTCTGGATATTTTTAGAGCAACGATGCGCGTTCAAACTGGCCAGAGCAGCCCACGTTCAGAGTGGGACCCACGGTAAATCATCTCTCGAGTCCGGGTAAAAGGATATATGCGGCTGGATGGAACATACAAACGGATGCGATCATACCAGCACTAATGCACCGGATCCCATCAGAACTCCGCAGTTAAGCGTGCTTGGGCGAGTAGTACTAGGATGGGTGACCTCCGGGAAGTCCTCGTGTTGCATCCCTTTTGTTTTAATCTATTTTGTTTTTAATTCAAAAAACGCGACTTCTTACGGAACAAGTAACTTTTAGAGCGTGAAGATCTATTCGCCCCATAATACCATTTCGGAAAGCCCCGGAGTGCCTTCCGACGTGGCAATGGTACGAAGACCCATTGGCCAGTTTTCGACCCTAATTTTGATGTTTGGAGGCTTTTCGGGGCTTTTTATGATCCGGACGAAAATACCGGATCAAAAATCTGTGTTCGGAAATGGTTTCTGGATATTTTTAGAGCAACGATGCGCGTTCAAACTGGCCAGAGCAGCCCACGTTCAGAGTGGGACCCACGGTAAATCATCTCTCGAGTCGGGTAAAAGGATATATGCGGCTGGATGGAACATACTAACGGATGCGATCATACCAGCACTAATGCACCGGATCCCATCAGAACTCCGCAGTTAAGCGTGCTTGGGCGAGAGTAGTACTAGGATGGGTGACCTCCGGGAAGTCCTCGTGTTGCATCCCTTTTGTTTTAATCTATTTTGTTTTTAATTCAAAAAACGCGACTTCTTACGGAACAAGTAACTTTTAGAGCGTGAAGATCTATTCGCCCCATAATACCATTTCGGAAAGCCCCAGGAGTGCCTTCCGACGTGGCAATGGTACGAAGACCCATTGGCCAGTTTTCGACCCCTAATTTTGATGTTTGGAGGCTTTTCGGGGCTTTTTATGATCCGGACGAAAATACCGGATCAAAAATCTGTGTTCGGAAATGGTTTCTGGATATTTTTAGAGCAACGATGCGCGTTCAAACTGGCCAGAGCAGCCCACGTTCAGAGTGGGACCCACGGTAAATCATCTCTCGAGTCGGGTAAAAGGATATATGCGGCTGGATGGAACATACTAACGGATGCGATCATACCAGCACTAATGCACCGGATCCCATCAGAACTCCGCAGTTAAGCGTGCTTGGGCGAGTAGTACTAGGATGGGTGACCTCCGGGAAGTCCTCGTGTTGCATCCCTTTTGTTTTAATCTATTTTGTTTTTTTAATTCAAAAACGCGACTTCTTACGGAACACGTAACTTTTAGAGCGTGAAGATCTATTCGCCCCATAATACCATTTCGGAAAGCCCCGGAGTGCCTTCCGACGTGGCAATGGTACGAAGACCCATTGGCCAGTTTTCGACCCCTAATTTTGATGTTTGGAGGCTTTTCGGGGCTTTTTATGATCCGGACGAAAATACCGGATCAAAAATCTGTGTTCGGAAATGGTTTCTGGATATTTTTAGAGCAACGATGCGCGTTCAAACTGGCCAGAGCAGCCCACGTTCAGAGTGGGACCCACGGTAAATCATCTCTCGAGTCGGGTAAAAGGATATATGCGGCTTGGATGGAACATACTAACGGATGCGATCATACCAGCACTAATGCACCGGATCCCATCAGAACTCCGCAGTTAAGCGTGCTTGGGCGAGAGTAGTACTAGGATGGGTGACCTCCGGGAAGTCCTCGTGTTGCATCCCTTTTGTTTTAATCTATTTTGTTTTTTAATTCACGCGACTTCTTACGGAACAGTAACTTTTAGAGCGTGAAGATCTATTCGCCCCATAATACCATTTCGGAAAGCCCCGGGAGTGCCTTCCGACGTGGCAATGGTACGAAGACCCATTGGCCAGTTTTCGACCCCTAATTTTGATGTTTGGAGGCTTTTCGGGGCTTTTTATGATCCGGACGAAAATACCGGATCAAAAATCTGTGTTCGGAAATGGTTTCTGGATATTTTTAGAGCAACGATGCGCGTTCAAACTGGCGAGCAGCCCACGTTCAGAGTGGGACCCACGGTAAATCATCTCTCGAGTCGGGTAAAAGGATATATGCGGCTGGATGGAACATACTAACGGATGCGATCATACCAGCACTAATGCACCGGATCCCATCAGAACTCCGCAGTTAAGCGTGCTTGGGCGAGTAGTACTAGGATGGGTGACCTCCGGGAAGTCCTCGTGTTGCATCCCTTTTGTTTTAATCTATTTTGTTTTTAATTCAAAAAACGCGACTTCTTACGGAACACGTAACTTTTAGAGCGTGAAGATCTATTCGCCCCATAATACCATTTCGGAAAGCCCCAGGAGTGCCTTCCGACGTGGCAATGGTACGAAGACCCATTGGCCAGTTTTCGACCCTAATTTTGATGTTTGGAGGCTTTTCGGGGCTTTTTATGATCCGGACGAAAATACCGGATCAAAAATCTGTGTTCGGAAATGGTTTCTGGATATTTTTAGAGCAACGATGCGCGTTCAAACTGGCCAGAGCAGCCCACGTTCAGAGTGGGACCCACGGTAAATCATCTCTCGAGTCGGGTAAAAGGATATATGCGGCTGGATGGAACATACTAACGGATGCGATCATACCAGCACTAATGCACCGGATCCCATCAGAACTCCGCAGTTAAGCGTGCTTGGGCGAGTAGTACTAGGATGGGTGACCTCCCGGGAAGTCCTCGTGTTGCATCCCTTTTGTTTTAATCTATTTTGTTTTTTTAATTCAAAAACGCGACTTCTTACGGAACAAGTAACTTTTAGAGCGTGAAGATCTATTCGCCCCATAATACCATTTCGGAAAGCCCCGGGAGTGCCTTCCGACGTGGCAATGGTACACGAAGACCCATTGGCCAGTTTTCGACCCCTAATTTTGATGTTTGGAGGCTTTTCGGGGCTTTTTATGATCCGGACGAAAATACCGGATCAAAAATCTGTGTTCGGAAATGGTTTCTGGATATTTTAGAGCAACGATGCGCGTTCAAACTGGCAGAGCAGCCCACGTTCAGAGTGGGACCCACGGTAAATCATCTCTCGAGTCGGGTAAAAGGATATATGCGGCTGGATGGAACATACTAACGGATGCGATCATACCAGCACTAATGCACCGGATCCCATCAGAACTCCGCAGTTAAGCGTGCTTGGGCGAGTAGTACTAGGATGGGTGACCTCCCGGGAAGTCCTCGTGTTGCATCCCTTTTGTTTTAATCTATTTTGTTTTTTTTTTAAAAACGCGACTTCTTACGGAACAAGTAACTTTTAGAGCGTGAAGATCTATTCGCCCCATAATACCATTTCGGAAAGCCCCGGGAGTGCCTTCCGACGTGGCAATGGTACGAAGACCCATTGGCCAGTTTTCGACCCCTAATTTTGATGTTTGGAGGCTTTTCGGGGCTTTTTATGATCCGGACGAAAATACCGGATCAAAAATCTGTGTTCGGAAATGGTTTCTGGATATTTTTAGAGCAACGATGCGCGTTCAAACTGGCCAGAGCAGCCCACGTTCAGAGTGGGACCCACGGTAAATCATCTCTCGAGTCGGGTAAAAGGATATATGCGGCTGGATGGAACATACTAACGGATGCGATCATACCAGCACTAATGCACCGGATCCCATCAGAACTCCGCAGTTAAGCGTGCTTGGGCGAGTAGTACTAGGATGGGTGACCTCCGGGAAGTCCTCGTGTTGCATCCCTTTTGTTTTAATCTATTTTGTTTTTAATTTCAAAAACGCGACTTCTTACGGAACAAGTAACTTTTAGAGCGTGAAGATCTATTCGCCCCATAATACCATTTCGGAAAGCCCCGGAGTGCCTTCCGACGTGGCAATGGTACGAAGACCCATTGGCCAGTTTTCGACCCTAATTTTGATGTTTGGAGGCTTTTCGGGGCTTTTTATGATCCGGACGAAAATACCGGATCAAAAATCTGTGTTCGGAAATGGTTTCTGGATATTTTTAGAGCAACGATGCGCGTTCAAACTGGCCAGAGCAGCCCACGTTCAGAGTGGGACCCACGGTAAATCATCTCTCGAGTCGGGTAAAAGGATATATGCATGGATGGAACATACTAACGGATGCGATCATACCAGCACTAATGCACCGGATCCCATCAGAACTCCGCAGTTAAGCGTGCTTGGGCGAGTAGTACTAGGATGGGTGACCTCCGGGAAGTCCTCGTGTTGCATCCCTTTTGTTTTAATCTATTTTGTTTTTTTAATTCAAAAAACGCGACTTCTTACGGAACACCGTAACTTTTAGAGCGTGAAGATCTATTCGCCCCATAATACCATTTCGGAAAGCCCGGGAGTGCCTTCCGACGTGGCAATGGTACGAAGACCCATTGGCCAGTTTTCGACCCCTAATTTTGATGTTTGGAGGCTTTTCGGGGCTTTTTATGATCCGGACGAAAATACCGGATCAAAAATCTGTGTTCGGAAATGGTTTCTGGATATTTTTAGAGCAACGATGCGCGTTCAAACTGGCCAGAGCAGCCCACGTTCAGAGTGGGACCCACGGTAAATCATCTCTCGAGTCGGGTAAAAGGATATATGCGGCTGGATGGAACATACTAACGGATGCGATCATACCAGCACTAATGCACCGGATCCCATCAGAACTCCGCAGTTAAGCGTGCTTGGGCGAGTAGTACTAGGATGGGTGACCTCCGGGAAGTCCTCGTGTTGCATCCCTTTTGTTTTAATCTATTTTGTTTTTAATTCAAAAGCGACTTCTTACGGAACACGTAACTTTTAGAGCGTGAAGATCTATTCGCCCCATAATACCATTTCGGAAAGCCCCGGAGTGCCTTCCGACGTGGCAATGGTACGAAGACCCATTGGCCAGTTTTCGACCCTAATTTTGATGTTTGGAGGCTTTTCGGGGCTTTTTATGATCCGGACGAAAATACCGGATCAAAAATCTGTGTTCGGAAATGGTTTCTGGATATTTTTAGAGCAACGATGCGCGTTCAAACTGGCGAGCAGCCCACGTTCAGAGTGGGACCCACGGTAAATCATCTCTCGAGTCGGGTAAAAGGATATATGCATGGATGGAACATACTAACGGATGCGATCATACCAGCACTAATGCACCGGATCCCATCAGAACTCCGCAGTTAAGCGTGCTTGGGCGAGTAGTACTAGGATGGGTGACCTCCGGGAAGTCCTCGTGTTGCATCCCTTTTGTTTTAATCTATTTTGTTTTTTTTTTAATTCAAAAAACGCGACTTCTTACGGAACACCGTAACTTTTAGAGCGTGAAGATCTATTCGCCCCATAATACCATTTCGGAAAGCCCCGGAGTGCCTTCCGACGTGGCAATGGTACGAAGACCCATTGGCCAGTTTTCGACCCTAATTTTGATGTTTGGAGGCTTTTCGGGGCTTTTTATGATCCGGACGAAAATACCGGATCAAAAATCTGTGTTCGGAAATGGTTTCTGGATATTTTTAGAGCAACGATGCGCGTTCAAACTGGCCAGAGCAGCCCACGTTCAGAGTGGGACCCACGGTAAATCATCTCTCGAGTCGGGTAAAAGGATATATGCGGCTGGATGGAACATACTAACGGATGCGATCATACCAGCACTAATGCACCGGATCCCATCAGAACTCCGCAGTTAAGCGTGCTTGGGCGAGAGTAGTACTAGGATGGGTGACCTCCGGGAAGTCCTCGTGTTGCATCCCTTTTGTTTTAATCTATTTTGTTTTTAATTCAAAAAACGCGACTTCTTACGGAACACGTAACTTTTAGAGCGTGAAGATCTATTCGCCCCATAATACCATTTCGGAAAGCCCGGAGTGCCTTCCGACGTGGCAATGGTACGAAGACCCATTGGCCAGTTTTCGACCCCTAATTTTGATGTTTGGAGGCTTTTCGGGGCTTTTTATGATCCGGACGAAAATACCGGATCAAAAATCTGTGTTCGGAAATGGTTTCTGGATATTTTTAGAGCAACGATGCGCGTTCAAACTGGCCAGAGCAGCCCACGTTCAGAGTGGGACCCACGGTAAATCATCTCTCGAGTCGGGTAAAAGGATATATGCGGCTGGATGGAACATACTAACGGATGCGATCATACCAGCACTAATGCACCGGATCCCATCAGAACTCCGCAGTTAAGCGTGCTTGGGCGAGAGTAGTACTAGGATGGGTGACCTCCGGGAAGTCCTCGTGTTGCATCCCTTTTGTTTTAATCTATTTTGTTTTTTTTTTAATTCAAAAAACGCGACTTCTTACGGAACACCGTAACTTTTAGAGCGTGAAGATCTATTCGCCCCATAATACCATTTCGGAAAGCCCGGAGTGCCTTCCGACGTGGCAATGGTACGAAGACCCATTGGCCAGTTTTCGACCCTAATTTTGATGTTTGGAGGCTTTTCGGGGCTTTTTATGATCCGGACGAAAATACCGGATCAAAAATCTGTGTTCGGAAATGGTTTCTGGATATTTTTAGAGCAACGATGCGCGTTCAAACTGGCGAGCAGCCCACGTTCAGAGTGGGACCCACGGTAAATCATCTCTCGAGTCGGGTAAAAGGATATATGCGGCTGGATGGAACATACTAACGGATGCGATCATACCAGCACTAATGCACCGGATCCCATCAGAACTCCGCAGTTAAGCGTGCTTGGGCGAGTAGTACTAGGATGGGTGACCTCCGGGAAGTCCTCGTGTTGCATCCCTTTTGTTTTAATCTATTTTGTTTTTTTTTTTAATTCAAAAAACGCGACTTCTTACGGAACACCGTAACTTTTAGAGCGTGAAGATCTATTCGCCCCATAATACCATTTCGGAAAGCCAGGGAGTGCCTTCCGACGTGGCAATGGTACGAAGACCCATTGGCCAGTTTTCGACCCTAATTTTGATGTTTGGAGGCTTTTCGGGGCTTTTTATGATCCGGACGAAAATACCGGATCAAAAATCTGTGTTCGGAAATGGTTTCTGGATATTTTTAGAGCAACGATGCGCGTTCAAACTGGCCAGAGCAGCCCACGTTCAGAGTGGGACCCACGGTAAATCATCTCTCGAGTCGGGTAAAAGGATATATGCTGGATGGAACATACTAACGGATGCGATCATACCAGCACTAATGCACCGGATCCCATCAGAACTCCGCAGTTAAGCGTGCTTGGGCGAGTAGTACTAGGATGGGTGACCTCCGGGAAGTCCTCGTGTTGCATCCCTTTTGTTTTAATCTATTTTGTTTTTTTAATTCAAAAACGCGACTTCTTACGGAACACCGTAACTTTTAGAGCGTGAAGATCTATTCGCCCCATAATACCATTTCGGAAAGCCCCGGAGTGCCTTCCGACGTGGCAATGGTACGAAGACCCATTGGCCAGTTTTCGACCCTAATTTTGATGTTTGGAGGCTTTTCGGGGCTTTTTATGATCCGGACGAAAATACCGGATCAAAAATCTGTGTTCGGAAATGGTTTCTGGATATTTTTAGAGCAACGATGCGCGTTCAAACTGGCGAGCAGCCCACGTTCAGAGTGGGACCCACGGTAAATCATCTCTCGAGTCGGGTAAAAGGATATATGCATGGATGGAACATACTAACGGATGCGATCATACCAGCACTAATGCACCGGATCCCATCAGAACTCCTGATTAAGCGTGCTTGGGCGAGAGTAGTACTAGGATGGGTGACCTCCCGGGAAGTCCTCGTGTTGCATCCCTTTTGTTTTAATCTATTTTGTTTTTTTAATTCAAAAAGCGACTTCTTACGGAACACCGTAACTTTTAGAGCGTGAAGATCTATTCGCCCCATAATACCATTTCGGAAAGCCAGGGAGTGCCTTCCGACGTGGCAATGGTACGAAGACCCATTGGCCAGTTTTCGACCCTAATTTTGATGTTTGGAGGCTTTTCGGGGCTTTTTATGATCCGGACGAAAATACCGGATCAAAAATCTGTGTTCGGAAATGGTTTCTGGATATTTTTAGAGCAACGATGCGCGTTCAAACTGGCGAGCAGCCCACGTTCAGAGTGGGACCCACGGTAAATCATCTCTCGAGTCGGGTAAAAGGATATATGCGGCTGGATGGAACATACTAACGGATGCGATCATACCAGCACTAATGCACCGGATCCCATCAGAACTCCGCAGTTAAGCGTGCTTGGGCGAGAGTAGTACTAGGATGGGTGACCTCCGGGAAGTCCTCGTGTTGCATCCCTTTTGTTTTAATCTATTTTGTTTTTAATTCAAAAAACGCGACTTCTTACGGAACAGTAACTTTTAGAGCGTGAAGATCTATTCGCCCCATAATACCATTTCGGAAAGCCCGGAGTGCCTTCCGACGTGGCAATGGTACGAAGACCCATTGGCCAGTTTTCGACCCCTAATTTTGATGTTTGGAGGCTTTTCGGGGCTTTTTATGATCCGGACGAAAATACCGGATCAAAAATCTGTGTTCGGAAATGGTTTCTGGATATTTTTAGAGCAACGATGCGCGTTCAAACTGGCGAGCAGCCCACGTTCAGAGTGGGACCCACGGTAAATCATCTCTCGAGTCGGGTAAAAGGATATATGCGGCTGGATGGAACATACTAACGGATGCGATCATACCAGCACTAATGCACCGGATCCCATCAGAACTCCTGCAGTTAAGCGTGCTTGGGCGAGTAGTACTAGGATGGGTGACCTCCGGGAAGTCCTCGTGTTGCATCCCTTTTGTTTTAATCTATTTTGTTTTTTTAATTCAAAAAACGCGACTTCTTACGGAACACCGTAACTTTTAGAGCGTGAAGATCTATTCGCCCCATAATACCATTTCGGAAAGCCGGAGTGCCTTCCGACGTGGCAATGGTACGAAGACCCATTGGCCAGTTTTCGACCCTAATTTTGATGTTTGGAGGCTTTTCGGGGCTTTTTATGATCGGACGAAAATACCGGATCAAAAATCTGTGTTCGGAAATGGTTTCTGGATATTTTTAGAGCAACGATGCGCGTTCAAACTGGCGAGCAGCCCACGTTCAGAGTGGGACCCACGGTAAATCATCTCTCGAGTCGGGTAAAAGGATATATGCATGGATGGAACATACTAACGGATGCGATCATACCAGCACTAATGCACCGGATCCCATCAGAACTCCGCAGTTAAGCGTGCTTGGGCGAGAGTAGTACTAGGATGGGTGACCTCAGGGAAGTCCTCGTGTTGCATCCCTTTTGTTTTAATCTATTTTGTTTTTAATTCAAAAACGCGACTTCTTACGGAACTAGTAACTTTTAGAGCGTGAAGATCTATTCGCCCCATAATACCATTTCGGAAAGCCCGGAGTGCCTTCCGACGTGGCAATGGTACGAAGACCCATTGGCCAGTTTTCGACCCTAATTTTGATGTTTGGAGGCTTTTCGGGGCTTTTTATGATCCGGACGAAAATACCGGATCAAAAATCTGTGTTCGGAAATGGTTTCTGGATATTTTTAGAGCAACGATGCGCGTTCAAACTGGCGAGCAGCCCACGTTCAGAGTGGGACCCACGGTAAATCATCTCTCGAGTCGGGTAAAAGGATATATGCGGCTGGATGGAACATACTAACGGATGCGATCATACCAGCACTAATGCACCGGATCCCATCAGAACTCCGCAGTTAAGCGTGCTTGGGCGAGTAGTACTAGGATGGGTGACCTCCGGGAAGTCCTCGTGTTGCATCCCTTTTGTTTTAATCTATTTTGTTTTTTAATTCAAAAACGCGACTTCTTACGGAACAGTAACTTTTAGAGCGTGAAGATCTATTCGCCCCATAATACCATTTCGGAAAGCCGGAGTGCCTTCCGACGTGGCAATGGTACGAAGACCCATTGGCCAGTTTTCGACCCCTAATTTTGATGTTTGGAGGCTTTTCGGGGCTTTTTATGATCCGGACGAAAATACCGGATCAAAAATCTGTGTTCGGAAATGGTTTCTGGATATTTTTAGAGCAACGATGCGCGTTCAAACTGGCCAGAGCAGCCCACGTTCAGAGTGGGACCCACGGTAAATCATCTCTCGAGTCGGGTAAAAGGATATATGCGACTGGATGGAACATACTAACGGATGCGATCATACCAGCACTAATGCACCGGATCCCATCAGAACTCCGCAGTTAAGCGTGCTTGGGCGAGTAGTACTAGGATGGGTGACCTCCGGGAAGTCCTCGTGTTGCATCCCTTTTTTTAATCTATTTTGTTTTTAATTCAAAAAACGCGACTTCTTACGGAACACCGTAACTTTTAGAGCGTGAAGATCTATTCGCCCCATAATACCATTTCGGAAAGCCCCGGGAGTGCCTTCCGACGTGGCAATGGTACGAAGACCCATTGGCCAGTTTTCGACCCCTAATTTTGATGTTTGGAGGCTTTTCGGGGCTTTTTATGATCCGGACGAAAATACCGGATCAAAAATCTGTGTTCGGAAATGGTTTCTGGATATTTTTAGAGCAACGATGCGCGTTCAAACTGGCGAGCAGCCCACGTTCAGAGTGGGACCCACGGTAAATCATCTCTCGAGTCGGGTAAAAGGATATATGCGGCTGGATGGAACATACTAACGGATGCGATCATACCAGCACTAATGCACCGGATCCCATCAGAACTCCGCAGTTAAGCGTGCTTGGGCGAGTAGTACTAGGATGGGTGACCTCCGGGAAGTCCTCGTGTTGCATCCCTTTTTTTAATCTATTTTGTTTTTAATTCAAAAACGCGACTTCTTACGGAACAGTAACTTTTAGAGCGTGAAGATCTATTCGCCCCATAATACCATTTCGGAAAGCCCCGGAGTGCCTTCCGACGTGGCAATGGTACGAAGACCCATTGGCCAGTTTTCGACCCCTAATTTTGATGTTTGGAGGCTTTTCGGGGCTTTTTATGATCCGGACGAAAATACCGGATCAAAAATCTGTGTTCGGAAATGGTTTCTGGATATTTTTAGAGCAACGATGCGCGTTCAAACTGGCGAGCAGCCCACGTTCAGAGTGGGACCCACGGTAAATCATCTCTCGAGTCGGGTAAAAGGATATATGCGGCTGGATGGAACATACTAACGGATGCGATCATACCGGCACTAATGCACCGGATCCCATCAGAACTCATGATTAAGCGTGCTTGGGCGAGTAGTACTAGGATGGGTGACCTCCCGGGAAGTCCTCGTGTTGCATCCCTTTTGTTTTAATCTATTTTGTTTTTTTTTTTAATTCAAAAACGCGACTTCTTACGGAACACCGTAACTTTTAGAGCGTGAAGATCTATTCGCCCCATAATACCATTTCGGAAAGCCCGGAGTGCCTTCCGACGTGGCAATGGTACGAAGACCCATTGGCCAGTTTTCGACCCTAATTTTGATGTTTGGAGGCTTTTCGGGGCTTTTTATGATCGGACGAAAATACCGGATCAAAAATCTGTGTTCGGAAATGGTTTCTGGATATTTTTAGAGCAACGATGCGCGTTCAAACTGGCCAGAGCAGCCCACGTTCAGAGTGGGACCCACGGTAAATCATCTCTCGAGTCGGGTAAAAGGATATATGCTGGATGGAACATACTAACGGATGCGATCATACCAGCACTAATGCACCGGATCCCATCAGAACTCCGCAGTTAAGCGTGCTTGGGCGAGTAGTACTAGGATGGGTGACCTCCCGGGAAGTCCTCGTGTTGCATCCCTTTTTTTAATCTATTTTGTTTTTAATTCAAAAACGCGACTTCTTACGGAACTGTAACTTTTAGAGCGTGAAGATCTATTCGCCCCATAATACCATTTCGGAAAGCCCGGAGTGCCTTCCGACGTGGCAATGGCGAAGACCCATTGGCCAGTTTTCGACCCTAATTTTGATGTTTGGAGGCTTTTCGGGGCTTTTTATGATCCGGACGAAAATACCGGATCAAAAATCTGTGTTCGGAAATGGTTTCTGGATATTTTTAGAGCAACGATGCGCGTTCAAACTGGCCAGAGCAGCCCACGTTCAGAGTGGGACCCACGGTAAATCATCTCTCGAGTCGGGTAAAAGGATATATGCGGCTGGATGGAACATACTAACGGATGCGATCATACCAGCACTAATGCACCGGATCCCATCAGAACTCCGCAGTTAAGCGTGCTTGGGCGAGAGTAGTACTAGGATGGGTGACCTCCGGGAAGTCCTCGTGTTGCATCCCTTTTGTTTTAATCTATTTTGTTTTTAATTCAAAAACGCGACTTCTTACGGAACAGTAACTTTTAGAGCGTGAAGATCTATTCGCCCCATAATACCATTTCGGAAAGCCGGGAGTGCCTTCCGACGTGGCAATGGTACGAAGACCCATTGGCCAGTTTTCGACCCTAATTTTGATGTTTGGAGGCTTTTCGGGGCTTTTTATGATCGGACGAAAATACCGGATCAAAAATCTGTGTTCGGAAATGGTTTCTGGATATTTTTAGAGCAACGATGCGCGTTCAAACTGGCGAGCAGCCCACGTTCAGAGTGGGACCCACGGTAAATCATCTCTCGAGTCGGGTAAAAGGATATATGCGGCTGGATGGAACATACTAACGGATGCGATCATACCAGCACTAATGCACGGATCCCATCAGAACTCCGCAGTTAAGCGTGCTTGGGCGAGTAGTACTAGGATGGGTGACCTCAGGGAAGTCCTCGTGTTGCATCCCTTTTTTTAATCTATTTTGTTTTTTTAATTCAAAAAACGCGACTTCTTACGGAACACCGTAACTTTTAGAGCGTGAAGATCTATTCGCCCCATAATACCATTTCGGAAAGCCGGGAGTGCCTTCCGACGTGGCAATGGTACGAAGACCCATTGGCCAGTTTTCGACCCTAATTTTGATGTTTGGAGGCTTTTCGGGGCTTTTTATGATCCGGACGAAAATACCGGATCAAAAATCTGTGTTCGGAAATGGTTTCTGGATATTTTTAGAGCAACGATGCGCGTTCAAACTGGCGAGCAGCCCACGTTCAGAGTGGGACCCACGGTAAATCATCTCTCGAGTCGGGTAAAAGGATATATGCGGCTGGATGGAACATACTAACGGATGCGATCATACCAGCACTAATGCACCGGATCCCATCAGAACTCCGCAGTTAAGCGTGCTTGGGCGAGAGTAGTACTAGGATGGGTGACCTCCGGGAAGTCCTCGTGTTGCATCCCTTTTTTTAATCTATTTTGTTTTTAATTCAAAAACGCGACTTCTTACGGAACAGTAACTTTTAGAGCGTGAAGATCTATTCGCCCCATAATACCATTTCGGAAAGCCCGGGAGTGCCTTCCGACGTGGCAATGGTACGAAGACCCATTGGCCAGTTTTCGACCCCTAATTTTGATGTTTGGAGGCTTTTCGGGGCTTTTTATGATCCGGACGAAAATACCGGATCAAAAATCTGTGTTCGGAAATGGTTTCTGGATATTTTAGAGCAACGATGCGCGTTCAAACTGGCCAGAGCAGCCCACGTTCAGAGTGGGACCCACGGTAAATCATCTCTCGAGTCGGGTAAAAGGATATATGCGGCTGGATGGAACATACTAACGGATGCGATCATACCAGCACTAATGCACCGGATCCCATCAGAACTCCGCAGTTAAGCGTGCTTGGGCGAGTAGTACTAGGATGGGTGACCTCCCGGGAAGTCCTCGTGTTGCATCCCTTTTGTTTTAATCTATTTTGTTTTTAATTCAAAAACGCGACTTCTTACGGAACACCGTAACTTTTAGAGCGTGAAGATCTATTCGCCCCATAATACCATTTCGGAAAGCCCCGGAGTGCCTTCCGACGTGGCAATGGTACGAAGACCCATTGGCCAGTTTTCGACCCCTAATTTTGATGTTTGGAGGCTTTTCGGGGCTTTTTATGATCCGGACGAAAATACCGGATCAAAAATCTGTGTTCGGAAATGGTTTCTGGATATTTTTAGAGCAACGATGCGCGTTCAAACTGGCCAGAGCAGCCCACGTTCAGAGTGGGACCCACGGTAAATCATCTCTCGAGTCGGGTAAAAGGATATATGCATGGATGGAACATACTAACGGATGCGATCATACCAGCACTAATGCACCGGATCCCATCAGAACTCCGCAGTTAAGCGTGCTTGGGCGAGTAGTACTAGGATGGGTGACCTCAGGGAAGTCCTCGTGTTGCATCCCTTTTTTTTAATCTATTTTGTTTTTTTTAATTCAAAAAACGCGACTTCTTACGGAACACCGTAACTTTTAGAGCGTGAAGATCTATTCGCCCCATAATACCATTTCGGAAAGCCCCAGGAGTGCCTTCCGACGTGGCAATGGTACGAAGACCCATTGGCCAGTTTTCGACCCTAATTTTGATGTTTGGAGGCTTTTCGGGGCTTTTTATGATCCGGACGAAAATACCGGATCAAAAATCTGTGTTCGGAAATGGTTTCTGGATATTTTTAGAGCAACGATGCGCGTTCAAACTGGCCAGAGCAGCCCACGTTCAGAGTGGGACCCACGGTAAATCATCTCTCGAGTCGGGTAAAAGGATATATGCGGCTGGATGGAACATACTAACGGATGCGATCATACCAGCACTAATGCACCGGATCCCATCAGAACTCCGCAGTTAAGCGTGCTTGGGCGAGAGTAGTACTAGGATGGGTGACCTCCCGGGAAGTCCTCGTGTTGCATCCCTTTTGTTTTAATCTATTTTGTTTTTTTAATTCAAAAACGCGACTTCTTACGGAACACCGTAACTTTTAGAGCGTGAAGATCTATTCGCCCCATAATACCATTTCGGAAAGCCGGGAGTGCCTTCCGACGTGGCAATGGTACGAAGACCCATTGGCCAGTTTTCGACCCTAATTTTGATGTTTGGAGGCTTTTCGGGGCTTTTTATGATCCGGACGAAAATACCGGATCAAAAATCTGTGTTCGGAAATGGTTTCTGGATATTTTTAGAGCAACGATGCGCGTTCAAACTGGCGAGCAGCCCACGTTCAGAGTGGGACCCACGGTAAATCATCTCTCGAGTCGGGTAAAAGGATATATGCGGCTGGATGGAACATACTAACGGATGCGATCATACCAGCACTAATGCACCGGATCCCATCAGAACTCCGCAGTTAAGCGTGCTTGGGCGAGTAGTACTAGGATGGGTGACCTCCCGGGAAGTCCTCGTGTTGCATCCCTTTTTTTAATCTATTTTGTTTTTTTTTTTAATTCAAAAAACGCGACTTCTTACGGAACACCGTAACTTTTAGAGCGTGAAGATCTATTCGCCCCATAATACCATTTCGGAAAGCCCGGAGTGCCTTCCGACGTGGCAATGGTACGAAGACCCATTGGCCAGTTTTCGACCCTAATTTTGATGTTTGGAGGCTTTTCGGGGCTTTTTATGATCCGGACGAAAATACCGGATCAAAAATCTGTGTTCGGAAATGGTTTCTGGATATTTTTAGAGCAACGATGCGCGTTCAAACTGGCGAGCAGCCCACGTTCAGAGTGGGACCCACGGTAAATCATCTCTCGAGTCGGGTAAAAGGATATATGCGGCTGGATGGAACATACTAACGGATGCGATCATACCAGCACTAATGCACCGGATCCCATCAGAACTCCGCAGTTAAGCGTGCTTGGGCGAGAGTAGTACTAGGATGGGTGACCTCCCGGGAAGTCCTCGTGTTGCATCCCTTTTGTTTTAATCTATTTTGTTTTTAATTCAAAAACGCGACTTCTTACGGAACAAGTAACTTTTAGAGCGTGAAGATCTATTCGCCCCATAATACCATTTCGGAAAGCCCCAGGAGTGCCTTCCGACGTGGCAATGGTACGAAGACCCATTGGCCAGTTTTCGACCCCTAATTTTGATGTTTGGAGGCTTTTCGGGGCTTTTTATGATCGGACGAAAATACCGGATCAAAAATCTGTGTTCGGAAATGGTTTCTGGATATTTTTAGAGCAACGATGCGCGTTCAAACTGGCCAGAGCAGCCCACGTTCAGAGTGGGACCCACGGTAAATCATCTCTCGAGTCCGGGTAAAAGGATATATGCGACTGGATGGAACATACTAACGGATGCGATCATACCAGCACTAATGCACCGGATCCCATCAGAACTCCGCAGTTAAGCGTGCTTGGGCGAGAGTAGTACTAGGATGGGTGACCTCCCGGGAAGTCCTCGTGTTGCATCCCTTTTGTTTTAATCTATTTTGTTTTTTTTTTAATTCAAAAAACGCGGCTTCTTACGGAACACCGTAACTTTTAGAGCGTGAAGATCTATTCGCCCCATAATACCATTTCGGAAAGCCCCAGGAGTGCCTTCCGACGTGGCAATGGCACGAAGACCCATTGGCCAGTTTTCGACCCCTAATTTTGATGTTTGGAGGCTTTTCGGGGGCGTTTTATGATCCGGACGAAAAACCGGATCAAAAATCTGTGTTCGGAAATGGTTTCTGGATATTTTTAGAGCAACGATGCGCGTTCAAACTGGCCAGAGCAGCCCACGTTCAGAGTGGGACCCACGGTAAATCATCTCTCGAGTCCGGGTAAAAGGATATATGCGACTGGATGGAACATACAAACGGATGCGATCATACCAGCACTAATGCACCGGATCCCATCAGAACTCCGCAGTTAAGCGTGCTTGGGCGAGAGTAGTACTAGGATGGGTGACCTCCCGGGAAGTCCTCGTGTTGCATCCCTTTTGTTTTAATCTATTTTGTTTTTTTTTTTAATTCAAAAAACGCGACTTCTTACGGAACACCGTAACTTTTAGAGCGTGAAGATCTATTCGCCCCATAATACCATTTCGGAAAGCCCCAGGAGTGCCTTCCGACGTGGCAATGGTACGAAGACCCATTGGCCAGTTTTTGACCCCTAATTTTGATGTTTGGAGGCTTTTCGGGGGCTTTTTATGATCCGGACGAAAATACCGGATCAAAAATCTGTGTTCGGAAATGGTTTCTGGATATTTTTAGAGCAACGATGCGCGTTCAAACTGGCGAGCAGCCCACGTTCAGAGTGGGACCCACGGTAAATCATCTCTCGAGTCCGGATAAAAGGATATATGCGACTGGATGGAACATACCAACGGATGCGATCATACCAGCACTAATGCACCGGATCCCATCAGAACTCCGCAGTGAAGCGTGCTTGGGCGAGAGTAGTACTAGGATGGGTGACCTCCCGGGAAGTCCTCGTGTTGCATCCCTTTTTTTAATCTATTTTGTTTTTTTTTTTAATTCAAAAAACGCGACTTCTTACGGAACACCATAACTTTTAGAGCGTGAAGATCTATTCGCCCCATAATACCATTTCGGAAAGCCCCAGGAGTGCCTTCCGACGTGGCAATGGTACAAAGACCCATTGGCCAGTTTTCGACCCGTAATTTTGATGTTTGGAGGCTTTTCGGGGGCTTTTTATGATCCGGACAAAAATAACGGATCAAAAATCTGTGTTCGGAAATGGTTTCTGGATATTTTTAGAGCCACGATGCGCGTTCAAACCGGCCAGAGCAGCCCACGTTCAGAGTGAGACCCACGGTAAATCATCTCTCGAGTCCGGGTAAAAGGATATATGCGAATGGATGGAACATACTAACGGATGCGATCATACTAGCACTAATGCACCGGATCCCATCAGAACTCTGAGTGAAGCGTGCTTGGGCGAGAGTAGTACTAGGATAGGTGACCTCCCGGGAAGTCCTTGTGTTGCATCCCTTTTTTTTTAATCTATTTTGTTTTTTTTTAATTCAAAAAACGCGACTTCTTACGGAACACCGTAACTTTTAGAGCGTGAAGATCTATTCGCCCCATAATACCATTTCGGAAAGCCCCAGGAGTGCCTTCCGACGTGGCAATGGTACGAAGACCCATTGGCCAGTTTTCGACCCCTAATTTTGATGTTTGGAGGCTTTTCGGGGGCTTTTTATGATCCGGACGAAAATACCGGATCAAAAATCTGTGTTCGGAAATGGTTTCTGGATATTTTTAGAGCAACGATGCGCGTTCAAACTGGCCAGAGCAGCCCACGTTCAGAGTGGGACCCACGGTAAATCATCTCTCGAGTCCGGGTAAAAGGATATATGCGACTGGATGGAACATACTAACGGATGCGATCATACCAGCACTAATGCACCGGATCCCATCAGAACTCCGCAGTTAAGCGTGCTTGGGCGAGCTTAGTACTAGGATGGGTGACCTCCCGGGAAGTCCTCGTGTTGCATCCCTTTTTTTTAATCTATTTTGTTTTTTTAATTCAAAAAACGCGACTTCTTACGGAACACCGTAACTTTTAGAGCGTGAAGATCTATTCGCCCCATAATACCATTTCGGAAAGCCCCAGGAGTGCCTTCCGACGTGGCAATGGTACGAAGACCCATTGGCCAGTTTTCGACCCCTAATTTTGATGTTTGGAGGCTTTTCGGGGGCTTTTTATGATCCGGACGAAAATACCGGATCAAAAATCTGTGTTCGGAAATGGTTTCTGGATATTTTTAGAGCAACGATGCGCGTTCAAACTGGCCAGAGCAGCCCACGTTCAGAGTGGGACCCACGGTAAATCATCTCTCGAGTCCGGGTAAAAGGATATATGCGACTGGATGGAACATACTAACGGATGCGATCATACCAGCACTAATGCACCGGATCCCATCAGAACTCCACAGTTCAGCGTGCTTGGGCGAGAGTAGTACTAGGATGGGTGACCTCCCGGGAAGTCCTCGTGTTGCATCCCTTTTGTTTAAATCTATTTTGTTTTTTTTTTAATTCAAAAAACGCGACTTCTTACGGAACACCGTAACTTTTAGAGCGTGAAGATCTATTCGCCCCATAATATCATTTCGGAAAGCCCCAGGAGTGCCTTCCGACGTGGCAATGGTACGAAGACCCATTGGCCAGTTTTCGACCCCTAATTTTGATGTTTGGAGGCTTTTCGGGGGCTTTTTATGATCCGGACGAAAATACCGGATCAAAAATCTGTGTTCGGAAATGGTTTCTGGATATTTTTAGAGCAACGATGCGCGTTCAAACTGGCCAGAGCAGCCCACGTTCAGAGTGGGACCCACGGTAAATCATCTCTCGAGTCCGGGTAAAAGGATATATGCGACTGGATGGAACATACTAACGGATGCGATCATACCAGCACTAATGCACCGGATCCCATCAGAACTCCGCAGTTAAGCGTGCTTGGGCGAGAGTAGTACTAGGATGGGTGACCTCCCGGGAAGTCCTCGTGTTGCATCCCTTTTTTTTTTAATCTATTTTGTTTTTTTTTTAATTCAAAAAACGCGACTTCTTACGGAACACCGTAACTTTTAGAGCGTGAAGATCTATTCGCCCCATAATACCATTTCGGAAAGCCCCAGGAGTGCCTTCCGACGTGGCAATGGTACGAAGACCCATTGGCCAGTTTTCGACCCCTAATTTTGATGTTTGGAGGCTTTTCGGGGGCTTTTTATGATCCGGACGAAAATACCGGATCAAAAATCTGTGTTCGGAAATGGTTTCTGGATATTTTTAGAGCAACGATGCGCGTTCAAACTGGCCAGAGCAGCCCACGTTCAGAGTGGGACCCACGGTAAATCATCTCTCGAGTCCGGGTAAAAGGATATATGCGACTGGATGGAACATACTAACGGATGCGATCATACCAGCACTAATGCACCGGATCCCATCAGAACTCCGCAGTTAAGCGTGCTTGGGCGAGAGTAGTACTAGGATGGGTGACCTCCCGGGAAGTCCTCGTGTTGCATCCCTTTTTTTTAATCTATTTTGTTTTTTTAATTCAAAAACGCGACTTCTTACGGAACACCGTAACTTTTAGAGCGTGAAGATCTATTCGCCCCATAATACCATTTCGGAAAGCCCCAGGAGTGCCTTCCGACGTGGCAATGGTACGAAGACCCATTGGCCAGTTTTCGACCCTAATTTTGATGTTTGGAGGCTTTTCGGGGCTTTTTATGATCCGGACGAAAATACCGGACCAAAAATCTGTGTTCGGGAATGGTTTCTGGAAATTTTTAGAGCAACGATGCGCTTTCAAACTGGCCAGAGCAGCCCACGTTCAGAGTGGGACCCATGATAAATCATCTCTCGAGTCCGGATAAAAGGATATATGCGACTGGATGGAACATACCAACGGATGCGATCATACCAGCACTAATGCACCGGATCCCATCAGAACTCCGCAGTGAAGCGTGCTTGGGCGAGAGTAGTACTAGGATGGGTGACCTCCCGGGAAGTCCTCGTGTTGCATCCCTTTTTTTAATCTATTTTGTTTTTTTTTTTAATTCAAAAAACGCGACTTCTTACGGAACACCGTAACTTTTAGAGCGTGAAGATCTATTCGCCCCATAATACCATTTCGGAAAGCCCCAGGAGTGCCTTCCGACGTGGCAATGGTACGAAGACCCATTGGCCAGTTTTCGACCCCTAATTTTGATGTTTGGAGGCTTTTCGGGGGCTTTTTATGATCCGGACGAAAATACCGGATCAAAAATCTGTGTTCGGAAATGGTTTCTGGATATTTTTAGAGCAACGATGCGCGTTCAAACTGGCCAGAGCAGCCCACGTTCAGAGTGGGACCCACGGTAAATCATCTCTCGAGTCCGGGTAAAAGGATATATGCGACTGGATGGAACATACTAACGGATGCGATCATACCAGCACTAATGCACCGGATCCCATCAGAACTCCGCAGTTAAGCGTGCTTGGGCGAGAGTAGTACTAGGATGGGTGACCTCCCGGGAAGTCCTCGTGTTGCATCCCTTTTTTTTAATCTATTTTGTTTTTTTAATTCAAAAACGCGACTTCTTACGGAACACCGTAACTTTTAGAGCGTGAAGATCTATTCGCCCCATAATACCATTTCGGAAAGCCCCAGGAGTGCCTTCCGACGTGGCAATGGTACGAAGACCCATTGGCCAGTTTTCGACCCCTAATTTTGATGTTTGGAGGCTTTTCGGGGGCTTTTTATGATCCGGACGAAAATACCGGATCAAAAATCTGTGTTCGGAAATGGTTTCTGGATATTTTTAGAGCAACGATGCGCGTTCAAACTGGCCAGAGCAGCCCACGTTCAGAGTGGGACCCACGGTAAATCATCTCTCGAGTCCGGGTAAAAGGATATATGCGACTGGATGGAACATACTAACGGATGCGATCATACCAGCACTAATGCACCGGATCCCATCAGAACTCCGCAGTTAAGCGTGCTTGGGCGAGAGTAGTACTAGGATGGGTGACCTCCCGGGAAGTCCTCGTGTTGCATCCCTTTTTTTTAAATTTATTTTGTTTTTTTAATTCAAAAACGCGACTTCTTACGGAACACCGTAACTTTTAGAGCGTGAAGATCTATTCGCCCCATAATACCATTTCGGAAAGCCCCAGGAGTGCCTTCCGACGTGGCAATGGTACGAAGACCCATTGGCCAGTTTTTGACCCCTAATTTTGATGTTTGGAGGCTTTTCGGGGGCTTTTTATGATCCGGACGAAAATACCGGATCAAAAATCTGTGTTCGGAAATGGTTTCTGGATATTTTTAGAGCAACGATGCGCGTTCAAACTGGCCAGAGCAGCCCACGTTCAGAGTGGGACCCACGGTAAATCATCTCTCGAGTCCGGGTAAAAGGATATATGCGACTGGATGGAACATACAAACGGATGCGATCATACCAGCACTAATGCACCGGATCCCATCAGAACTCCGCAGTTAAGCGTGCTTGGGCGAGAGTAGTACTAGGATGGGTGACCTCCCGGGAAGTCCTCGTGTTGCATCCCTTTTGGTTAAAGTTCTTTGGTTTTGTTTTGTTGATTCAAAAACGCGACTTCTTACGGAACACCGTAACTTTTAGAGCGTGAAGATCTATTCGCCCCATAATACCATTTCGGAAAGCCCCAGGAGTGCCTTCCGACGTGGCAATGGTACGAAGACCCATTGGCCAGTTTTCGACCCCTAATTTTGATGTTTGGAGGCTTTTCGGGGGCTTTTTATGATCCGGACGAAAATACCGGATCAAAAATCTGTGTTCGGAAATGGTTTCTGGATATTTTTAGAGCAACGATGCGCGTTCAAACTGGCCAGAGCAGCCCACGTTCAGAGTGGGACCCACGGTAAATCATCTCTCGAGTCCGGGTAAAAGGATATATGCGACTGGATGGAACATACTAACGGATGCGATCATACCAGCACTAATGCACCGGATCCCATCAGAACTCCGCAGTTAAGCGTGCTTGGGCGAGAGTAGTACTAGGATGGGTGACCTCCCGGGAAGTCCTCGTGTTGCATCCCTTATTTTTTAATCTATTTTGTTTTTTTTTTAATTCAAAAAACGCGACTTCTTACGGAACACCGTAACTTTTAGAGCGTGAAGATCTATTCGCCCCATAATACCATTTCGGAAAGCCCCAGGAGTGCCTTCCGACGTGGCAATGGTACGAAGACCCATTGGCCAGTTTTCGACCCCTAATTTTGATGTTTGGAGGCTTTTCGGGGGCTTTTTATGATCCGGACGAAAATACCGGATCAAAAATCTGTGTTCGGAAATGGTTTCTGGATATTTTTAGAGCAACGATGCGCGTTCAAACTGGCCAGAGCAGCCCACGTTCAGAGTGGGACCCACGGTAAATCATCTCTCGAGTCCGGGTAAAAGGATATATGCGACTGGATGGAACATACTAACGGATGCGATCATACCAGCACTAATGCACCGGATCCCATCAGAACTCCGCAGTTAAGCGTGCTTGGGCGAGTAGTACTAGGATGGGTGACCTCCCGGGAAGTCCTCGTGTTGCATCCCTTTTTTTAATCTATTTTGTTTTTTTTTTTAATTCAAAAAACGCGACTTCTTACGGAACACCGTAACTTTTAGAGCGTGAAGATCTATTCGCCCCATAATACCATTTCGGAAAGCCCCAGGAGTGCCTTCCGACGTGGCAATGGTACGAAGACCCATTGGCCAGTTTTCGACCCCTAATTTTGATGTTTGGAGGCTTTTCGGGGGCTTTTTATGATCCGGACGAAAATACCGGATCAAAAATCTGTGTTCGGAAATGGTTTCTGGATATTTTTAGAGCAACGATGCGCGTTCAAACTGGCCAGAGCAGCCCACGTTCAGAGTGGGACCCACGGTAAATCATCTCTCGAGTCCGGGTAAAAGGATATATGCGACTGGATGGAACATACAAACGGATGCGATCATACCAGCACTAATGCACCGGATCCCATCAGAACTCCGCAGTTAAGCGTGCTTGGGCGAGAGTAGTACTAGGATGGGTGACCTCCCGGGAAGTCCTCGTGTTGCATCCCTTTTGTTTTAATCTATTTTGTTTTTTTTTTTAATTCAAAAAACGCGACTTCTTACGGAACACCGTAACCTTTAGAGCGTGAAGATCTATTCGCCTCATAATACCATTTCGGAAAGCCCCAGGAGTGCCTTCCGACGTGGCAATGGTACAAAGACCCATTGGCCAGTTTTCGACCCCTAATTTTGATGTTTGGAGGCTTTTCGGGGGCTTTTTATGATCCGGACGAAAATACCGGATCAAAAATCTGTGTTCGGAAATGGTTTCTGGATATTTTTAGAGCAACGATGCGCGTTCAAACTGGCCAGAGCAGCCCACGTTCAGAGTGGGACCCACGGTAAATCATCTCTCGAGTCCGGGTAAAAGGATATATGCGACTGGATGGAACATACTAACGGATGCGATCATACCAGCACTAATGCACCGGATCCCATCAGAACTCCGCAGTTAAGCGTGCTTGGGCGAGAGTAGTACTAGGATGGGTGACCTCCCGGGAAGTCCTCGTGTTGCATCCTTTTGTTTTAATCTATTTTTGTTTTTTTTTTAATTCAAAAAACGCGACTTCTTACGGAACACCGTAACTTTTAGAGCGTGAAGATCTATTCGCCCCATAATACCATTTCGGAAAGCCCCAGGAGTGCCTTCCGACGTGGCAATGGTACGAAGACCCATTGGCCAGTTTTCGACCCCTAATTTTGATGTTTGGAGGCTTTTCGGGGGCTTTTTATGATCCGGACGAAAATACCGGATCAAAAATCTGTGTTCGGAAATGGTTTCTGGATATTTTTAGAGCAACGATGCGCGTTCAAACTGGCCAGAGCAGCCCACGTTCAGAGTGGGACCCACGGTAAATCATCTCTCGAGTCCGGGTAAAAGGATATATGCGACTGGATGGAACATACTAACGGATGCGATCATACCAGCACTAATGCACCGGATCCCATCAGAACTCCGCAGTTAAGCGTGCTTGGGCGAGAGTAGTACTAGGATGGGTGACCTCCCGGGAAGTCCTCGTGTTGCATCCCTTTTTTTTAATCTATTTTGTTTTTTTAATTCAAAAACGCGACTGCTTACGGAACACCGTAACTTTTAGAGCGTGAAGATCTATTCGCCCGATAATACCATTCCGGAAAGCCCCTGGAGTGCCTTCCGACGTGGCAATGGTACAAAGACCCATTGGCCAGTTTTCGACCCCTAATTTTGATGTTTGGAGGCTTTTCGGGGGCTTTTTATGATCCGGACGAAAATACCGGATCAAAAATCTGTGTTCGGAAATGGTTTCTGGATATTTTTAGAGCAACGATGCGCGTTCAAACTGGCCAGAGCAGCCCACGTTCAGAGTGGGACCCACGGTAAATCATCTCTCGAGTCCGGGTAAAAGGATATATGCGACTGGATGGAACATACTAACGGATGCGATCATACCAGCACTAATGCACCGGATCCCATCAAAACTCCGCAGTTAAGCGTGTTTGGGCGAGAGTAGTACTAGGATGGGTGACCTCCCGGGAAGTCCTCGTGTTGCATCCCTTTTTTTTTAATCTATTTTGTTTTTTTTTAATTCAAAACCGCGACTTCTTACGGAACACCGTAACTTTTAGAGCGTGAAGATCTATTCGCCCCATAATACCATTTCGGAAAGCCCCAGGAGTGCCTTCCGACGTGGCAATGGTACGAAGACCCATTGGCCAGTTTTCGACCCCTAATTTTGATGTTTGGAGGCTTTTCGGGGGCTTTTTATGATCCGGACGAAAATACCGGATCAAAAATCTGTGTTCGGAAATGGTTTCTGGATATTTTTAGAGCAACGATGCGCGTTCAAACTGGCCAGAGCAGCCCACGTTCAGAGTGGGACCCACGGTAAATCATCTCTCGAGTCCGGGTAAAAGGATATATGCGACTGGATGGAACATACTAACGGATGCGATCATACCAGCACTAATGCACCGGATCCCATCAGAACTCCGCAGTTAAGCGTGCTTGGGCGAGAGTAGTACTAGGATGGGTGACCTCCCGGGAAGTCCTCGTGTTGCATCCCTTTTTTTTTAATCTATTTTGTTTTTTTAATTCAAAAACGCGACTTCTTACGGAACACCGTAACTTTTAGAGCGTGAAGATCTATTCGCCCCATAATACCATTTCGGAAAGCCCCAGGAGTGCCTTCCGACGTGGCAATGGTACGAAGACCCATTGGCCAGTTTTCGACCCCTAATTTTGATGTTTGGAGGCTTTTCGGGGGCTTTTTATGATCCGGACGAAAATACCGGATCAAAAATCTGTGTTCGGAAATGGTTTCTGGATATTTTTAGAGCAACGATGCGCGTTCAAACTGGCCAGAGCAGCCCACGTTCAGAGTGGGACCCACGGTAAATCATCTCTCGAGTCCGGGTAAAAGGATATATGCGACTGGATGGAACATACTAACGGATGCGATCATACCAGCACTAATGCACCGGATCCCATCAGAACTCCGCAGTTAAGCGTGCTTGGGCGAGAGTAGTACTAGGATGGGTGACCTCCCGGAAGTCCTCGTGTTGCATCCCTTTTTTTAATCTATTTTGTTTTTTTTTAATTCAAAAACGCGACTTCTTACGGAACACCGTAACTTTTAGAGCGTGAAGATCTATTCGCCCCATAATACCATTTCGGAAAGCCCCAGGAGTGCCTTCCGACGTGGCAATGGTACGAAGACCCATTGGCCAGTTTTCGACCCCTAATTTTGATGTTTGGAGGCTTTTCGGGGGCTTTTTATGATCCGGACGAAAATACCGGATCAAAAATCTGTGTTCGGAAATGGTTTCTGGATATTTTTAGAGCAACGATGCGCGTTCAAACTGGCCAGAGCAGCCCACGTTCAGAGTGGGACCCACGGTAAATCATCTCTCGAGTCCGGGTAAAAGGATATATGCGACTGGATGGAACATACTAACGGATGCGATCATACCAGCACTAATGCACCGGATCCCATCAGAACTCCGCAGTTAAGCGTGCTTGGGCGAGAGTAGTACTAGGATGGGTGACCTCCCGGGAAGTCCTCGTGTTGCATCCCTTTTTTTTTAATCTATTTTGTTTTTTTTTAATTCAAAAAACGCGACTTCTTACGGAACACCGTAACTTTTAGAGCGTGAAGATCTATTCGCCCCATAATACCATTTCGGAAAGCCCCAGGAGTGCCTTCCGACGTGGCAATGGTACGAAGACCCATTGGCCAGTTTTCGACCCCTAATTTTGATGTTTGGAGGCTTTTCGGGGGCTTTTTATGATCCGGACGAAAATACCGGATCAAAAATCTGTGTTCGGAAATGGTTTCTGGATATTTTTAGAGCAACGATGCGCGTTCAAACTGGCCAGAGCAGCCCACGTTCAGAGTGGGACCCACGGTAAATCATCTCTCGAGTCCGGGTAAAAGGATATATGCGACTGGATGGAACATACTAACGGATGCGATCATACCAGCACTAATGCACCGGATCCCATCAGAACTCCGCAGTTAAGCGTGCTTGGGCGAGAGTAGTACTAGGATGGGTGACCTCCCGGGAAGTCCTCGTGTTGCATCCCTTTTTTTTAATCCATTTTTGTTTTTTTTTTATTCAAAAAACGCGAATTTTTTACGAACACCGTAACTTTTAGAGCGTGAAGATCTATTCGCCCCATAATACCATTTCGGAAAGCCCCAGGAGTGCCTTCCGATGTGGCAATGGTACGAAGACCCATTGGCCAGTTTTCGACCCCTAATTTTGATGTTTGGAGGCTTTTCGGGGGCTTTTTATGATCCGGACGAAAATACCGGATCAAAAATCTGTGTTCGGAAATGGTTTCTGGATATTTTTAGAGCAACGATGCGCGTTCAAACTGGCCAGAGCAGCCCACGTTCAGAGTGGGACCCACGGTAAATCATCTCTCGAGTCCGGGTAAAAGGATATATGCGACTGGATGGAACATACTAACGGATGCGATCATACCAGCACTAATGCACCGGATCCCATCAGAACTCCGCAGTTAAGCGTGCTTGGGCGAGAGTAGTACTAGGATGGGTGACCTCCCGGAAAGTCCTCGTGTTGCATCCCTTTTGTTTTAATCTATTTTGTTTGTTTTTTTAATTCAAAAAATGCGACTTCTTACGGAACACCGTAACTTTTAGAGCGTGAAGATCTATTCGCCCCATAATACCATTTCAGAAAGCCCCAGGAGTGCCTTCCAACGTGGCAATGGTACGAAGACCCATTGGCCAGCTTTCGACCCCTAATTTTGATGTTAGGAGGCTTTTCGGGGGCTTTTTATGATCCAGACGAAAATACCGGATCAAAAATCTGTGTTCGGAAATGGTTTCTGGATATTTTTAGAGCAACGATGCACGTTCAAACTGGCCAGAGCAGCCCACGTTCAGAGTGGGACCCACGGTAAATCATCTCTCGAGTCCGGGTAAAAGGATATATGCGAATGGATGGAATATACTAACGGATGCGATCATACCAGCACTAATGCACCGGATCCCATCAGAACTCCGCAGTTAAGCGTGCTTGGGCGAGAGTAGTACTAGGATGGGTGACCTCCCGGGAAGTCCTCGTGTTGCATCCTTTTGTTTTAATCTATTTTTGGTTTTTTTTTTAATTCAAAAAACGCGACTTCTTACGAACACCGTAACTTTTAGAGCGTGAAGATCTATTCGCCCCATAATACCATTTCGGAAAGCCCCAGTGAGTGCCTTCCGACGTGGCAATGGTACGAAGACCCATTGGCCAGTTTTCGACCCCTAATTTTGATGTTTGGAGGCTTTTCGGGGCTTTTTATGATCCGGACGAAAATACCGGATCAAAAATCTGTGTTCGGAAATGGTTTCTGGATATTTTTAGAGCAACGATGCGCGTTCAAACTGGCCAGAGCAGCCCACGTTCAGAGTGGGACCCACGGTAAATCATCTCTCGAGTCCGGTAAAAGGATATATGCGACTGGATGGAACATACTAACGGATGCGATCATACCAGCACTAATGCACCGGATCCCATCAGAACTCCGCAGTTAAGCGTGCTTGGGCGAGAGTAGTACTAGGATGGGTGACCTCCCGGAAGTCCTCGTGTTGCATCCCTTTGTTTTAATCTATTTTGTTTTTTTTTAATTCAAAAACGCGACTTCTTACGAACACCGTAACTTTTAGAGCGTGAAGATCTATTCGCCCCATAATACCATTTCGGAAAGCCCCAGGAGTGCCTTCCGACGTGGCAATGGTACGAAGACCCATTGGCCAGTTTTCGACCCCTAATTTTGATGTTTGGAGGCTTTTCGGAGGCTTTTTATGATCCGGACGAAAATACCGGATCAAAAATCTGTGTTCGGAAATGGTTTCTGGATATTTTTAGAGCAACGATGCGCGTTCAAACTGGCCAGAGCAGCCCACGTTCAGAGTGGGACCCACGGTAAATCATCTCTCGAGTCCGGGTAAAAGGATATATGCGACTGGATGGAACATACTAACGGATGCGATCATACCAGCACTAATGCACCGGATCCCATCAGAACTCCGCAGTTAAGCGTGCTTGGGCGAGAGTAGTACTAGGATGGGTGACCTCCCGGGAAGTCCTCGTGTTGCATCCCTTTTGTTTTAATTTATTTTGTTTTTTTTAATTCAAAAACGCGACTTCTTACGGAACACCGTAACTTTTAGAGCGTGAAGATCTATTCGCCCCATAATACCATTTTGGAAAGCCCCAGGAGTGCCTTCCGACGTGGCAATGTTACAAAGACCCATTGGCCAGTTTTCGACCCCTAATTTTGATGTTTGGAGGCTTTTTATGATCCGGACGAAAATACCGGATCAAAAATCTGTGTTCGGAAATGGTTTCTGGATATTTTTAGAGCAACGATGCGCATTCAAACTGGCCAGAGCAGCCCACGTTCAGAGTGGGACCCACGGTAAATCATCTCTCGAGTCCGGGTAAAAGGATATATGCGACTGGATGGAACATACTAACGGATGCGATCATACCAGCACTAATGCACCGGATCCCATCAGAACTCCGCAGTTAAGCGTGCTTGGGCGAGAGTAGTACTAGGATGGGTGACCTCCCGGGAAGTCCTCGTGTTGCATCCCTTTTGTTTTAATCTATTTTGTTTTTTTTTTTTTAATTCAAAAACGCGACTTCTTACGAACACCGTAACTTTTAGAGCGTGAAGATCTATTCGCCCCATAATACCATTTCGGAAAGCCCCAGGAGTGCCTTCCGACGTGGCAATGGTACGAAGACCCATTGGCCAGTTTTCGACCCCTAATTTTGATGTTTGGAGGCTTTTCGGGGCTTTTTATGATCCGGACGAAAATACCGGATCAAAAATCTGTGTTCGGAAATGGTTTCTGGATATTTTTAGAGCAACGATGCGCGTTCAAACTGGCCAGAGCAGCCCACGTTCAGAGTGGGACCCACGGTAAATCATCTCTCGAGTCCGGTAAAAGGATATATGCGACTGGATGGAACATACTAACGGATGCGATCATACCAGCACTAATGCACCGGATCCCATCAGAACTCCGCAGTTAAGCGTGCTTGGGCGAGAGTAGTACTAGGATGGGTGACCTCCCGGAAGTCCTCGTGTTGCATCCCTTTTTTTTAATCTATTTTGTTTTTTTTAATTCAAAAACGCGACTTCTTACGAACACCGTAACTTTTAGAGCGTGAAGATCTATTCGCCCCATAATACCATTTCGGAAAGCCCCAGGAGTGCCTTCCGACGTGGCAATGGTACGAAGACCCATTGGCCAGTTTTCGACCCCTAATTTTGATGTTTGGAGGCTTTTCGGGGGCTTTTTATGATCCGGACGAAAATACCGGATCAAAAATCTGTGTTCGGAAATGGTTTCTGGATATTTTTAGAGCAACGATGCGCGTTCAAACTGGCCAGAGCAGCCCACGTTCAGAGTGGGACCCACGGTAAATCATCTCTCGAGTCCGGGTAAAAGGATATATGCGACTGGATGGAACATACTAACGGATGCGATCATACCAGCACTAATGCACCGGATCCCATCAAAACTCCGCAGTTAAGCGTGTTTGGGCGAGAGTAGTACTAGGATGGGTGACCTCCCGGGAAGTCCTCGTGTTGCATCCCTTTTTTTTTAATCTATTTTGTTTTTTTTTTAATTCAAAAAACGCGACTTCTTACGGAACACCGTAACTTTTAGAGCGTGAAGATCTATTCGCCCCATAATACCATTTCGGAAAGCCCCAGGAGTGCCTTCCGACGTGGCAATGGTACGAAGACCCATTGGCCAGTTTTTGACCCCTAATTTTGATGTTTGGAGGCTTTTCGGGGGCTTTTTATGATCCGGACGAAAATACCGGATCAAAAATCTGTGTTCGGAAATGGTTTCTGGATATTTTTAGAGCAACGATGCGCGTTCAAACTGGCCAGAGCAGCCCATGTTCAGAGTGGGACCCACGGTAAATCATCTCTCGAGTCCGGGTAAAAGGATATATGCGACTGGATGGAACATACTAACGGATGCGATCATACCAGCACTAATGCACCGGATCCCATCAAAACTCCGCAGTTAAGCGTGCTTGGGCGAGAGTAGTACTAGGATGGGTGACCTCCCGGGAAGTCCTCGTGTTGCATCCCTTTTTTTAATCTATTTTGTTTTTTTTAATTCAAAAACGCGACTTCTTACGAACACCGTAACTTTTAGAGCGTGAAGATCTATTCGCCCCATAATACCATTTCGGAAAGCCCCAGAGTGCCTTCCGACGTGGCAATGGTACGAAGACCCATTGGCCAGTTTTCGACCCCTAATTTTGATGTTTGGAGGCTTTTCGGGGCTTTTTATGATCCGGACGAAAATACCGGATCAAAAATCTGTGTTCGGAAATGGTTTCTGGATATTTTTAGAGCAACGATGCGCGTTCAAACTGGCCAGAGCAGCCCACGTTCAGAGTGGGACCCACGGTAAATCATCTCTCGAGTCCGGTAAAAGGATATATGCGACTGGATGGAACATACTAACGGATGCGATCATACCAAAGACTAATGCACCGGATCCCATCAGAACTCCGCAGTTAAGCGTGCTTGGGCGAGAGTAGTACTAGGATGGGTGACCTCCCGGAAGTCCTCGTGTTGCATCCCTTTTTTTTTAATCTATTTTGTTTTTTTTTTAATTCAACAGACGCGACTTCTTACGGAACACCGTAACTTTTAGAGCGTGAGGATCTATTCGCCCCATAATACCATTTCGGAAAGCCCCAGGAGTGCCTTCCGACGTGGCAATGGTACGAAGACCCATTGGCAAGTTTTCGACGCCTAATTTTGATGTTTGGAGGCTTTTCGGGGGCTTTTTATGATCCGGACGAAAATACCGGATCAAAAATCTGTGTTCGGGAATGGTTTCTGGAAATTTTTAGAGCAACGATGCGCGTTCAAACTGGCCAGAGCAGCCCACGTTCAGAGTGGGACCCACGGTAAATCATCTCTCGAGTCCGAGTAAAAGGATATATGCGACTGGATGGAACATACTAACGGATGCGATCATACCAGCACTAATGCACCGGATCCCATCAGAACTCCGCAGTTAAGCATGCTTGGGCGAGAGTAGTACTAGGATGGGTGACCTCCCGGGAAGTCCTCGTGTTGCATCCCTTTTTTTCATCTATTTTGTTTTTTTTTTAATTCAAAAGACGCGAGTTCTTACGGAACACCGTAACTTTTAGAGCGTGAAGATCTATTCGCCCCATAATACCATTTCGGAAAGCCCTGTGAGTGCTCTTCCGACGTGGCAATGGTACGAAGACCCATTGGCCAGTTTTCGACCCCTAATTTTGATGTTTGGAGGCTTTTCGGGGCTTTTTATGATCCGGACGAAAATACCGGATCAAAAATCTGTGTTCGGAAATGGTTTCTGGATATTTTTAGAGCAACGATGCGCGTTCAAACTGGCCAGAGCAGCCCACGTTCAGAGTGGGACCCACGGTAAATCATCTCTCGAGTCCGGTAAAAGGATATATGCGACTGGATGGAACATACTAACGGATGCGATCATACCAAAGACTAATGCACCGGATCCCATCAGAACTCCGCAGTTAAGCGTGCTTGGGCGAGAGTAGTACTAGGATGGGTGACCTCCCGGAAGTCCTCGTGTTGCATCCCTTTTGTTTTAATCTATTTTGTTTTTTTTTTAATTCAAAAACGCGACTTCTTACGAACACCGTAACTTTTAGAGCGTGAAGATCTATTCGCCCCATAATACCATTTCGGAAAGCCCTGTGAGTGCCTTCCGACGTGGCAATGGTACGAAGACCCATTGGCCAGTTTTCGACCCCTAATTTTGATGTTTGGAGGCTTTTCGGGGCTTTTTATGATCCGGACGAAAATACCGGATCAAAAATCTGTGTTCGGAAATGGTTTCTGGATATTTTTAGAGCAACGATGCGCGTTCAAACTGGCCAGAGCAGCCCACGTTCAGAGTGGGACCCACGGTAAATCATCTCTCGAGTCCGGTAAAAGGATATATGCGACTGGATGGAACATACTAACGGATGCGATCATACCAGCACTAATGCACCGGATCCCATCAGAACTCCGCAGTTAAGCGTGCTTGGGCGAGAGTAGTACTAGGATGGGTGACCTCCCGGAAGTCCTCGTGTTGCATCCCTTTTTTTTAATCTATTTTGTTTTTTTTTTAATTCAAAAACGCGACTTCTTACGAACACCGTAACTTTTAGAGCGTGAAGATCTATTCGCCCCATAATACCATTTCGGAAAGCCCTGTGAGTGCTCTTCCGACGTGGCAATGGTACGAAGACCCATTGGCCAGTTTTCGACCCCTAATTTTGATGTTTGGAGGCTTTTCGGGGGCTTTTTATGATCCGGACGAAAATACCGGATCAAAAATCTGTGTTCGGAAATGGTTTCTGGATATTTTTAGAGCAACGATGCGCGTTCAAACTGGCCAGAGCAGCCCACGTTCAGAGTGGGACCCACGGTAAATCATCTCTCGAGTCCGGGTAAAAGGATATATGCGACTGGATGGAACATACAAACGGATGCGATCATACCAGCACTAATGCACCGGATCCCATCAGAACTCCGCAGTTAAGCGTGCTTGGGCGAGAGTAGTACTAGGATGGGTGACCTCCCGGGAAGTCCTCGTGTTGCATCCCTTTTGTTTTAATCTATTTTGTTTTTTTTTTTAATTCAAAAACGCGACTTCTTACGAACACCGTAACTTTTAGAGCGTGAAGATCTATTCGCCCCATAATACCATTTCGGAAAGCCCTAGAGTGCCTTCCGACGTGGCAATGGTACGAAGACCCATTGGCCAGTTTTCGACCCCTAATTTTGATGTTTGGAGGCTTTTCGGGGCTTTTTATGATCCGGACGAAAATACCGGATCAAAAATCTGTGTTCGGAAATGGTTTCTGGATATTTTTAGAGCAACGATGCGCGTTCAAACTGGCCAGAGCAGCCCACGTTCAGAGTGGGACCCACGGTAAATCATCTCTCGAGTCCGGTAAAAGGATATATGCGACTGGATGGAACATACTAACGGATGCGATCATACCAGCACTAATGCACCGGATCCCATCAGAACTCCGCAGTTAAGCGTGCTTGGGCGAGAGTAGTACTAGGATGGGTGACCTCCCGGGAAGTCCTCGTGTTGCATCCCTTTTGTTTTAATCTATTTTGTTTTTTTTAATTCAAAAACGCGACTTCTTACGAACACCGTAACTTTTAGAGCGTGAAGATCTATTCGCCCCATAATACCATTTCGGAAAGCCCTGTGAGTGCTCTTCCGACGTGGCAATGGTACGAAGACCCATTGGCCAGTTTTCGACCCCTAATTTTGATGTTTGGAGGCTTTTCGGGGGCTTTTTATGATCCGGACGAAAATACCGGATCAAAAATCTGTGTTCGGAAATGGTTTCTGGATATTTTTAGAGCAACGATGCGCGTTCAAACTGGCCAGAGCAGCCCACGTTCAGAGTGGGACCCACGGTAAATCATCTCTCGAGTCCGGGTAAAAGGATATATGCGACTGGATGGAACATACTAACGGATGCGATCATACCAGCACTAATGCACCGGATCCCATCAGAACTCCGCAGTTAAGCGTGCTTGGGCGAGAGTAGTACTAGGATGGGTGACCTCCCGGGAAGTCCTCGTGTTGCATCCCTTTTTTTTCATCTATTTTGTTTTTTTTAATTCAAAAACGCGACTTCTTACGAACACCGTAACTTTTAGAGCGTGAAGATCTATTCGCCCCATAATACCATTTCGGAAAGCCCCAGGAGTGCCTTCCGACGTGGCAATGGTACGAAGACCCATTGGCCAGTTTTCGACCCCTAATTTTGATGTTTGGAGGCTTTTCGGGGCTTTTTATGATCCGGACGAAAATACCGGATCAAAAATCTGTGTTCGGAAATGGTTTCTGGATATTTTTAGAGCAACGATGCGCGTTCAAACTGGCCAGAGCAGCCCACGTTCAGAGTGGGACCCACGGTAAATCATCTCTCGAGTCCGGTAAAAGGATATATGCGACTGGATGGAACATACTAACGGATGCGATCATACCAGCACTAATGCACCGGATCCCATCAGAACTCCGCAGTTAAGCGTGCTTGGGCGAGAGTAGTACTAGGATGGGTGACCTCCCGGAAGTCCTCGTGTTGCATCCCTTTTTTTTAATCTATTTTGTTTTTTTTTTTAATTCAAAAACGCGACTTCTTACGAACACCGTAACTTTTAGAGCGTGAAGATCTATTCGCCCCATAATACCATTTCGGAAAGCCCCAGAGTGCCTTCCGACGTGGCAATGGTACGAAGACCCATTGGCCAGTTTTCGACCCCTAATTTTGATGTTTGGAGGCTTTTCGGGGCTTTTTATGATCCGGACGAAAATACCGGATCAAAAATCTGTGTTCGGAAATGGTTTCTGGATATTTTTAGAGCAACGATGCGCGTTCAAACTGGCCAGAGCAGCCCACGTTCAGAGTGGGACCCACGGTAAATCATCTCTCGAGTCCGGGTAAAAGGATATATGCGACCGGATGGAACATACTAACGGATGCGATCATACCGCACTAATGCACCGGATCCCATCAGAACTCCGCAGTTAAGCGTGCTTGGGCGAGAGTAGTACTAGGATGGGTGACCTCCCGGGAAGTCCTCGTGTTGCATCCCTTTTTTTAATCTATTTTGTTTTTTTTAATTCAAAAACGCGACTTCTTACGAACACCGTAACTTTTAGAGCGTGAAGATCTATTCGCCCCATAATACCATTTCGGAAAGCCCCAGGAGTGCCTTCCGACGTGGCAATGGTACGAAGACCCATTGGCCAGTTTTCGACCCCTAATTTTGATGTTTGGAGGCTTTTCGGGGCTTTTTATGATCCGGACGAAAATACCGGATCAAAAATCTGTGTTCGGAAATGGTTTCTGGATATTTTTAGAGCAACGATGCGCGTTCAAACTGGCCAGAGCAGCCCACGTTCAGAGTGGGACCCACGGTAAATCATCTCTCGAGTCCGGTAAAAGGATATATGCGACTGGATGGAACATACTAACGGATGCGATCATACCAGCACTAATGCACCGGATCCCATCAGAACTCCGCAGTTAAGCGTGCTTGGGCGAGAGTAGTACTAGGATGGGTGACCTCCCGGAAGTCCTCGTGTTGCATCCCTTTTGTTTTAATCTATTTTGTTTTTTTTTAATTCAAAAACGCGACTTCTTACGAACACCGTAACTTTTAGAGCGTGAAGATCTATTCGCCCCATAATACCATTTCGGAAAGCCCTGTGAGTGCCTTCCGACGTGGCAATGGTACGAAGACCCATTGGCCAGTTTTCGACCCCTAATTTTGATGTTTGGAGGCTTTTCGGGGCTTTTTATGATCCGGACGAAAATACCGGATCAAAAATCTGTGTTCGGAAATGGTTTCTGGATATTTTTAGAGCAACGATGCGCGTTCAAACTGGCCAGAGCAGCCCACGTTCAGAGTGGGACCCACGGTAAATCATCTCTCGAGTCCGGTAAAAGGATATATGCGACTGGATGGAACATACTAACGGATGCGATCATACCAGCACTAATGCACCGGATCCCATCAGAACTCCGCAGTTAAGCGTGCTTGGGCGAGAGTTGTACTAGGATGGGTGACCTCCCGGAAAGTCCTCGTGTTGCATCCCTTTTGTTTTAATCTATTTTGTTTGTTTTTTTAATTCAAAAAATGCGACTTCTTACGGAACACCGTAACTTTTAGAGCGTGAAGATCTATTCGCCCCATAATACCATTTCAGAAAGCCCCAGGAGTGCCTTCCCACGTGGCAATGGTACGAAGACCCATTGGCCAGTTTTCGACCCCTAATTTTGATGTTAGGAGGCTTTTCGGGGCTTTTTATGATCCAGACGAAAATACCGGATCAAAAATCTGTGTTCGGAAATGGTTTCTGGATATTTTTAGAGCAACGATGCACGTTCAAACTGGCCAGAGCAGCCCACGTTCAGAGTGGGACCCACGGTAAATCATCTCTCGAGTCCGGATAAAAGGATATATGCGACTGGATGGAACATACCAACGGATGCGATCATACCAGCACTAATGCACCGGATCCCATCAGAACTCCGCAGTTAAGCGCGCTTGGGCGAGAGTAGTACTAGGATGGGTGACCTCCCGGGAAGTCCTCGTGTTGCATCCTTTTGTTTTAATCTATTTTTGTTTTTTTTTTAAATTCAAAAAACGCGACTTCTTACGGAACACCGTAACTTTTAGAGCGTGAAGATCTATTCGCCCCATAATACCATTTCGGAAAGCCGTGAGTGCCTTCCGACGTGGCAATGGTACGAAGACCCATTGGCCAGTTTTCGACCCCTAATTTTGATGTTTGGAGGCTTTTCGGGGCTTTTTATGATCCGGACGAAAATACCGGATCAAAAATCTGTGTTCGGAAATGGTTTCTGGATATTTTTAGAGCAACGATGCGCGTTCAAACTGGCCAGAGCAGCCCACGTTCAGAGTGGGACCCACGGTAAATCATCTCTCGAGTCCGGTAAAAGGATATATGCGACTGGATGGAACATACTAACGGATGCGATCATACCAGCACTAATGCACCGGATCCCATCAGAACTCCGCAGTTAAGCGTGCTTGGGCGAGAGTAGTACTAGGATGGGTGACCTCCCGGGAAGTCCTCGTGTTGCATCCCTTTTTTTTAATCTATTTTGTTTTTTTTAATTCAAAAACGCGACTTCTTACGAACACCGTAACTTTTAGAGCGTGAAGATCTATTCGCCCCATAATACCATTTCGGAAAGCCCCAGTGAGTGCCTTCCGACGTGGCAATGGTACGAAGACCCATTGGCCAGTTTTCGACCCCTAATTTTGATGTTTGGAGGCTTTTCGGGGCTTTTTATGATCCGGACGAAAATACCGGATCAAAAATCTGTGTTCGGAAATGGTTTCTGGATATTTTTAGAGCAACGATGCGCGTTCAAACTGGCCAGAGCAGCCCACGTTCAGAGTGGGACCCACGGTAAATCATCTCTCGAGTCCGGGTAAAAGGATATATGCGACTGGATGGAACATACTAACGGATGCGATCATACCAAAGACTAATGCACCGGATCCCATCAGAACTCCGCAGTTAAGCGTGCTTGGGCGAGAGTAGTACTAGGATGGGTGACCTCCCGGGAAGTCCTCGTGTTGCATCCCTTTTGTTTTAATCTATTTTGTTTTTTTTAATTCAAAAACGCGACTTCTTACGAACACCGTAACTTTTAGAGCGTGAAGATCTATTCGCCCCATAATACCATTTCGGAAAGCCCCAGGAGTGCCTTCCGACGTGGCAATGGTACGAAGACCCATTGGCCAGTTTTCGACCCCTAATTTTGATGTTTGGAGGCTTTTCGGGGCTTTTTATGATCCGGACGAAAATACCGGATCAAAAATCTGTGTTCGGAAATGGTTTCTGGATATTTTTAGAGCAACGATGCGCGTTCAAACTGGCCAGAGCAGCCCACGTTCAGAGTGGGACCCACGGTAAATCATCTCTCGAGTCCGGTAAAAGGATATATGCGACTGGATGGAACATACTAACGGATGCGATCATACCAGCACTAATGCACCGGATCCCATCAGAACTCCGCAGTTAAGCGTGCTTGGGCGAGAGTAGTACTAGGATGGGTGACCTCCCGGAAGTCCTCGTGTTGCATCCCTTTTGTTTTAATCTATTTTGTTTTTTTTAATTCAAAAACGCGACTTCTTACGAACACCGTAACTTTTAGAGCGTGAAGATCTATTCGCCCCATAATACCATTTCGGAAAGCCCTGTGAGTGCCTTCCGACGTGGCAATGGTACGAAGACCCATTGGCCAGTTTTCGACCCCTAATTTTGATGTTTGGAGGCTTTTCGGGGCTTTTTATGATCCGGACGAAAATACCGGATCAAAAATCTGTGTTCGGAAATGGTTTCTGGATATTTTTAGAGCAACGATGCGCGTTCAAACTGGCCAGAGCAGCCCACGTTCAGAGTGGGACCCACGGTAAATCATCTCTCGAGTCCGGTAAAAGGATATATGCGACTGGATGGAACATACTAATGGATGCGATCATAAGTACTAATGCACCGGATCCCATCAGAACTCTGCAGTTAAGCGTGCTTGGGCGAGAGTAGTACTAGGATGGGTGACCTCCCGGGAAGTCCTCGTGTTGCATCCCTTTTGTTTTAATCTATTTTGTTTTTTTTTTAATTCAAAAAACGCGACTTCTTACGGAACACCGTAACTTTTAGAGCGTGAAGATCTATTCGCCCCATAATACCATTTCGGAAAGCCCCAGGAGTGCCTTCCGACGTGGCAATGGTACGAAGACCCATTGGCCAGTTTTCGACCCTTAATTTTGATGTTTGGAGGCTTTTCGGAGGCTTTTTATGATCCGGACGAAAATACCGGATCAAAAATCTGTGTTCGGAAATGGTTTCTGGATATTTTTAGAGCAACGATGCGCGTTCAAACTGGCCAGAGCAGCCCACGTTCAGAGTGGGACCCACGGTAAATCATCTCTCGAGTCCGGGTAAAAGGATATATGCGACTGGATGGAACATACTAATGGATGCGATCATACCAGCACTAATGCACCGGATCCCATCAGAACTCCACAGTTCAGCGTGCTTGGGCGAGAGTAGTACTAGGATGGGTGACCTCCCGGGAAGTCCTCGTGTTGCATCCCTTTTGTTTTAATCTATTTTGTTTTTTTTTTTAATTCAAAAAACGCGACTTCTTACGAACACCGTAACTTTTAGAGCGTGAAGATCTATTCGCCCCATAATACCATTTCGGAAAGCCCCAGGAGTGCCTTCCGACGTGGCAATGGTACGAAGACCCATTGGCCAGTTTTCGACCCCTAATTTTGATGTTTGGAGGCTTTTCGGGGGCTTTTTATGATCCGGACGAAAATACCGGATCAAAAATCTGTGTTCGGAAATGGTTTCTGGATATTTTTAGAGCAACGATGCGCGTTCAAACTGGCCAGAGCAGCCCACGTTCAGAGTGGGACCCACGGTAAATCATCTCTCGAGTCCGGTTAAAAGGATATATGCGACTGGATGGAACATACTAACGGATGCGATCATACCAAAGACTAATGCACCGGATCCCATCAGAACTCCGCAGTTAAGCGTGCTTGGGCGAGAGTAGTACTAGGATGGGTGACCTCCCGGGAAGTCCTCGTGTTGCATCCCTTTGTTTTAATCTATTTTGTTTTTTTTTAATTCAAAAACGCGACTTCTTACGAACACCGTAACTTTTAGAGCGTGAAGATCTATTCGCCCCATAATACCATTTCGGAAAGCCCCATGAGTGCCTTCCGACGTGGCAATGGTACGAAGACCCATTGGCCAGTTTTCGACCCCTAATTTTGATGTTTGGAGGCTTTTCGGGGGCTTTTTATGATCCGGACGAAAATACCGGATCAAAAATCTGTGTTCGGAAATGGTTTCTGGATATTTTTAGAGTAACGATGCGCGTTCAAACTGGCCAGAGCAGCCCACGTTCAGAGTGGGACCCACGGTAAATCATCTCTCGAGTCCGGGTAAAAGGATATATGCGACTGGATGGAACATACTAACGGATGCGATCATACCAGCACTAATGCACCGGATCCCATCAAAACTCCGCAGTTAAGCGTGTTTGGGCGAGAGTAGTACTAGGATGGGTGACCTCCCGGGAAGTCCTCGTGTTGCATCCCTTTTTTTTTAATCTATTTTGTTTTTTTTTAATTCAAAAAACGCGACTTCTTACGGAACATCGTAACTTTTAGAGCGTGAAGATCTATTCGCCCCATAATACCATTTCGGAAAGCCCCATGAGTGCCTTCCGACGTGGCAATGGTACGAAGACCCATTGGCCAGTTTTTGACCCCTAATTTTGATGTTTGGAGGCTTTTCGGGGGCTTTTTATGATCCGGACGAAAATACCGGATCAAAAATCTGTGTTCGGAAATGGTTTCTGGATATTTTTAGAGCAACGATGCGCGTTCAAACTGGCCAGAGCAGCCCATGTTCAGAGTGGGACCCACGGTAAATCATCTCTCGAGTCCGGGTAAAAGGATATATGCGACTGGATGGAACATACGAACGGATGCGATCATACCAGCACTAATGCACCGGATCCCATCAGAACTCCGCAGTTAAGCGTGCTTGGGCGAGAGTAGTACTAGGATGGGTGACCTCCCGGGAAGTCCTCGTGTTGCATCCCTTTTTTTTAATCTATTTTGTTTTTTTTAATTCAAAAACGCGACTTCTTACGAACACCGTAACTTTTAGAGCGTGAAGATCTATTCGCCCCATAATACCATTTCGGAAAGCCCTAGGAGTGCTCTTCCGACGTGGCAATGGTACGAAGACCCATTGGCCAGTTTTCGACCCCTAATTTTGATGTTTGGAGGCTTTTCGGGGCTTTTTATGATCCGGACGAAAATACCGGATCAAAAATCTGTGTTCGGAAATGGTTTCTGGATATTTTTAGAGCAACGATGCGCGTTCAAACTGGCCAGAGCAGCCCACGTTCAGAGTGGGACCCACGGTAAATCATCTCTCGAGTCCGGTAAAAGGATATATGCGACTGGATGGAACATACTAACGGATGCGATCATACCAAAGCACTAATGCACCGGATCCCATCAGAACTCCGCAGTTAAGCGTGCTTGGGCGAGAGTAGTACTAGGATGGGTGACCTCCCGGAAGTCCTCGTGTTGCATCCCTTTTTTTTAATCTATTTTGTTTTTTTTTTTAATTCAAAAACGCGACTTCTTACGGAACACCGTAACTTTTAGAGCGTGAAGATCTATTCGCCCCATAATACCATTTCGGAAAGCCCCAGTGAGTGCTCTTCCGACGTGGCAATGGTACGAAGACCCATTGGCCAGTTTTCGACCCCTAATTTTGATGTTTGGAGGCTTTTCGGGGCTTTTTATGATCCGGACGAAAATACCGGATCAAAAATCTGTGTTCGGAAATGGTTTCTGGATATTTTTAGAGCAACGATGCGCGTTCAAACTGGCCAGAGCAGCCCACGTTCAGAGTGGGACCCACGGTAAATCATCTCTCGAGTCCGGTAAAAGGATATATGCGACTGGATGGAACATACTAACGGATGCGATCATACCGAGCACTAATGCACCGGATCCCATCAGAACTCCGCAGTTAAGCGTGCTTGGGCGAGAGTAGTACTAGGATGGGTGACCTCCCGGAAGTCCTCGTGTTGCATCCCTTTTTTTTAATCTATTTTGTTTTTTTTTAATTCAAAAACGCGACTTCTTACGGAACACCGTAACTTTTAGAGCGTGAAGATCTATTCGCCCCATAATACCATTTCGGAAAGCCCCAGAGTGCCTTCCGACGTGGCAATGGTACGAAGACCCATTGGCCAGTTTTCGACCCCTAATTTTGATGTTTGGAGGCTTTTCGGGGCTTTTTATGATCCGGACGAAAATACCGGATCAAAAATCTGTGTTCGGAAATGGTTTCTGGATATTTTTAGAGCAACGATGCGCGTTCAAACTGGCCAGAGCAGCCCACGTTCAGAGTGGGACCCACGGTAAATCATCTCTCGAGTCCGGTAAAAGGATATATGCGACTGGATGGAACATACTAACGGATGCGATCATACCCAAAGCACTAATGCACCGGATCCCATCAGAACTCCGCAGTTAAGCGTGCTTGGGCGAGAGTAGTACTAGGATGGGTGACCTCCCGGGAAGTCCTCGTGTTGCATCCCTTTTGTTTTAATCTATTTTGTTTTTTTTTTAATTCAAAAACGCGACTTCTTACGAACACCGTAACTTTTAGAGCGTGAAGATCTATTCGCCCCATAATACCATTTCGGAAAGCCCTGAGTGCCTTCCGACGTGGCAATGGTACGAAGACCCATTGGCCAGTTTTCGACCCCTAATTTTGATGTTTGGAGGCTTTTCGGGGCTTTTTATGATCCGGACGAAAATACCGGATCAAAAATCTGTGTTCGGAAATGGTTTCTGGATATTTTTAGAGCAACGATGCGCGTTCAAACTGGCCAGAGCAGCCCACGTTCAGAGTGGGACCCACGGTAAATCATCTCTCGAGTCCGGTAAAAGGATATATGCGACTGGATGGAACATACTAACGGATGCGATCATACCAGCACTAATGCACCGGATCCCATCAGAACTCCGCAGTTAAGCGTGCTTGGGCGAGAGTAGTACTAGGATGGGTGACCTCCCGGAAGTCCTCGTGTTGCATCCCTTTTGTTTTAATCTATTTTGTTTTTTTTTAATTCAAAAACGCGACTTCTTACGAACACCGTAACTTTTAGAGCGTGAAGATCTATTCGCCCCATAATACCATTTCGGAAAGCCCTGTGAGTGCCTTCCGACGTGGCAATGGTACGAAGACCCATTGGCCAGTTTTCGACCCCTAATTTTGATGTTTGGAGGCTTTTCGGGGCTTTTTATGATCCGGACGAAAATACCGGATCAAAAATCTGTGTTCGGAAATGGTTTCTGGATATTTTTAGAGCAACGATGCGCGTTCAAACTGGCCAGAGCAGCCCACGTTCAGAGTGGGACCCACGGTAAATCATCTCTCGAGTCCGGGTAAAAGGATATATGCGACTGGATGGAACATACTAACGGATGCGATCATACCCAAAGCACTAATGCACCGGATCCCATCAAAACTCCGCAGTTAAGCGTGTTAGGGCGAGAGTAGTACTAGGATGGGTGACCTCCCGGGAAGTCCTCGTGTTGCATCCCTTTGTTTTTAATCTATTTTGTTTTTTTTATTTCAAAGAACGCGACTTTTTACGGAACACCGTATCTTTTAGAGCGTGTAGATTTATTCGCGCCATAATACCATTTCGGAAAGCCCCGCCAGTGCCTTCCGACGTGGCAATGGTACGAAGACCCATTGGCCAGTTTTCGACCCCTAATTTTGATGTTTGGAGGCTTTTCGGGGGCTTTTTATGATCCGGACGAAAATACCGGATCAAAAATCTGTGTTCGGAAATGGTTTCTGGATATTTTTAGAGCAACGATGCGCGTTCAAACTGGCCAGAGCAGCCCACGTTCAGAGTGGGACCCACGGTAAATCATCTCTCGAGTCCGGGTAAAAGGATATATGCGACTGGATGGAACATACTAACGGATGCGATCATACCCAAAGCACTAATGCACCGGATCCCATCAGAACTCCGCAGTTAAGCGTGCTTGGGCGAGTAGTACTAGGATGGGTGACCTCCCGGAAGTCCTCGTGTTGCATCCCTTTTGTTTTAATCTATTTTGTTTTTTTTTAATTCAAAAACGCGACTTCTTACGAACACCGTAACTTTTAGAGCGTGAAGATCTATTCGCCCCATAATACCATTTCGGAAAGCCCCAGGAGTGCCTTCCGACGTGGCAATGGTACGAAGACCCATTGGCCAGTTTTCGACCCCTAATTTTGATGTTTGGAGGCTTTTCGGGGCTTTTTATGATCCGGACGAAAATACCGGATCAAAAATCTGTGTTCGGAAATGGTTTCTGGATATTTTTAGAGCAACGATGCGCGTTCAAACTGGCCAGAGCAGCCCACGTTCAGAGTGGGACCCACGGTAAATCATCTCTCGAGTCCGGTAAAAGGATATATGCGACTGGATGGAACATACTAACGGATGCGATCATACCGCACTAATGCACCGGATCCCATCAGAACTCCGCAGTTAAGCGTGCTTGGGCGAGAGTAGTACTAGGATGGGTGACCTCCCGGAAGTCCTCGTGTTGCATCCCTTTTTTTAATCTATTTTGTTTTTTTTTTAATTCAAAAACGCGACTTCTTACGAACACCGTAACTTTTAGAGCGTGAAGATCTATTCGCCCCATAATACCATTTCGGAAAGCCCCAGGAGTGCCTTCCGACGTGGCAATGGTACGAAGACCCATTGGCCAGTTTTCGACCCCTAATTTTGATGTTTGGAGGCTTTTCGGGGGCTTTTTATGATCCGGACGAAAATACCGGATCAAAAATCTGTGTTCGGAAATGGTTTCTGGATATTTTTAGAGCAACGATGCGCGTTCAAACTGGCCAGAGCAGCCCACGTTCAGAGTGGGACCCACGGTAAATCATCTCTCGAGTCCGGGTAAAAGGATATATGCGACTGGATGGAACATACTAACGGATGCGATCATACCAGCACTAATGCACCGGATCCCATCAGAACTCCGCAGTTAAGCGTGCTTGGGCGAGAGTAGTACTAGGATGGGTGACCTCCCGGGAAGTCCTCGTGTTGCATCCCTTTTGTTTTAATCTATTTTGTTTTTTTTTTAATTCAAAAAACGCGGCTTCTTACGGAACACCGTAACTTTTAGAGCGTGAAGATCTATTCGCCCCATAATACCATTTCGGAAAGCCCCAGGAGTGCCTTCCGACGTGGCAATGGCACGAAGACCCATTGGCCAGTTTTCGACCCCTAATTTTGATGTTTGGAGGCTTTTCGGGGGCTTTTTATGATCCGGACGAAAATACCGGATCAAAAATCTGTGTTCGGAAATGGTTTCTGGATATTTTTAGAGCAACGATGCGCGTTCAAACTGGCCAGAGCAGCCCACGTTCAGAGTGGGACCCACGGTAAATCATCTCTCGAGTCCGGGTAAAAGGATATATGCGACTGGATGGAACATACAAACGGATGCGATCATACCAGCACTAATGCACCGGATCCCATCAGAACTCCGCAGTTAAGCGTGCTTGGGCGAGAGTAGTACTAGGATGGGTGACCTCCCGGGAAGTCCTCGTGTTGCATCCCTTTTGTTTTAATCTATTTTGTTTTTTTTTTAATTCAAAAACCGCACCTTTTTACGAACACCGTAACTTTTAGAGCGTGAAGATCTATTCGCCCCATAATACCATTTCGGAAAGCCCCAGGAGTGCCTTCCGACGTGGCAATGGTACGAAGACCCATTGGCCAGTTTTCGACCCCTAATTTTGATGTTTGGAGGCTTTTCGGGGGCTTTTTATGATCCGGACGAAAATACCGGATCAAAAATCTGTGTTCGGAAATGGTTTCTGGATATTTTTAGAGCAACGATGCGCGTTCAAACTGGCCAGAGCAGCCCACGTTCAGAGTGGGACCCACGGTAAATCATCTCTCGAGTCCGGGTAAAAGGATATATGCGACTGGATGGAACATACTAACGGATGCGATCATACCAGCACTAATGCACCGGATCCCATCAGAACTCCGCAGTTAAGCGTGCTTGGGCGAGAGTAGTACTAGGATGGGTGACCTCCCGGGAAGTCCTCGTGTTGCATCCCTTTTGTTTAAATCTATTTTGTTTTTTTTTTTAATTCAAAAAACGCGACTTCTTACGGAACACCGTAACTTTTAGAGCGTGAAGATCTATTCGCCCCATAATACCATTTCGGAAAGCCCCAGGAGTGCCTTCCGACGTGGCAATGGTACGAAGGCCCATTGGCCAGTTTTCGACCCCTAATTTTGATGTTTGGAGGCTTTTCGGAGGCTTTTTATGATCCGGACGAAAATACCGGATCAAAAATCTGTGTTCGGAAATGGTTTCTGGATATTTTTAGAGCAACGATGCGCGTTCAAACTGGCCAGAGCAGCCCACGTTCAGAGTGGGACCCACGGTAAATCATCTCTCGAGTCCGGGTAAAAGGATATATGCGACTGGATGGAACATACTAACGGATGCGATCATACCAGCACTAATGCACCGGATCCCATCAGAACTCCGCAGTTAAGCGTGCTTGGGCGAGAGTAGTACTAGGATGGGTGACCTCCCGGGAAGTCCTCGTGTTGCATCCCTTTTGTTTTAATCTATTTTGTTTTTTTTTAATTCAAAAAACGCGACTTCTTACGGAACACCGTAACTTTTAGAGCGTGAAGATCTATTCGCCCCATAATACCATTTCGGAAAGCCCCAGGAGTGCCTTCCGACGTGGCAATGGTACGAAGACCCATTGGCCAGTTTTCGACCCCTAATTTTGATGTTTGGAGGCTTTTCGGGGGCTTTTTATGATCCGGACGAAAATACCGGATCAAAAATCTGTGTTCGGAAATGGTTTCTGGATATTTTTAGAGCAACGATGCGCGTTCAAACTGGCCAGAGCAGCCCACGTTCAGAGTGGGACCCACGGTAAATCATCTCTCGAGTCCGGGTAAAAGGATATATGCGACTGGATGGAACATACTAACGGATGCGATCATACCAGCACTAATGCACCGGATCCCATCAGAACTCCGCAGTTAAGCGTGCTTGGGCGAGAGTAGTACTAGGATGGGTGACCTCCCGGGAAGTCCTCGTGTTGCATCCCTTTTGTTTCATCTATTTTGTTTTTTTTTAATTCAAAAAACGCGACTTCTTACGGAACACCGTAACTTTTAGAGCGTGAAGATCTATTCGCCCCATAATACCATTTCGGAAAGCCCCAGGAGTGCCTTCCGACGTGGCAATGGTACGAAGACCCATTGGCCAGTTTTCGACCCCTAATTTTGATGTTTGGAGGCTTTTCGGGGGCTTTTTATGATCCGGACGAAAATACCGGATCAAAAATCTGTGTTCGGAAATGGTTTCTGGATATTTTTAGAGCAACGATGCGCGTTCAAACTGGCCAGAGCAGCCCACGTTCAGAGTGGGACCCACGGTAAATCATCTCTCGAGTCCGGGTAAAAGGATATATGCGACTGGATGGAACATACTAACGGATGCGATCATACCAGCACTAATGCACCGGATCCCATCAGAACTCCGCAGTTAAGCGTGCTTGGGCGAGAGTAGTACTAGGATGGGTGACCTCCCGGGAAGTCCTCGTGTTGCATCCCTTTTGTTTTAATCTATTTTGTTTGTTTTAATTCAAAAACGCGACTTCTTACGAACACCGTAACTTTTAGAGCGTGAAGATCTATTCGCCCCATAATACCATTTCGGAAAGCCCTGTGAGTGCCTTCCGACGTGGCAATGGTACGAAGACCCATTGGCCAGTTTTCGACCCCTAATTTTGATGTTTGGAGGCTTTTCGGGGCTTTTTATGATCCGGACGAAAATACCGGATCAAAAATCTGTGTTCGGAAATGGTTTCTGGATATTTTTAGAGCAACGATGCGCGTTCAAACTGGCCAGAGCAGCCCACGTTCAGAGTGGGACCCACGGTAAATCATCTCTCGAGTCCGGTAAAAGGATATATGCGACTGGATGGAACATACTAACGGATGCGATCATACCAGCACTAATGCACCGGATCCCATCAGAACTCCGCAGTTAAGCGTGCTTGGGCGAGAGTAGTACTAGGATGGGTGACCTCCCGGGAAGTCCTCGTGTTGCATCCCTTTTTTTTAATCTATTTTGTTTTTTTTTAATTCAAAAACGCGACTTCTTACGGAACACCGTAACTTTTAGAGCGTGAAGATCTATTCGCCCCATAATACCATTTCGGAAAGCCCCAGGAGTGCCTTCCGACGTGGCAATGGTACGAAGACCCATTGGCCAGTTTTCGACCCCTAATTTTGATGTTTGGAGGCTTTTCGGGGGCTTTTTATGATCCGGACGAAAATACCGGATCAAAAATCTGTGTTCGGAAATGGTTTCTGGATATTTTTAGAGCAACGATGCGCGTTCAAACTGGCCAGAGCAGCCCACGTTCAGAGTGGGACCCACGGTAAATCATCTCTCGAGTCCGGGTAAAAGGATATATGCGACTGGATGGAACATACTAACGGATGCGATCATACCAGCACTAATGCACCGGATCCCATCAGAACTCCGCAGTTAAGCGTGCTTGGGCGAGAGTAGTACTAGGATGGGTGACCTCCCGGGAAGTCCTCGTGTTGCATCCCTTTTGTTTTAATCTATTTTGTTTTTTTTAATTCAAAAAACGCGACTTCTTACGGAACACCGTAACTTTTAGAGCGTGAAGATCTATTCGCCTCATAATACCATTTCGGAAAGCCCTAGAGTGCTCTTCCGACGTGGCAATGGTACGAAGACCCATTGGCCAGTTTTCGACCCCTAATTTTGATGTTTGGAGGCTTTTCGGGGCTTTTTATGATCCGGACGAAAATACCGGATCAAAAATCTGTGTTCGGAAATGGTTTCTGGATATTTTTAGAGCAACGATGCGCGTTCAAACTGGCCAGAGCAGCCCACGTTCAGAGTGGGACCCACGGTAAATCATCTCTCGAGTCCGGTAAAAGGATATATGCGACTGGATGGAACATACTAACGGATGCGATCATACCAGCACTAAATCACCGGATCCCATCAGAACTCCGCAGTTAAGCGTGCTTGGGCGAGAGTAGTCCTAGGATGGATGGCCGCCCGGGAAGTCCTCGTGTTGCATCCCTTTTTTTTAATCTATTTTGTTTTTTTTAATTCAAAAACGCGACTTCTTACGAACACCGTAACTTTTAGAGCGTGAAGATCTATTCGCCCCATAATACCATTTCGGAAAGCCCTGTGAGTGCCTTCCGACGTGGCAATGGTACGAAGACCCATTGGCCAGTTTTCGACCCCTAATTTTGATGTTTGGAGGCTTTTCGGGGCTTTTTATGATCCGGACGAAAATACCGGATCAAAAATCTGTGTTCGGAAATGGTTTCTGGATATTTTTAGAGCAACGATGCGCGTTCAAACTGGCCAGAGCAGCCCACGTTCAGAGTGGGACCCACGGTAAATCATCTCTCGAGTCCGGTAAAAGGATATATGCGATTGGATGGAACATACTAACGGATGCGATCATACCAGCACTAATGCACCGGATCCCATCAGAACTCCGCAGTCAAGCGTGCTTGGGCGAGAGTAGTACTAGGATGGGTGACCTCCCGGGAAGTCCTCGTGTTGCATCCATTTTGTTTAAATCTATTTTGTTTTTTTTTTTAATTCAAAAAACGCGACTTCTTACGGAACACCGTAACTTTTAGAGCGTGAAGATCTATTCGCCCCATAATACCATTTCGGAAAGCCCCAGGAGTGCCTTCCGACGTGGCAATGGTACAAAGACCCATTGGCCAGTTTTCGACCCCTAATTTTGATGTTTGGAGGCTTTTCGGGGGCTTTTTATGATCCGGACGAAAATACCGGATCAAAAATCTGTGTTCGGAAATGGTTTCTGGATATTTTTAGAGCAACGATGCGCGTTCAAACTGGCCAGAGCAGCCCACGTTCAGAGTGGGACCCACGGTAAATCATCTCTCGAGTCCGGGTAAAAGGATATATGCGACTGGATGGAACATACTAACGGATGCGATCATACCAGCACTAATGCACCGGATCCCATCAGAACTCCGCAGTTAAGCGTGCTTGGGCGAGAGTAGTACTAGGATGGGTGACCTCCCGGGAAGTCCTCGTGTTGCATCCCTTTTGTTTTAATCTATTTTGTTTTTTTTTTTTAATTCAAAAAACGCGACTTCTTACGGAACACCGTAACTTTTAGAGCGTGAAGATCTATTCGCCCCATAATACCATTTCGGAAAGCCCCAGGAGTGCCTTCCGACGTGGCAATGGTACGAAGACCCATTGGCCAGTTTTCGACCCCTAATTTTGATGTTTGGAGGCTTTTCGGGGGCTTTTTATGATCCGGACGAAAATACCGGATCAAAAATCTGTGTTCGGAAATGGTTTCTGGATATTTTTAGAGCAACGATGCGCGTTCAAACTGGCCAGAGCAGCCCACGTTCAGAGTGGGACCCACGGTAAATCATCTCTCGAGTCCGGGTAAAAGGATATATGCGACTGGATGGAACATACTAACGGATGCGATCATACCAGCACTAATGCACCGGATCCCATCAGAACTCCGCAGTTAAGCGTGCTTGGGCGAGAGTAGTACTAGGATGGGTGACCTCCCGGGAAGTCCTCGTGTTGCATCCCTTTTTTTTAATCTATTTTGTTTGTTTTTTTAATTCAAAAAATGCGACTTCTTACGGAACACCGTAACTTTTAGAGCGTGAAGATCTATTCGCCCCATAATACCATTTCGGAAAGCCCCAGGAGTGCCTTCCGACGTGGCAATGGTACGAAGACCCATTGGCCAGTTTTCGACCCCTAATTTTGATGTTTGGAGGCTTTTCGGGGGCTTTTTATGATCCGGACGAAAATACCGGATCAAAAATCTGTGTTCGGAAATGGTTTCTGGATATTTTTAGAGCAACGATGCGCGTTCAAACTGGCCAGAGCAGCCCACGTTCAGAGTGGGACCCACGGTAAATCATCTCTCGAGTCCGGGTAAAAGGATATATGCGACTGGATGGAACATACTAACGGATGCGATCATACCAGCACTAATGCACCGGATCCCATCAGAACTCCGCAGTTAAGCGTGCTTGGGCGAGAGTAGTACTAGGATGGGTGACCTCCCGGGAAGTCCTCGTGTTGCATCCCTTTTTTTTTTAATCTATTTTGTTTTTTTTTTAATTCAAAAAACGCGACTTCTTACGGAACATCGTAACTTTTAGAGCGTGAAGATCTATTCGCCCCATAATACCATTTCGGAAAGCCCCATGAGTGCCTTCCGACGTGGCAATGGTACGAAGACCCATTGGCCAGTTTTTGACCCCTAATTTTGATGTTTGGAGGCTTTTCGGGGGCTTTTTATGATCCGGACGAAAATACCGGATCAAAAATCTGTGTTCGGAAATGGTTTCTGGATATTTTTAGAGCAACGATGCGCGTTCAAACTGGCCAGAGCAGCCCATGTTCAGAGTGGGACCCACGGTAAATCATCTCTCGAGTCCGGGTAAAAGGATATATGCGACTGGATGGAACATACTAACGGATGCGATCATACCAGCACTAATGCACCGGATCCCATCAAAACTCCGCAGTTAAGCGTGTTTGGGCGAGAGTAGTACTAGGATGGGTGACCTCCCGGGAAGTCCTCGTGTTGCATCCCTTTTTTTTAATCTATTTTGTTTTTTTTTAATTCAAAAAACGCGACTTCTTACGGAACACCGTAACTTTTAGAGCGTGAAGATCTATTCGCCCCATAATACCATTTCGGAAAGCCCCAGGAGTGCCTTCCGACGTGGCAATGGTACGAAGACCCATTGGCCAGTTTTCGACCCCTAATTTTGATGTTTGGAGGCTTTTCGGGGGCTTTTTATGATCCGGACGAAAATACCGGATCAAAAATCTGTGTTCGGAAATGGTTTCTGGATATTTTTAGAGCAACGATGCGCGTTCAAACTGGCCAGAGCAGCCCACGTTCAGAGTGGGACCCACGGTAAATCATCTCTCGAGTCCGGGTAAAAGGATATATGCGACTGGATGGAACATACTAACGGATGCGATCATACCAGCACTAATGCACCGGATCCCATCAGAACTCCGCAGTTAAGCGTGCTTGGGCGAGAGTAGTACTAGGATGGGTGACCTCCCGGGAAGTCCTCGTGTTGCATCCCTTTTTTTTTATTCTATTTTGTTTTTTTTTTAATTCAAAAGACGCGACTTCTTACGGAACACCGTAACTTTTAGAGCGTGAAGATCTATTCGCCCCATAATACCATTTCGGAAAGCCCTGTGAGTGCCTTCCGACGTGGCAATGGTACGAAGACCCATTGGCCAGTTTTCGACCCCTAATTTTGATGTTTGGAGGCTTTTCGGGGGCTTTTTATGATCCGGACGAAAATACCGAATCAAAAATCTGTGTTCGGAAATGGTTTCTGGATATTTTTAGAGCAACGATGCGCGTTCAAACTGGCCAGAGCAGCCCACGTTCAGAGTGGGACCCACGGTAAATCATCTCTCGAGTCCGAGTAAAAGGATATATGCGACTGGATGGAACATACTAACGGATGCGATCATACCAGCACTAATGCACCGGATCCCATCAGAACTCCGCAGTGAAGCGTGCTTGGGCGAGAGTAGTACTAGGATGGGTGACCTCCCGGGAAGTCCTCGTGTTGCATCCCTTTTTTTTCATCTATTTTGTTTTTTTTTTTAATTCAAAAAACGCGACTTCTTACGGAACACCGTAACTTTTAGAGCGTGAAGATCTATTCGCCCCATAATACCATTTCGGAAAGCCCCAGGAGTGCCTTCCGACGTGGCAATGGTACAAAGACCCATTGGCCAGTTTTCGACCCCTAATTTTGATGTTTGGAGGCTTTTCGGGGGCTTTTTATGATCCGGACGAAAATACCGGATCAAAAATCTGTGTTCGGAAATGGTTTCTGGATATTTTTAGAGCAACGATGCGCGTTCAAACTGGCCAGAGCAGCCCACGTTCAGAGTGGGACCCACGGTAAATCATCTCTCGAGTCCGGGTAAAAGGATATATGCGACTGGATGGAACATACTAACGGATGCGATCATACCAGCACTAATGCACCGGATCCCATCAGAACTCCGCAGTTAAGCGTGCTTGGGCGAGAGTAGTACTAGGATGGGTGACCTCCCGGAAGTCCTCGTGTTGCATCCCTTTTTTTTAATCTATTTTGTTTTTTTTTAATTCAAAAACGCGACTTCTTACGGAACACCGTAACTTTTAGAGCGTGAAGATCTATTCGCCCCATAATACCATTTCGGAAAGCCCTGTGAGTGCCTTCCGACGTGGCAATGGTACGAAGACCCATTGGCCAGTTTTCGACCCCTAATTTTGATGTTTGGAGGCTTTTCGGGGCTTTTTATGATCCGGACGAAAATACCGGATCAAAAATCTGTGTTCGGAAATGGTTTCTGGATATTTTTAGAGCAACGATGCGCGTTCAAACTGGCCAGAGCAGCCCACGTTCAGAGTGGGACCCACGGTAAATCATCTCTCGAGTCCGGTAAAAGGATATATGCGACTGGATGGAACATACTAACGGATGCGATCATACCAGCACTAATGCACCGGATCCCATCAGAACTCCGCAGTTAAGCGTGCTTGGGCGAGAGTAGTACTAGGATGGGTGACCTCCCGGGAAGTCCTCGTGTTGCATCCCTTTTTTTTAATCTATTTTGTTTTTTTTAATTCAAAAACGCGACTTCTTACGGAACACCGTAACTTTTAGAGCGTGAAGATCTATTCGCCCCATAATACCATTTCGGAAAGCCCCAGGAGTGCCTTCCGACGTGGCAATGGTACGAAGACCCATTGGCCAGTTTTCGACCCCTAATTTTGATGTTTGGAGGCTTTTCGGGGGCTTTTTATGATCCGGACGAAAATACCGGATCAAAAATCTGTGTTCGGAAATGGTTTCTGGATATTTTTAGAGCAACGATGCGCGTTCAAACTGGCCAGAGCAGCCCACGTTCAGAGTGGGACCCACGGTAAATCATCTCTCGAGTCCGGGTAAAAGGATATATGCGACTGGATGGAACATACTAACGGATGCGATCATACCAGCACTAATGCACCGGATCCCATCAGAACTCCGCAGTTAAGCGTGCTTGGGCGAGAGTAGTACTAGGATGGGTGACCTCCCGGGAAGTCCTCGTGTTGCATCCCTTATTTTTTAATCTATTTTGTTTTTTTTTTTAATTCAAAAAACGCGACTTCTTACGGAACACCGTAACTTTTAGAGCGTGAAGATCTATTCGCCCCATAATACCATTTCGGAAAGCCCCAGGAGTGCCTTCCGACGTGGCAATGGAACGAAGACCCATTGGCCAGTTTTCGACCCCTAATTTTGATGTTTGGAGGCTTTTCGGGGGCTTTTTATGATCCGGACGAAAATACCGGATCAAAAATCTGTGTTCGGAAATGGTTTCTGGATATTTTTAGAGCAACGATGCGCGTTCAAACTGGCCAGAGCAGCCCACGTTCAGAGTGGGACCCACGGTAAATCATCTCTCGAGTCCGGGTAAAAGGATATATGCGACTGGATGGAACATACTAACGGATGCGATCATACCAGCACTAATGCACCGGATCCCATCAAAACTCCGCAGTTAAGCGTGTTTGGGCGAGAGTAGTACTAGGATGGGTGACCTCCCGGGAAGTCCTCGTGTTGCATCCCTTTTTTTTAATTTATTTTGTTTTTTTTTTAATTCAAAAAACGCGACTTCTTACGGAACACCGTAACTTTTAGAGCGTGAGGATCTATTCGCCCCATAATACCATTTCGGAAAGCCCCAAGAGTGCCTTCCGACGTGGCAATGGTACGAAGATCCATTGGCCAGTTTTCGACCCCTAATTTTGATGTTTGGAGGCTTTTCGGGGCTTTTTATGATCCGGACGAAAATACCGGATCAAAAATCTGTGTTCGGAAATGGTTTCTGGATATTTTTAGAGCAACGATGCGCGTTCAAACTGGCCAGAGCAGCCCACGTTCAGAGTGGGACCCACGGTAAATCATCTCTCGAGTCCGGTAAAAGGATATATGCGACTGGATGGAACATACTAACGGATGCGATCATACCCAAAGCACTAATGCACCGGATCCCATCAGAACTCCGCAGTTAAGCGTGCTTGGGCGAGAGTAGTACTAGGATGGGTGACCTCCCGGGAAGTCCTCGTGTTGCATCCCTTTTTTTTAATCTATTTTGTTTTTTTTTTAATTCAAAAACGCGACTTCTTACGAACACCGTAACTTTTAGAGCGTGAAGATCTATTCGCCCCATAATACCATTTCAGAAAGCCCCAGGAGTGCCTTCCAACGTGGCAATGGTACGAAGACCCATTGGCCAGTTTTCGACCCCTAATTTTGATGTTAGGAGGCTTTTCGGGGGCTTTTTATGATCCAGACGAAAATACCGGATCAAAAATCTGTGTTCGGAAATGGTTTCTGGATATTTTTAGAGCAACGATGCACGTTCAAACTGGCCAGAGCAGCCCACGTTCAGAGTGGGACCCACGGTAAATCATCTCTCGAGTCCGGGTAAAAGGATATATGCGACTGGATGGAACATACTAACGGATGCGATCATACCAGCACTAATGCACCGGATCCCATCAGAACTCCGCAGTTAAGCGTGCTTGGGCGAGAGTAGTACTAGGATGGGTGACCTCCCGGGAAGTCCTCGTGTTGCATCCCTTTTGTTTTAATCTATTTTGTTTTTTTTTTAATTCAAAAAACGCGACTTCTTACGGAACACCGTAACTTTTAGAGCGTGAAGATCTATTCGCCCCATAATACCATTTCGGAAAGCCCCAGGAGTGCCTTCCGACGTGGCAATGGTACAAAGACCCATTGGCCAGTTTTCGACCCCTAATTTTGATGTTTGGAGGCTTTTCGGGGGCTTTTTATGATCCGGACGAAAATACCGGATCAAAAATCTGTGTTCGGAAATGGTTTCTGGATATTTTTAGAGCAACGATGCGCGTTCAAACTGGCCAGAGCAGCCCACGTTCAGAGTGGGACCCACGGTAAATCATCTCTCGAGTCCGGATAAAAGGATATATGCGACTGGATGGAACATACCAACGGATGCGATCATACCAGCACTAATGCACCGGATCCCATCAGAACTCCGCAGTTAAGCGTGCTTGGGCGAGAAGAATACTAGGATGGGTGACCCCCCGGGAAGTCCTCGTGTTGCATCCCTTTTTTTTAATCTATTTTGTTTTTTTTTTAATTCAAAAACGCGACTTCTTACGGAACACCGTAACTTTTAGAGCGTGAAGATCTATTCGCCCCATAATACCATTTCGGAAAGCCCTGTGAGTGCCTTCCGACGTGGCAATGGTACAAAGACCCATTGGCCAGTTTTCGACCCCTAATTTTGATGTTTGGAGGCTTTTCGGGGCTTTTTATGATCCGGACGAAAATACCGGATCAAAAATCTGTGTTCGGAAATGGTTTCTGGATATTTTTAGAGCAACGATGCGCGTTCAAACTGGCCAGAGCAGCCCACGTTCAGAGTGGGACCCACGGTAAATCATCTCTCGAGTCCGGGTAAAAGGATATATGCGACTGGATGGAACATACTAACGGATGCGATCATACCAGCACTAATGCACCGGATCCCATCAGAACTCCGCAGTTAAGCGTGCTTGGGCGAGAGTAGTACTAGGATGGGTGACCTCCCGGGAAGTCCTCGTGTTGCATCCCTTTTGTTTTAATCTATTTTGTTTTTTTTTTAATTCAAAAAACGCGGCTTCTTACGGAACACCGTAACTTTTAGAGCGTGAAGATCTATTCGCCCCATAATACCATTTCGGAAAGCCCCAGGAGTGCCTTCCGACGTGGCAATGGAACAAAGACCCATTGGCCAGTTTTCGACCCCTAATTTTGATGTTTGGAGGCTTTTCAGGGGCTTTTTATGATCCGGACGAAAATACCGGATCAAAAATCTTTGTTCGGAAATGGTTTCTGGATATTTTTAGAGCAACGATGCGCGTTCAAACTGGCCAGAGCAGCCCACGTTCAGAGTGGGACCCACGGTAAATCATCTCTCGAGTCCGGGTAAAAGGATATATGCGACTGGATGGAACATACTAACGGATGCGATCATACCAGCACTAATGCACCGGATCCCATCAGAACTCCGCAGTTAAGCGTGTTTGGGCGAGAGTAGTACTAGGATGGGTGACCTCCCGGGAAGTCCTCGTGTTGCATCCCTTTTGTTTTAATCTATTTTGTTTTTTTTTTAATTCAAAAAACGCGACTTCTTACGGAACACCGTAACTTTTAGAGCGTGAGGATCTATTCGCCCCATAATACCATTTCGGAAAGCCCCAGGAGTGCCTTCCGACGTGGCAATGGTACAAAGACCCATTGGCCAGTTTTCGACCCCTAATTTTGATGTTTGGAGGCTTTTCGGGGGCTTTTTATGATCCGGACGAAAATACCGAATCAAAAATCTGTGTTCGGAAATGGTTTCTGGATATTTTTAGAGCAACGATGCGCGTTCAAACTGGCCAGAGCAGCCCACGTTCAGAGTGGGACCCACGGTAAATCATCTCTCGAGTCCGAGTAAAAGGATATATGCGACTGGATGGAACATACTAAAGGATGCGATCATACCAGCGCTAATGCACCGGATCCCATCAGAACTCTGCAGTTAAGCGTGCTTGGGCGAGAGTAGTACTAGGATGGGTGACCTCCCGGGAAGTCCTCGTGTTGCATCCCTTTTTTTTTCATCTATTTTGTTTTTTTTTTTAATTCAAAAAACGCGACTTCTTACGGAACACCGTAACTTTTAGAGCGTGAAGATCTATTCGCCCCATAATACCATTTCGGAAAGCCCCAGGAGTGCCTTCCGACGTGGCAATGGTACAAAGACCCATTGGCCAGTTTTCGACCCCTAATTTTGATGTTTGGAGGCTTTTCGGGGGCTTTTTATGATCCGGACGAAAATACCGGATCAAAAATCTGTGTTCGGAAATGGTTTCTGGATATTTTTAGAGTAACGATGCGCGTTCAAACTGGCCAGAGCAGCCCACGTTCAGAGTGGGACCCACGGTAAATCATCTCTCGAGTCCGGGTAAAAGGATATATGCGACTGGATGGAACATACTAACGGATGCGATCATACCAGCACTAATGCACCGGATCCCATCAAAACTCCGCAGTTAAGCGTGTTTGGGCGAGAGTAGTACTAGGATGGGTGACCTCCCGGGAAGTCCTTGTGTTGCATCCCTTTTTTTTTAATCTATTTTGTTTTTTTTTTAATTCAAAAACGCGACTTCTTACGGAACACCGTCACTTTTAGAGCGTGAGGATCTATTCGCCCCATAATACCATTTCGGAAAGCCCCAGGTATGCCTTCCGACGTGGCAATGGGACAAAGACCCATTGGCCAGTTTTCGACCCCTAATTTTGATGTTTGGAGGCTTTTCGGGGGCTTTTTATGATCCGGACGAAAATACCGGATCAAAAATCTGTGTTCGGAAATGGTTTCTGGATATTTTTAGAGCAACGATGCGCGTTCAAACTGGCCAGAGCAGCCCACGTTCAGAGTGGGACCCACGGTAAATCATCTCTCGAGTCCGGATAAAAGGATATATGCGACTGGATGGAACATACCAACGGATGCGATCATACCAGCACTAATGCACCGGATCCCATCAGAACTCCGCAGTTAAGCGTGCTTGGGCGAGAGTAGTACTAGGATAGGTGACCTCCCGGGAAGTCCTCGTGTTGCATCCCTTTTTTTTTTAATCTATTTTGTTTTTTTTTTAATTCAAAAAACGCGACTTCTTACGGAACACCGTAACTTTTAGAGCGTGAAGATCTATTCGCCCCATAATACCATTTCGGAAAGCCCCAGGAGTGCCTTCCGACGTGGCAATGGTACAAAGACCCATTGGCCAGTTTTCGACCCCTAATTTTGATGTTTGGAGGCTTTTCGGGGGCTTTTTATGATCCGGACAAAAATAACGGATCAAAAATCTGTGTTCGGAAATGGTTTCTGGATATTTTTAGAGCCACGATGCGCGTTCAAACTGGCCAGAGCAGCCCACGTTCAGAGTGGGACCCACGGTAAATCATCTCTCGAGTCCGGGTAAAAGGATATATGCGAATGGATGGAACATACTAACGGATGCGATCATACCAGCACTAATGCACCGGATCCCAACAGAACACCCCAGCTAAGCGTGCATGAGCCAGATTAGTACTAGGATGGTTGACCTCCCAGGAAGTCCTCGTGTTCCATACCTTTTTTTTTAATCAATTTTGTTTTTTCTTTAATTCAAAAACGCGACTTCTTACGAACACCGTAACTTTTAGAGCGTGAAGATCTATTCGCCCCATAATACCATTTCGGAAAGCCCCAGGAGTGCCTTCCGACGTGGCAATGGTACAAAGACCCATTGGCCAGTTTTCGACCCCTAATTTTGATGTTTGGAGGCTTTTCGGGGCTTTTTATGATCCGGACGAAAATACCGGATCAAAAATCTGTGTTCGGAAATGGTTTCTGGATATTTTTAGAGCAACGATGCGCGTTCAAACTGGCCAGAGCAGCCCACGTTCAGAGTGGGACCCACGGTAAATCATCTCTCGAGTCCGGTAAAAGGATATATGCGAATGGATGGAACATACTAACGGATGCGATCATACCAGCACTAATGCACCGGATCCCATCAGAACTCCGCAGTTAAGCGTGCTTGGGCGAGAGTAGTACTAGGATGGGTGACCTCCCGGAAGTCCTCGTGTTGCATCCCTTTTTTTTAATCTATTTTGTTTTTTTTTTAATTCAAAAACGCGACTTCTTACGGAACACCGTAACTTTTAGAGCGTGAAGATCTATTCGCCCCATAATACCATTTCGGAAAGCCCCAGGAGTGCCTTCCGACGTGGCAATGGTACAAAGACCCATTGGCCAGTTTTCGACCCCTAATTTTGATGTTTGGAGGCTTTTCGGGGGCTTTTTATGATCCGGACAAAAATAACGAATCAAAAATCTGTGTTCGGAAATGGTTTTTGGATATTTTTAGAGCCACGATGCGCGTTCAAACTGGCCAGAGCAGCCCACATTCAGAGTGGGACCCACGTTAAATCATCTCTCGAGTCCGGGTAAAAGGATATATGCGAATGGATGGAACATACTAACGGATGCGATCATACCAGCACTAATGCACCGGATCCCATCAGAACACCTCAGCTAAGCGTGCTTGGGCGAGAGTAGTACTAGGATGGGTGACCTCCCGGGAAGTCCTCGTGTTGCATCCCTTTTTTTTCATCTATTTTGTTTTTTTTTTTAATTCAAAAAACGCGACTTCTTACGGAACACCGTAACTTTTAGAGCGTGAAGATCTATTCGCCCCATAATACCATTTCGGAAAGCCCCAGGAGTGCCTTCCGACGTGGCAATGGTACAAAGACCCATTGGCCAGTTTTCGACCCCTAATTTTGATGTTTGGAGGCTTTTCGGGGGCTTTTTATGATCCGGACAAAAATAACGGATCAAAAATCTGTGTTCGGAAATGGTTTTTGGATATTTTTAGAGCCACGATGCGCGTTCAAACTGGCCAGAGCAGCCCACATTCAGAGTGGGACCCACGTTAAATCATCTCTCGAGTCCGGGTAAAAGGATATATGCGAATGGATGGAACATACTAACGGATGCGATCATACCAGCACTAATGCACCGGATCCCATCAGAACACCTCAGCTAAGCGTGCTTGGGCGAGAGTAGTACTAGGATGGGTGACCTCCCGGGAAGTCCTCGTGTTGCATCCCTTTTTTTTTAATCTATTTTGTTTTTTTTTTTAATTCAAAAGACGCGACTTCTTACAGAACACCGTAACTTTTAGAGCGTGAAGATCTATTCGCCCCATAATACCATTTCGGAAAGCCCCAGGAGTGCCTTCCGACGTGGCAATGGGACAAAGACCCATTGGCCAGTTTTCGACCCCTAATTTTGATGTTTGGAGGCTTTTCGGGGGCTTTTTATGATCCGGACAAAAATAACGGATCAAAAATCTGTGTTCGGAAATGGTTTTTGGATATTTTTAGAGCCACGATGCGCGTTCAAACTGGCCAGCGCAGCCCACGTTCAGAGTGGGACCCACGGTAAATCATCTCTCGAGTCCGGGTAAAAGGATATATGCGAATGGATGGAACATACTAACGGATGCGATCATACCAGCACTAATGCACCGGATCCCATCAGAACTCCGCAGTTAAGCATGCTTGGGCGAGAGTAGTACTAGGATGGGTGACCTCCCGGGAAGTCCTCGTGTTGCATCCCTTTTTTTTCATCTATTTTGTTTTTTTTTTTAATTCAAAAAACGCGACTTCTTACGGAACACCGTAACTTTTAGAGCGTGAAGATCTATTCGCCCCATAATACCATTTCGGAAAGCCCCAGGAGTGCCTTCCGACGTGGCAATGGTACAAAGACCCATTGGCCAGTTTTCGACCCCTAATTTTGATGTTTGGAGGCTTTTCGGGGGCTTTTTATGATCCGGACAAAAATAACGGATCAAAAATCTGTGTTCGGAAATGGTTTTTGGATATTTTTAGAGCCACGATGCGCGTTCAAACTGGCCAGAGCAGCCCACGTTCAGAGTGGGACCCACGGTAAATCATCTCTCGAGTCCGGGTAAAAGGATATATGCGAATGGATGGAACATACTAACGGATGCGATCATACCAGCACTAATGCACCGGATCCCATCAGAACACCTCAGCTAAGCGTGCTTGGGCGAGAGTAGTACTAGGATGGGTGACCTCCCGGGAAGTCCTCGTGTTGCATCCCTTTTTTTTTAATCTATTTTGTTTTTTTTTTAATTCAAAAAACGCGACTTCTTACGGAACACCGTAACTTTTAGAGCGTGAAGATCTATTCGCCCCATAATACCATTTCGGAAAGCCCCAGGAGTGCCTTCCGACGTGGCAATGGTACAAAGACCCATTGGCCAGTTTTCGACCCCTAATTTTGATGTTTGGAGGCTTTTCGAGGGCTTTTTATGATCCAGACAAAAATAACGGATCAAAAATCTGTGTTCGGAAATGGTTTCTGGATATTTTTAGAGCCACGATGCGCGTTCAAACTGGCCAGAGCAGCCCACGTTCAGAGTGGGACCCACGGTAAATCATCTCTCGAGTCCGGGTAAAAGGATATATGCGAATGGATGGAACATACTAACGGATGCGATCATACCAGCACTAATGCACCGGATCCCATCAGAACTCTGAGTGAAGCGTGCTTGGGCGAGAGTAGTACTAGGATGGATGACCTCCCGGGAAGTCCTCGTGTTGCATCCCTTTTTTTAATCTATTTTGTTTTTTTTTTAATTCAAAAGACGCGACTTCTTACGGAACACCGTAACTTTTAGAGCGTGAGGATCTATTCGCCCCATAACACCATTTCGGAAAGCCCCAGGAGTGCCTTCCGACGTGGCAATGGGACGAAGATCCATTGGCCAGTTTTCGACCCCTAATTTTGATGTTTGGAGGCTTTTCGGGGCTTTTTATGATCCGGACGAAAATACCGGATCAAAAATCTGTGTTCGGAAATGGTTTCTGGATATTTTTAGAGCAACGATGCGCGTTCAAACTGGCCAGAGCAGCCCACGTTCAGAGTGGGACCCACGGTAAATCATCTCTCGAGTCCGGGTAAAAGGATATATGCGAATGGATGGAACATACTAACGGATGCGATCATACCAGCACTAATGCACCGGATCCCATCAGAACTCTGAGTGAAGCGTGCTTGGGCGAGAGTAGTACTAGGATGGGTGACCTCCCGGGAAGTCCTCGTGTTGCATCCCTTTTTTTTAATCTATTTTGTTTTTTTTTTAATTCAAAAAATGCGACTTCTTACGGAACACCGTAACTTTTAGAGCGTGAGGATCTATTCGCCCCATAATACCATTTCGGAAAGCCCCAGGTATGCCTTCCGACGTGGCAATGGGACATAGACCCATTGGCCAGTTTTCGACCCCTAATTTTGATGTTTGGAGGCTTTTCGGGGGCTTTTTATGATCCGGACAAAAATAACGGATCAAAAATCTGTGTTCGGAAATGGTTTTTGGATATTTTTAGAGCCACGATGCGCGTTCAAACTGGCCAGCGCAGCCCACGTTCAGAGTGGGACCCACGGTAAATCATCTCTCGAGTCCGGGTAAAAGGATATATGCGAATGGATGGAACATACTAACGGATGCGATCATACCAGCACTAATGCACCAGATCCCATCAGAACTCCGCAGTTAAGCATGCTTGGGCGAGAGTAGTACTAGGATGGGTGACCTCCCGGGAAGTCCTCGTGTTGCATCCCTTTTTTTTCATCTATTTTGTTTTTTTTTTAATTCAAAAGACGCGAGTTCTTACGGAACACCGTAACTTTTAGAGCGTGAAGATCTATTCGCCCCATAATACCATTTCGGAAAGCCCCAGGAGTGCCTTCCGACGTGGCAATGGTACAAAGACCCATTGGCCAGTTTTCGACCCCTAATTTTGATGTTTGGAGGCTTTTCGGGGGCTTTTTATGATCCGGACAAAAATAACGGATCAAAAATCTGTGTTCGGAAATGGTTTTTGGATATTTTTAGAGCCACGATGCGCGTTCAAACTGGCCAGAGCAGCCCACGTTCAGAGTGGGACCCACGGTAAATCATCTCTCGAGTCCGGGTAAAAGGATATATGCGAATGGATGGAACATACTAACGGATGCGATCATACCAGCACTAATGCACCGGATCCCATCAGAACACCTCAGCTAAGCGTGCTTGGGCGAGAGTAGTACTAGGATGGGTGACCTCCCGGGAAGTCCTCGTGTTGCATCCCTTTTTTTTTAATCTATTTTGTTTTTTTTTTAATTCAAAAAATGCGACTTCTTACGGAACACCGTAACTTTTAGAGCGTGAGGATCTATTCGCCCCATAATACCATTTCGGAAAGCCCCAGGTATGCCTTCCGACGTGGCAATGGGACATAGACCCATTGGCCAGTTTTCGACCCCTAATTTTGATGTTTGGAGGCTTTTCGGGGGCTTTTTATGATCCGGACGAAAATACCGGATCAAAAATCTGTGTTCGGGAATGGTTTCTGGAAATTTTTAGAGCAACGATGCGCGTTCAAACTGGCCAGAGCAGCCCACGTTCAGAGTGGGACCCACGGTAAATCATCTCTCGAGTCCGAGTAAAAGGATATATGCGACTGGATGGAACATACTAACGGATGCGATCATACCAGCACTAATGCACCGGATCCCATCAGAACTCCGCAGTTAAGCATGCTTGGGCGAGAGTAGTACTAGGATGGGTGACCTCCCGGGAAGTCCTCGTGTTGCATCCCTTTTTTTTCATCTATTTTGTTTTTTTTTTTAATTCAAAAGACGCGAGTTCTTACGGAACACCGTAACTTTTAGAGCGTGAAGATCTATTCGCCCCATAATACCATTTCGGAAAGCCCCAGGAGTGCCTTCCGACGTGGCAATGGGACAAAGACCCATTGGCCAGTTTTCGAAGCCTAATTTTGATGTTTGGAGGCTTTTCGGGGGCTTTTTATGATCCGGACGAAAATACCGGATCAAAAATCTGTGTTCGGGAATGGTTTCTGGAAATTTTTAGAGCAACGATGCGCGTTCAAACTGGCCAGAGCAGCCCACGTTCAGAGTGGGACCCACGGTAAATCATCTCTCGAGTCCGAGTAAAAGGATATATGCGACTGGATGGAACATACTAACGGATGCGATCATACCAGCACTAATGCACCGGATCCCATCAGAACTCCGCAGTTAAGCATGCTTGGGCGAGAGTAGTACTAGGATGGGTGACCTCCCGGGAAGTCCTCGTGTTGCATCCCTTTTTTTTCATCTATTTTGTTTTTTTTTTTAATTCAAAAAACGCGACTTCTTACGGAACACCGTAACTTTTAGAGCGTGAAGATCTATTCGCCCCATAATACCATTTCGGAAAGCCCCAGGAGTGCCTTCCGACGTGGCAATGGGACAAAGACCCATTGGCAAGTTTTCGACGCCTAATTTTGATGTTTGGAGGCTTTTCGGGGGCTTTTTATGATCCGGACGAAAATACCGGACCAAAAATCTGTGTTCGGGAATGGTTTCTGGATATTTTTAGAGCAACGATGCGCTTTCAAACTGGCCAGAGCAGCCCACGTTCAGAGTGGGACCCACGGTAAATCATCTCTCGAGTCCGGATAAAAGGATATATGCGACTGGATGGAACATACCAACGGATGCGATCATACCAGCACTAATGCACCGGATCCCATCAGAACTCCGCAGTGAAGCGTGCTTGGGCGAGAGTAGTACTAGGATGGGTGACCTCCCGGGAAGTCCTCGTGTTGCATCCCTTTTTTTTAATCTATTTTGTTTTTTTTTTTAATTCAAAAAACGCGACTTCTTACGGAACACCGTAACTTTTAGAGCGTGAAGATCTATTCGCCCCATAATACCATTTCGGAAAGCCCCAGGAGTGCCTTCCGACGTGGCAATGGTACAAAGACCCATTGGCCAGTTTTCGACCCCTAATTTTGATGTTTGGAGGCTTTTCGGGGGCTTTTTATGATCCGGACAAAAATAACGGATCAAAAATCTGTGTTCGGAAATGGTTTCTGGATATTTTTAGAGCCACGATGCGCGTTCAAACTGGCCAGAGCAGCCCACGTTCAGAGTGGGACCCACGGTAAATCATCTCTCGAGTCCGGGTAAAAGGATATATGCGAATGGATGGAACATACTAACGGATGCGATCATACCAGCACTAATGCACCGGATCCCATCAGAACTCTGAGTGAAGCGTGCTTGGGCGAGAGTAGTACTAGGATGGGTGACCTCCCGGGAAGTCCTCGTGTTGCATCCCTTTTTTTTCATCTATTTTGTTTTTTTTTTTAATTCAAAAGACGCGAGTTCTTACGGAACACCGTAACTTTTAGAGCGTGAAGATCTATTCGCCCCATAATACCATTTCGGAAAGCCCCAGGAGTGCCTTCCGACGTGGCAATGGGACAAAGACCCATTGGCCAGTTTTCGAAGCCTAATTTTGATGTTTGGATGCTTTTCGGGGGCTTTTTATGATCCGGACGAAAATACCGGATCAAAAATCTGTGTTCGGGAATGGTTTCTGGAAATTTTTAGAGCAACGATGCGCGTTCAAACTGGCCAGAGCAGCCCACATTCAGAGTGGGACCCACGTTAAATCATCTCTCGAGTCCGGGTAAAAGGATATATGCGAATGGATGGAACATACTAACGGATGCGATCATACCAGCACTAATGCACCGGATCCCATCAGAACTCCGCAGTTAAGCGTGCTTGGGCGAGAGTAGTACTAGGATAGGTGACCTCCCGGGAAGTCCTCGTGTTGCATCCCTTTTTTTTTTAATCTATTTTGTTTTTTTTTTAATTCAAAAAACGCGACTTCTTACGGAACACCGTAACTTTTAGAGCGTGAAGATCTATTCGCCCCATAATACCATTTCGGAAAGCCCCAGGAGTGCCTTCCGACGTGGCAATGGGACAAAGACCCATTGGCCAGTTTTCGACCCCTAATTTTGATGTTTGGAGGCTTTTCGGGGGCTTTTTATGATCCGGACGAAAATACCGGACCAAAAATCTGTGTTCGGGAATGGTTTCTGGATATTTTTAGAGCAACGATGCGCTTTCAAACTGGCCAGAGCAGCCCACGTTCAGAGTGGGACCCACGGTAAATCATCTCTCGAGTCCGGATAAAAGGATATATGCGATTGGATGGAACATACTAACGGATGCGATCATACCAGCACTAATGCACCGGATCCCATCAGAACTCCGCAGTTAAGCGTGCTTGGGCGAGAGTAGTACTAGGATAGGTGACCTCCCGGGAAGTCCTCGTGTTGCATCCCTTTTTTTTTAATCTATTTTGTTTTTTTTTTAATTCAAAAGACGCGACTTCTTACGGAACACCGTAACTTTTAGAGCGTGAAGATCTATTCGCCCCATAATACCATTTCGGAAAGCCCCAGGAGTGCCTTCCGACGTGGCAATGGGACAAAGACCCATTGGCCAGTTTTCGACCCCTAATTTTGATGTTTGGAGGCTTTTCGGGGGCTTTTTATGATCCGGACGAAAATACCGGATCAAAAATCTGTGTTCGGAAATGGTTTCTGGATATTTTTAGAGCAACGATGCGCGTTCAAACTGGCCAGAGCAGCCCACGTTCAGAGTGGGACCCACGGTAAATCATCTCTCGAGTCCGAGTAAAAGGATATATGCGACTGGATGGAACATACTAACGGATGCGATCATACCAGCACTAATGCACCGGATCCCATCAGAACTCCGCAGTTAAGCGTGCTTGGGCGAGAGTAGTACTAGGATGGGTGACCTCCCGGGAAGTCCTCGTGTTGCATCCCTTTTTTTTTTTTCTATTTTGTTTTTTTTTTAATTCAAAAAACTCGACTTCTTACGTAATACTGTACCTTTTAGAGCGTGAAGATCTATTCGCCCCATAATACCATTTCGGAAAGCCCCAGGAGTGCCTTCCGACGTGGCAATGGTACAAAGACCCATTGGCCAGTTTTCGACCCCTAATTTTGATGTTTGGAGGCTTTTCGGGGGCTTTTTATGATCCGGACAAAAATAACGGATCAAAAATCTGTGTTCGGAAATGGTTTCTGGATATTTTTAGAGCCACGATGCGCGTTCAAACTGGCCAGAGCAGCCCACGTTCAGAGTGGGACCCACGGTAAATCATCTCTCGAGTCCGGGTAAAAGGATATATGCGAATGGATGGAACATACTAACGGATGCGATCATACCAGCACTAATGCACCGGATCCCATCAGAACTCTGAGTGAAGCGTGCTTGGGCGAGAGTAGTACTAGGATGGATGACCTCCCGGGAAGTCCTCGTGTTGCATCCCTTTTTTTTTAATCTATTTTGTTTTTTTTTTAATTCAAAAGACGCGACTTCTTACGGAACACCGTAACTTTTAGAGCGTGAGGATCTATTCGCCCCATAACACCATTTCGGAAAGCACTCGGGGTGCCTCCCCACGTGGCAATGGCACAACGACCCTTTCGCCCGTTTTCGACGCCTACTTTGGATCTTTGGAGGCTTTTCGGGGGCGTTTTACGATCCGGACGAAAATACCGGATCAAAAATCTGTGTTCGGGAATGGTTTCTGGAAATTTTTAGAGCAACGATGCGCGTTCAAACTGGCCAGAGCAGCCCACGTTCAGAGTGGGACCCACGGTAAATCATCTCTCGAGTCCGGGTAAAAGGATATATGCGAATGGATGGAACATACTAACGGATGCGATCATACCAGCACTAATGCACCGGATCCCATCAGAACTCTGAGTGAAGCGTGCTTGGACGAGAGTAGTACTAGGATGTGTGAACGCCATGGAAGTCCTCGTGTTGCATCCCTTTTTTTTTAATCTATTTTGTTTTTTTTTTTAATTCAAAAGACGCGACTTCTTACGGAACACCGTAACTTTTAGAGCGTGAGGATCTATTCGCCCCATAACACCATTTCGGAAAGCCCCAGGAGTGCCTTCCGACGTGGCAATGGGACAAAGACCCATTGGCAAGTTTTCGACGCCTAATTTTGATGTTTGGAGGCTTTTCGGGGGCTTTTTATGATCCGGACGAAAATACCGGATCAAAAATCTGTGTTCGGAAATGGTTTCTGGATATTTTTAGAGCAACGATGCGCGTTCAAACTGGCCAGAGCAGCCCACGTTCAGAGTGGGACCCACGGTAAATCATCTCTCGAGTCCGGGTAAAAGGATATATGCGAATGGATGGAACATACTAACGGATGCGATCATACCAGCACTAATGCACCGGATCCCATCAGAACTCTGAGTGAAGCGTGCTTGGGCGAGAGTAGTACTAGGATGGGTGACCTCCCGGGAAGTCCTCGTGTTGCATCCCTTTTTTTAATCTATTTTGTTTTTTTTTTAATTCAAAAGACGCGACTTCTTACGGAACACCGTAACTTTTAGAGCGTGAGGATCTATTTGCCCCATAACACCATTTCGGAAAGCCCCAGGAGTGCCTTCCGACGTGGCAATGGGACAAAGACCCATTGGCCAGTTTTCGACGCCTAATTTTGATGTTTGGAGGCTTTTCGGGGGCTTTTTATGATCCGGACGAAAATACCGGATCAAAAATCTGTGCTCGGGAATGGTTTCTGGATATTTTTAGAGCAACGATGCGCTTTCAAACTGGCCAGAACAGCCCACGTTAAGAGTGGGACCCACGGTAAATCATCTCTCTAGTCCGGGTAAAAGGATATATGCGAATGGATGGAACATACTAACGGATGCGATCATACCAGCACTAATGCACCGGATCCCATCAGAACTCTGAGTGAAGCGTGCTTGGGCGAGAGTAGTACTAGGATGGGTGACCTCCCGGGAAGTCCTCGTGTTGCATCCCTTTTTTTTTAATCTATTTTGTTTTTTTTTTAATTCAAAAGACGCGACTTCTTACGGAACACCGTAACTTTTAGAGCGTGAGGATCTATTCGCCCCATAATACCATTTCGGAAAGCCCCAGGAGTGCCTTCCGACGTGGCAATGGGACAAAGACCCATTGGCAAGTTTTCGACGCCTAATTTTGATGTTTGGAGGCTTTTCGGGGGCTTTTTATGATCCGGACGAAAATACCGGATCAAAAATCTGTGTTCGGAAATGGTTTCTGGATATTTTTAGAGCAACGATGCGCGTTCAAACTGGCCAGAGCAGCCCACGTTCAGAGTGGGACCCACGGTAAATCATCTCTCGAGTCCGGGTAAAAGGATATATGCGAATGGATGGAACATACTAACGGATGCGATCATACCAGCACTAATGCACCGGATCCCATCAGAACTCCGAGTGAAGCGTGCTTGGGCGAGAGTAGTACTAGGATGGGTGACCTCCCGGAAGTCCTCGTGTTGCATCCCTTTTTTTTAATCTATTTTGTTTTTTTTAATTCAAAAGACGCGACTTCTTACGGAACACCGTAACTTTTAGAGCGTGAGGATCTATTCGCCCCATAATACCATTTCGGAAAGCCCCAGAGTGCCTTCCGACGTGGCAATGGGACAAAGACCCATTGGCAAGTTTTCGACGCCTAATTTTGATGTTTGGAGGCTTTTCGGGGCTTTTTATGATCCGGACGAAAATACCGGATCAAAAATCTGTGTTCGGAAATGGTTTCTGGATATTTTTAGAGCAACGATGCGCGTTCAAACTGGCCAGAGCAGCCCACGTTCAGAGTGGGACCCACGGTAAATCATCTCTCGAGTCCGGGTAAAAGGATATATGCGAATGGATGGAACATACTAACGGATGCGATCATACCAGCACTAATGCACCGGATCCCATCAGAACTCGAGTGAAGCGTGCTTGGGCGAGAGTAGTACTAGGATGGGTGACCTCCCGGGAAGTCCTCGTGTTGCATCCCTTTTTTTTAATCTATTTTGTTTTTTTTAATTCAAAAGACGCGACTTCTTACGTAACACCGTAACTTTTACTGCGTGAGGATCTATTCGCCCCATAATACCATTTCGGAAAGCCCTCGGAGTGCCTTCCGACGTGGCAATGGGACAAAGACCCATTGGCAAGTTTTCGACGCCTAATTTTGATGTTTGGAGGCTTTTCGGGGGCTTTTTATGATCCGGACGAAAATACCGGATCAAAAATCTGTGTTCGGGAATGGTTTCTGGAAATTTTTAGAGCAACGATGCGCGTTCAAACTGGCCAGAGCAGCCCACGTTCAGAGTGGGACCCACGGTAAATCATCTCTCGAGTCCGGGTAAAAGGATATATGCGAATGGATGGAACATACTAACGGATGCGATCATACCAGCACTAATGCACCGGATCCCATCAGAACTCTGAGTGAAGCGTGCTTGGGCGAGAGTAGTACTAGGATGGGTGACCTCCCGGGAAGTCCTCGTGTTGCATCCCTTTTTTTTTAATCTATTTTGTTTTTTTTTTTAATTCAAAAGACGCGACTTCTTACGGAACACCGTAACTTTTAGAGCGTGAGGATCTATTCGCCCCATAATACCATTTCGGAAAGCCCCAGGAGTGCCTTCCGACGTGGCAATGGGACAAAGACCCATTGGCAAGTTTTCGACGCCTAATTTTGATGTTTGGAGGCTTTTCGGGGGCTTTTTATGATCCGGACGAAAATACCGGATCAAAAATCTGTGTTCGGGAATGGTTTCTGGAAATTTTTAGAGCAACGATGCGCGTTCAAACTGGCCAGAGCAGCCCACGTTCAGAGTGGGACCCACGGTAAATCATCTCTCGAGTCCGGGTAAAAGGATATATGCGAATGGATGGAACATACTAACGGATGCGATCATACCAGCACTAATGCACCGGATCCCATCAGAACTCTGAGTGAAGCGTGCTTGGGCGAGAGTAGTACTAGGATGGGTGACCTCCCGGGAAGTCCTCGTGTTGCATCCCTTTTTTTTTAATCTATTTTGTTTTTTTTTTAATTCAAAAAACGCGACTTCTTACGGAACACCGTAACTTTTAGAGCGTGAAGATCTATTCGCCCCATAATACCATTTCGGAAAGCCCCAGGAGTGCCTTCCGACGTGGCAATGGTACAAAGACCCATTGGCCAGTTTTCGACCCCTAATTTTGATGTTTGGAGGCTTTTCGGGGGCTTTTTATGATCCGGACAAAAATAACGGATCAAAAATCTGTGTTCGGAAATGGTTTCTGGATATTTTTAGAGCCACGATGCGCGTTCAAACTGGCCAGAGCAGCCCACGTTCAGAGTGGGACCCACGGTAAATCATCTCTCGAGTCCGGGTAAAAGGATATATGCGAATGGATGGAACATACTAACGGATGCGATCATACCAGCACTAATGCACCGGATCCCATCAGAACTCTGAGTGAAGCGTGCTTGGGCGAGAGTAGTACTAGGATTGGTGACCTCCGGGGTAGTCCTCGTGTTGCATCCCTTTTTTTTAATCTATTTTGTTTTTTTTTAATTCAAAAGACGCGACTTCTTACGGAACACCGTAACTTTTAGAGCGTGAGGATCTATTCGCCCCATAATACCATTTCGGAAAGCCCCAGTGAGTGCCTTCCGACGTGGCAATGGGACAAAGACCCATTGGCAAGTTTTCGACGCCTAATTTTGATGTTTGGAGGCTTTTCGGGGCTTTTTATGATCCGGACGAAAATACCGGATCAAAAATCTGTGTTCGGAAATGGTTTCTGGATATTTTTAGAGCAACGATGCGCGTTCAAACTGGCCAGAGCAGCCCACGTTCAGAGTGGGACCCACGGTAAATCATCTCTCGAGTCCGGGTAAAAGGATATATGCGAATGGATGGAACATACTAACGGATGCGATCATACCAGCACTAATGCACCGGATCCCATCAGAACTCCGAGTGAAGCGTGCTTGGGCGAGTAGTACTAGGATGGGTGACCTCCCGGGAAGTCCTCGTGTTGCATCCCTTTTTTTTAATCTATTTTGTTTTTTTTAATTCAAAAAACGCGACTTCTTACGGAACACCGTAACTTTTAGAGCGTGAGGATCTATTCGCCCCATAATACCATTTCGGAAAGCCCCAGGAGTGCCTTCCGACGTGGCAATGGGACAAAGACCCATTGGCCAGTTTTCGAAGCCTAATTTTGATGTTTGGAGGCTTTTCGGGGGCTTTTTATGATCCGGACGAAAATACCGGATCAAAAATCTGTGTTCGGGAATGGTTTCTGGAAATTTTTAGAGCAACGATGCGCGTTCAAACTGGCCAGAGCAGCCCACATTCAGAGTGGGACCCACGTTAAATCATCTCTCGAGTCCGGGTAAAAGGATATATGCGAATGGATGGAACATACTAACGGATGCGATCATACCAGCACTAATGCACCGGATCCCATCAGAACACCTCAGCTAAGCGTGCTTGGGCGAGAGTAGTACTAGGATGGGTGACCTCCCGGGAAGTCCTCGTGTTGCATCCCTTTTTTTTTAATCTATTTTGTTTTTTTTTTTAATTCAAAAGACGCGACTTCTTACAGAACACCGTAACTTTTAGAGCGTGAGGATCTATTCGCCCCATAATACCATTTCGGAAAGCCCCAGGAGTGCCTTCCGACGTGGCAATGGGACAAAGACCCATTGGCAAGTTTTCGACGCCTAATTTTGATGTTTGGAGGCTTTTCGGGGGCTTTTTATGATCCGGACGAAAATACCGGATCAAAAATCTGTGTTCGGGAATGGTTTCTGGAAATTTTTAGAGCAACGATGCGCGTTCAAACTGGCCAGAGCAGCCCACGTTCAGAGTGGGACCCACGGTAAATCATCTCTCGAGTCCGGGTAAAAGGATATATGCGAATGGATGGAACATACTAACGGATGCGATCATACCAGCACTAATGCACCGGATCCCATCAGAACTCTGAGTGAAGCGTGCTTGGGCGAGAGTAGTACTAGGATGGGTGACCTCCCGGGAAGTCCTCGTGTTGCATCCCTTTTTTTAATCTATTTTGTTTTTTTTTTTAATTCAAAAGACGCGACTTCTTACGGAACACCGTAACTTTTAGAGCGTGAGGATCTATTCGCCCCATAATACCATTTCGGAAAGCCCCAGGAGTGCCTTCCGACGTGGCAATGGGACAAAGACCCATTGGCAAGTTTTCGACGCCTAATTTTGATGTTTGGAGGCTTTTCGGGGGCTTTTTATGATCCGGACGAAAATACCGGACCAAAAATCTGTGTTCGGGAATGGTTTCTGGAAATTTTTAGAGCAACGATGCGCGTTCAAACTGGCCAGAGCAGCCCACGTTCAGAGTGGGACCCACGGTAAATCATCTCTCGAGTCCGGATAAAAGGATATATGCGACTGGATGGAACATACCAACGGATGCGATCATACCAGCACTAATGCACCGGATCCCATCAGAACTCCGCAGTTAAGCGTGCTTGGGCGAGAGTAGTACTAGGATGGGTGACCTCCCGGGAAGTCCTCGTGTTGCATCCCTTTTTTTTAATCTATTTTGTTTTTTTTTTTTAATTCAAAAGACGCGACTTCTTACGGAACACCGTAACTTTTAGAGCGTGAGGATCTATTCGCCCCATAACACCATTTCGGAAAGCCCCAGGAGTGCCTTCCGACGTGGCAATGGGACAAAGACCCATTGGCAAGTTTTCGACGCCTAATTTTGATGTTTGGAGGCTTTTCGGGGGCTTTTTATGATCCGGACGAAAATACCGGACCAAAAATCTGTGTTCGGGAATGGTTTCTGGAAATTTTTAGAGCAACGATGCGCGTTCAAACTGGCTAGAGCAGCCCACGTTCAGAGTGGGACCCACGGTAAATCATCTCTCGAGTCCGGATAAAAGGATATATGCGACTGGATGGAACATACCAACGGATGCGATCATACCAGCACTAATGCACCGGATCCCATCAGAACTCCGCAGTTAAGCGTGCTTGGGCGAGAGTAGTACTAGGATAGGTGACCTCCCGGGAAGTCCTCGTGTTGCATCCCTTTTTTTTTTAATCTATTTTGTTTTTTTTTTAATTCAAAAAACGCGACTTCTTACGGAACACCGTAACTTTTAGAGCGTGAAGATCTATTCGCCCCATAATACCATTTCGGAAAGCCCCAGGAGTGCCTTCCGACGTGGCAATGGGACAAAGACCCATTGGCAAGTTTTCGACGCCTAATTTTGATGTTTGGAGGCTTTTCGGGGGCTTTTTATGATCCGGACGAAAATACCGGATCAAAAATCTGTGTTCGGGAATGGTTTCTGGAAATTTTTAGAGCAACGATGCGCGTTCAAACTGGCCAGAGCAGCCCACGTTCAGAGTGGGACCCACGGTAAATCATCTCTCGAGTCCGGGTAAAAGGATATATGCGAATGGATGGAACATACTAACGGATGCGATCATACCAGCACTAATGCACCGGATCCCATCAGAACTAAGCGTGCTTGGGCGAGAGTAGTACTAGGATTGGTGACCTCCCGGGAAGTCCTCGTGTTGCATCCCTTTTTTTTTAATCTATTTTGTTTTTTTTTTTAATTCAAAAGACGCGACTTCTTACAGAACACCGTAACTTTTAGAGCGTGAGGATCTATTCGCCCCATAATACCATTTCGGAAAGCCCCAGGAGTGCCTTCCGACGTGGCAATGGGACAAAGACCCATTGGCCAGTTTTCGAAGCCTAATTTTGATGTTTGGATGCTTTTCGGGGGCTTTTTATGATCCGGACGAAAATACCGGATCAAAAATCTGTGTTCGGGAATGGTTTCTGGAAATTTTTAGAGCAACGATGCGCGTTCAAACTGGCCAGAGCAGCCCACATTCAGAGTGGGACCCACGTTAAATCATCTCTCGAGTCCGGGTAAAAGGATATATGCGAATGGATGGAACATACTAACGGATGCGATCATACCAGCACTAATGCACCGGATCCCATCAGAACACCTCAGCTAAGCGTGCTTGGGCGAGAGTAGTACTAGGATGGGTGACCTCCCGGGAAGTCCTCGTGTTGCATCCCTTTTTTTTCATCTATTTTGTTTTTTTTTTTAATTCAAAAGACGCGAGTTCTTACGGAACACCGTAACTTTTAGAGCGTGAAGATCTATTCGCCCCATAATACCATTTCGGAAAGCCCCAGGAGTGCCTTCCGACGTGGCAATGGGACAAAGACCCATTGGCCAGTTTTCGAAGCCTAATTTTGATGTTTGGAGGCTTTTCGGGGGCTTTTTATGATCCGGACGAAAATACCGGATCAAAAATCTGTGTTCGGGAATGGTTTCTGGAAATTTTTAGAGCAACGATGCGCGTTCAAACTGGCCAGAGCAGCCCACATTCAGAGTGGGACCCACGTTAAATCATCTCTCGAGTCCGGGTAAAAGGATATATGCGAATGGATGGAACATACTAACGGATGCGATCATACCAGCACTAATGCACCGGATCCCATCAGAACACCTCAGCTAAGCGTGCTTGGGCGAGAGTAGTACTAGGATGGGTGACCTCCCGGGAAGTCCTCGTGTTGCATCCCTTTTTTTTTAATCTATTTTGTTTTTTTTTTAATTCAAAAAATGCGACTTCTTACGGAACACCGTAACTTTTAGAGCGTGAGGATCTATTCGCCCCATAATACCATTTCGGAAAGCCCCAGGTATGCCTTCCGACGTGGCAATGGGACATAGACCCATTGGCCAGTTTTCGACCCCTAATTTTGATGTTTGGAGGCTTTTCGGGGGCTTTTTATGATCCGGACAAAAATAACGGATCAAAAATCTGTGTTCGGAAATGGTTTTTGGATATTTTTAGAGCCACGATGCGCGTTCAAACTGGCCAGAGCAGCCCACGTTCAGAGTGGGACCCACGGTAAATCATCTCTCGAGTCCGGGTAAAAGGATATATGCGAATGGATGGAACATACTAACGGATGCGATCATACCAGCACTAATGCACCGGATCCCATCAGAACTCTGAGTGAAGCGTGCTTGGGCGAGAGTAGTACTAGGATGGGTGACCTCCCGGGAAGTCCTCGTGTTGCATCTCTTTTTTTTTAATCTATTTTGTTTTTTTTTAATTCAAAAGACGCGACTTCTTACGGAACACCGTAACTTTTAGAGCGTGAGGATCTATTCGCCCCATAATACCATTTCGGAAAGCCCCAGGAGTGCCTTCCGACGTGGCAATGGGACAAAGACCCATTGGCAAGTTTTCGACGCCTAATTTTGATGTTTGGAGGCTTTTCGGGGGCTTTTTATGATCCGGACGAAAATACCGGATCAAAAATCTGTGTTCGGGAATGGTTTCTGGAAATTTTTAGAGCAACGATGCGCGTTCAAACTGGCCAGAGCAGCCCACGTTCAGAGTGGGACCCACGGTAAATCATCTCTCGAGTCCGGGTAAAAGGATATATGCGAATGGATGGAACATACTAACGGATGCGATCATACCAGCACTAATGCACCGGATCCCATCAGAACTCCGCAGTTAAGCGTGCTTGGGCGAGAGTAGTACTAGGATAGGTGACCTCCCGGGAAGTCCTCGTGTTGCATCCCTTTTTTTTTAATCTATTTTGTTTATTTTAATTCAAAAAACGCGACTTCTTACGGAACACCGTAACTTTTAGAGCGTGAAGATCTATTCGCCCCATAATACCATTTCGGAAAGCCCCAGGAGTGCCTTCCGACGTGGCAATGGGACAAAGACCCATTGGCAAGTTTTCGACGCCTAATTTTGATGTTTGGAGGCTTTTCGAGGGCTTTTTATGATCCGGACGAAAATACCGGATCAAAAATCTGTGTTCGGAAATGGTTTCTGGATATTTTTAGAGCAACGATGCGCGTTCAAACTGGCCAGAGCAGCCCACGTTCATAGTGGGACCCACGGTAAATCATCTCTCGAGTCCGGGTAAAAGGATATATGCGAATGGATGGAACATACTAACGGATGCGATCATACCAGCACTGATGCACCGGATCCCATCAGAACTCTGAGTGAAGCGTGCTTGGGCGAGAGTAGTACTAGGATGGATGACCTCCCGGGAAGTCCTCGTGTTGCATCCCTTTTTTTTAATCTATTTTGTTTTTTTTTAATTCAAAAGACGCGACTTCTTACGGAACACCGTAACTTTTAGAGCGTGAGGATCTATTCGCCCCATAACACCATTTTGGAAAGCCCCAGGAGTGCCTTCCGACGTGGCAATGGGACAAAGACCCATTGGCAAGTTTTCGACGCCTAATTTTGATGTTTGGAGGCTTTTCGGGGGCTTTTTATGATCCGGACGAAAATACCGGACCAAAAATCTGTGTTCGGGAATGGTTTCTGGATATTTTTAGAGCCACGATGCGCGTTCAAACTGGCCAGAGCAGCCCACGTTCAGAGTGGGACCCACGGTAAATCATCTCTCGAGTCCGGGTAAAAGGATATATGCGAATGGATGGAACATACTAACGGATGCGATCATACCAGCACTAATGCACCGGATCCCATCAGAACTCTGAGTGAAGCGTGCTTGGGCGAGAGTAGTACTAGGATGGATGACCTCCCGGGAAGTCCTCGTGTTGCATCCCTTTTTTTTTAATCTATTTTGTTTTTTTTTAATTCAAAAGACGCGACTTCTTACGGAACACCGTAACTTTTAGAGCGTGAGGATCTATTCGCCCCATAACACCATTTCGGAAAGCCCCAGGAGTGCCTTCCGACGTGGCAATGGGACAAAGACCCATTGGCAAGTTTTCGACGCCTAATTTTGATGTTTGGAGGCTTTTCGGGGGCTTTTTATGATCCGGACGAAAATACCGGACCAAAAATCTGTGTTCGGGAATGGTTTCTGGATATTTTTAGAGCAACGATGCGCTTTCAAACTGGCCAGAGCAGCCCACGTTCAGAGTGGGACCCACGGTAAATCATCTCTCTAGTCCGGGTAAAAGGATATATGCGAATGGATGGAACATACTAACGGATGCGATCATACTAGCACTAATGCACCGGATCCCATCAGAACTCTGAGTGAAGCGTGCTTGGGCGAGAGTAGTACTAGGATAGGTGACCTCCCGGGAAGTCCTCGTGTTGCATCCCTTTTTTTTTTAATCTATTTTGTTTTTTTTTTAATTCAAAAAACGCGACTTCTTACGGAACACCGTAACTTTTAGAGCGTGAAGATCTATTCGCCCCATAATACCATTTCGGAAAGCCCCAGGAGTGCCTTCCGACGTGGCAATGGGACAAAGACCCATTGGCAAGTTTTCGACGCCTAATTTTGATGTTTGGAGGCTTTTCGGGGGCTTTTTATGATCCGGACGAAAATACCGGATCAAAAATCTGTGTTCGGAAATGGTTTCTGGATATTTTTAGAGCAACGATGCGCGTTCAAACTGGCCAGAGCAGCCCACGTTCAGAGTGGGACCCACGGTAAATCATCTCTCGAGTCCGGGTAAAAGGATATATGCGAATGGATGGAACATACTAACGGATGCGATCATACCAGCACTAATGCACCGGATCCCATCAGAACTCTGAGTGAAGCGTGCTTGGGCGAGAGTAGTACTAGGATGGATGACCTCCCGGGAAGTCCTCGTGTTGCATCCCTTTTTTTTTAATCTATTTTGTTTTTTTTTTTAATTCAAAAGACGCGACTTCTTACGGAACACCGTAACTTTTAGAGCGTGAGGATCTATTCGCCCCATAACACCATTTCGGAAAGCCCCAGGAGTGCCTTCCGACGTGGCAATGGGACAAAGACCCATTGGCAAGTTTTCGACGCCTAATTTTGATGTTTGGAGGCTTTTCGGGGGCTTTTTATGATCCGGACGAAAATACCGGACCAAAAATCTGTGTTCGGGAATGGTTTCTGGATATTTTTAGAGCAACGATGCGCGTTCAAACTGGCCAGAGCAGCCCACGTTCAGAGTGGGACCCACGGTAAATCATCTCTCGAGTCCGGGTAAAAGGATATATGCGAATGGATGGAACATACTAACGGATGCGATCATACCAGCACTAATGCACCGGATCCCATCAGAACTCTGAGTGAAGCGTGCTTGGGCGAGAGTAGTACTAGGATGGGTGACCTCCCGGAAGTCCTCGTGTTGCATCCCTTTTTTTTTAATCTATTTTGTTTTTTTTTTAATTCAAAAGACGCGACTTCTTACGGAACACCGGAACTTTTAGAGCGTGAGGATCTATTCGCCCCATAACACCATTTCGGAAAGCCCCAGGAGTGCCTTCCGACGTGGCAATGGGACAACGACCCATTGGCAAGTTTTCGACGCCTAATTTTGATGTTTGGAGGCTTTTCGGGGGCTTTTTATGATCCGGACGAAAATACCGGATCAAAAATCTGTGTTCGGAAATGGTTTCTGGATATTTTTAGAGCAACGATGCGCGTTCAAACTGGCCAGAGCAGCCCACGTTTAGAGTGGGACCCACGGTAAATCATCTCTCGAGTCCGGGTAAAAGGATATATGCGAATGGATGGAACATACTAACGGATGCGATCATACCAGCACTAATGCACCGGATCCCATCAGAACTCTGAGTGAAGCGTGCTTGGGCGAGAGTAGTACTAGGATGGATGACCTCCCGGGAAGTCCTCGTGTTGCATCCCTTTTTTTAATCTATTTTGTTTTTTTTTTAATTCAAAAGACGCGACTTCTTACGGAACACCGTAACTTTTAGAGCGTGAGGATCTATTCGCCCCATAATACCATTTCGGAAAGCCCCAGGAGTGCCTTCCGACGTGGCAATGGGACAAAGACCCATTGGCAAGTTTTCGACGCCTAATTTTGATGTTTGGAGGCTTTTCGGGGGCTTTTTATGATCCGGACGAAAATACCGGATCAAAAATCTGTGTTCGGGAATGGTTTCTGGAAATTTTTAGAGCAACGATGCGCGTTCAAACTGGCCAGAGCAGCCCACGTTCAGAGTGGGACCCACGGTAAATCATCTCTCGAGTCCGGGTAAAAGGATATATGCGAATGGATGGAACATACTAACGGATGCGATCATACCAGCACTAATGCACCGGATCCCATCAGAACTCTGAGTGAAGCGTGCTTGGGCGAGAGTAGTACTAGGATGGGTGACCTCCCGGGAAGTCCTCGTGTTGCATCCCTTTTTTTTAATCTATTTTGTTTTTTTTTTAATTCAAAAGACGCGACTTCTTACGGAACACCGTAACTTTTAGAGCGTGAGGATCTATTCGCCCCATAATACCATTTCGGAAAGCCCCAGGAGTGCCTTCCGACGTGGCAATGGGACAAAGACCCATTGGCAAGTTTTCGACGCCTAATTTTGATGTTTGGAGGCTTTTCGGGGGCTTTTTATGATCCGGACGAAAATACCGGATCAAAAATCTGTGTTCGGGAATGGTTTCTGGAAATTTTTAGAGCAACGATGCGCGTTCAAACTGGCCAGAGCAGCCCACGTTCAGAGTGGGACCCACGGTAAATCATCTCTCGAGTCCGGGTAAAAGGATATATGCGAATGGATGGAACATACTAACGGATGCGATCATACCAGCACTAATGCACCGGATCCCATCAGAACTCTGAGTGAAGCGTGCTTGGGCGAGCGTAGTACTAGGATGGGTGACCTCCCGGGAAGTCCTCGTGTTGCATCCCTTTTTTTTAATCTATTTTGTTTTTTTAATTCAAAAAATGCGACTTCTTACGGAACACCGTAACTTTTAGAGCGTGAAGATCTATTCGCCCCATAATACCATTTCGGAAAGCCCCAGGAGTGCCTTCCGACGTGGCAATGGTACAAAGACCCATTGGCCAGTTTTCGACCCCTAATTTTGATGTTTGGAGGCTTTTCGGGGGCTTTTTATGATCCGGACAAAAATAACGGATCAAAAATCTGTGTTCGGAAATGGTTTCTGGATATTTTTAGAGCCACGATGCGCGTTCAAACTGGCCAGAGCAGCCCACGTTCAGAGTGGGACCCACGGTAAATCATCTCTCGAGTCCGGGTAAAAGGATATATGCGAATGGATGGAACATACTAACGGATGCGATCATACCAGCACTAATGCACCGGATCCCATCAGAACTCTGAGTGAAGCGTGCTTGGGCGAGAGTAGTACTAGGATGGATGACCTCCCGGGAAGTCCTCGTGTTGCATCCCTTTTTTTTTTAATCTATTTTGTTTTTTTTTTTAATTCAAAAGACGCGACTTCTTACGGAACACCGTAACTTTTAGAGCGTGAGGATCTATTCGCCCCATAACACCATTTCGGAAAGCCCCAGGAGTGCCTTCCGACGTGGCAATGGGACAAAGACCCATTGGCAAGTTTTCGACGCCTAATTTTGATGTTTGGAGGCTTTTCGGGGGCTTTTTATGATCCGGACGAAAATACCGGATCAAAAATCTGTGTTCGGAAATGGTTTCTGGATATTTTTAGAGCAACGATGCGCGTTCAAACTGGCCAGAGCAGCCCACGTTCAGAGTGGGACCCACGGTAAATCATCTCTCGAGTCCGGGTAAAAGGATATATGCGAATGGATGGAACATACTAACGGATGCGATCATACCAGCACTAATGCACCGGATCCCATCAGAACTCTGAGTGAAGCGTGCTTGGGCGAGTAGTACTAGGATGGGTGACCTCCCGGGAAGTCCTCGTGTTGCATCCCTTTTTTTCATCTATTTTGTTTTTTTTTAATTCAAAAGACGCGAGTTCTTACGGAACACCGTAACTTTTAGAGCGTGAAGATCTATTCGCCCCATAATACCATTTCGGAAAGCCCCAGGAGTGCCTTCCGACGTGGCAATGGGACAAAGACCCATTGGCCAGTTTTCGAAGCCTAATTTTGATGTTTGGAGGCTTTTCGGGGGCTTTTTATGATCCGGACGAAAATACCGGATCAAAAATCTGTGTTCGGGAATGGTTTCTGGAAATTTTTAGAGCAACGATGCGCGTTCAAACTGGCCAGAGCAGCCCACGTTCAGAGTGGGACCCACGGTAAATCATCTCTCGAGTCCGGGTAAAAGGATATATGCGAATGGATGGAACATACTAACGGATGCGATCATACCAGCACTAATGCACCGGATCCCATCAGAACTCTGAGTGAAGCGTGCTTGGGCGAGAGTAGTACTAGGATGGGTGACCTCCCGGGAAGTCCTCGTGTTGCATCCCTTTTTTTAATCTATTTTGTTTTTTTTTTAATTCAAAAGACGCGACTTCTTACGGAACACCGTAACTTTTAGAGCGTGAGGATCTATTCGCCCCATAACACCATTTCGGAAAGCCCCAGGAGTGCCTTCCGACGTGGCAATGAGACAAAGACCCATTGGCCAGTTTTCGACCCCTAATTTTGATGTTTGGAGGCTTTTCGGGGGCTTTTTATGATCCGGACGAAAATACCGGATCAAAAATCTGTGTTCGGGAATGGTTTCTGGATATTTTTAGAGCAACGATGCGCTTTCAAACTGCCCAGAACAGCCCACGTTCAGAGTGGGACCCACGGTAAATCATCTCTCTAGTCCGGGTAAAAGGATATATGCGACTGGATGGAACATACTAACGGATGCGATCATACCAGCACTAATGCACCGGATCCCATCAGAACTCTGAGTGAAGCGTGCTTGGGCGAGAGTAGTACTAGGATGGGTGACCTCCCGGGAAGTCCTCGTGTTGCATCCCTTTTTTTAATCTATTTTGTTTTTTTTTTTTAATTCAAAATACGCGACTTCTTACGGAACACCGTAACTTTTAGAGCGTGAGGATCTATTCGCCCCATAAAACCATTTCGGAAAGCCCCAGGAGTGCCTTCCGACGTGGCAATGGTACAAAGACCCATTGGCTAGTTTTCGACCCCTAATTTTGATGTTTGGAGGCTTTTCGGGGGCTTTTTATGATCCGGACGAAAATACCGAATCAAAAATCTGTGTTCAGAAATGGTTTTTGGATATTTTTAGAGCAACGATGCGCGTTCAAACTGGCCAGAGCAGCCCACGTTCAGAGTGGGACCCACGGTAAATCATCTCTCGAGTCCGAGTAAAAGGATATATGCGACTGGATGGAACATACTAAAGGATGCGATCATACCAGCGCTAATGCACCGGATCCCATCAGAACTCTGAGTGAAGCGTGCTTGGGCGAGTAGTACTAGGATGGGTGACCTCCCGGGAAGTCCTCGTGTTGCATCCTTTTTTTTAATCTATTTTGTTTTTTTTTAATTCAAAAGACGCGACTTCTTACGGAACACCGTAACTTTTAGAGCGTGAGGATCTATTCGCCCCATAATACCATTTCGGAAAGCCCCGGAGTGCCTTCCGACGTGGCAATGGGACAAAGACCCATTGGCCAGTTTTCGACGCCTAATTTTGATGTTTGGAGGCTTTTCGGGGCTTTTATGATCCGGACGAAAATACCGGATCAAAAATCTGTGTTCGGAAATGGTTTCTGGATATTTTTAGAGCAACGATGCGCGTTCAAACTGGCCAGAGCAGCCCACGTTCAGAGTGGGACCCACGGTAAATCATCTCTCGAGTCGGGTAAAAGGATATATGCGAATGGATGGAACATACTAACGGATGCGATCATACCAGCACTAATGCACCGGATCCCATCAGAACTACGAGTGAAGCGTGCTTGGGCGAGAGTAGTACTAGGATGGGTGACCTCAGGGAAGTCCTCGTGTTGCATCCCTTTTTTTAATCTATTTTGTTTTTTTAATTCAAAGACGCGACTTCTTACGGAACACCGTAACTTTTAGAGCGTGAGGATCTATTCGCCCCATAATACCATTTCGGAAAGCCCCAGGAGTGCCTTCCGACGTGGCAATGGGACAAAGACCCATTGGCAAGTTTTCGACGCCTAATTTTGATGTTTGGAGGCTTTTCGGGGCTTTTTATGATCCGGACGAAAATACCGGATCAAAAATCTGTGTTCGGAAATGGTTTCTGGATATTTTTAGAGCAACGATGCGCGTTCAAACTGGCCAGAGCAGCCCACGTTCAGAGTGGGACCCACGGTAAATCATCTCTCGAGTCGGGTAAAAGGATATATGCGAATGGATGGAACATACTAACGGATGCGATCATACCAGCACTAATGCACCGGATCCCATCAGAACTACGAGTGAAGCGTGCTTGGGCGAGTAGTACTAGGATGGGTGACCTCCCGGGAAGTCCTCGTGTTGCATCCCTTTTTTTTAATCTATTTTGTTTTTAATTCAAAAGACGCGACTTCTTACGGAACACCGTAACTTTTAGAGCGTGAGGATCTATTCGCCCCATAATACCATTTCGGAAAGCCCCGGAGTGCCTTCCGACGTGGCAATGGGACAAAGACCCATTGGCCAGTTTTCGACGCCTAATTTTGATGTTTGGAGGCTTTTCGGGGCTTTTTATGATCCGGACGAAAATACCGGATCAAAAATCTGTGTTCGGAAATGGTTTCTGGATATTTTTAGAGCAACGATGCGCGTTCAAACTGGCGAGCAGCCCACGTTCAGAGTGGGACCCACGGTAAATCATCTCTCGAGTCGGGTAAAAGGATATATGCGAATGGATGGAACATACTAACGGATGCGATCATACCAGCACTAATGCACCGGATCCCATCAGAACTACGAGTGAAGCGTGCTTGGGCGAGTAGTACTAGGATGGGTGACCTCAGGGAAGTCCTCGTGTTGCATCCCTTTTTTTAATCTATTTTGTTTTTTTTTAATTCAAAAGACGCGACTTCTTACGGAACACCGTAACTTTTAGAGCGTGAGGATCTATTCGCCCCATAATACCATTTCGGAAAGCCCGGGAGTGCCTTCCGACGTGGCAATGGGACAAAGACCCATTGGCAAGTTTTCGACGCCTAATTTTGATGTTTGGAGGCTTTTCGGGGCTTTTTATGATCCGGACGAAAATACCGGATCAAAAATCTGTGTTCGGAAATGGTTTCTGGATATTTTTAGAGCAACGATGCGCGTTCAAACTGGCCAGAGCAGCCCACGTTCAGAGTGGGACCCACGGTAAATCATCTCTCGAGTCGGGTAAAAGGATATATGCGAATGGATGGAACATACTAACGGATGCGATCATACCAGCACTAATGCACCGGATCCCATCAGAACTCCGAGTGAAGCGTGCTTGGGCGAGTAGTACTAGGATGGGTGACCTCCCGGGAAGTCCTCGTGTTGCATCCCTTTTTTAATCTATTTTGTTTTTAATTCAAAACGCGACTTCTTACGGAACACCGTAACTTTTAGAGCGTGAGGATCTATTCGCCCCATAATACCATTTCGGAAAGCCCCAGGAGTGCCTTCCGACGTGGCAATGGGACAAAGACCCATTGGCCAGTTTTCGACCCCTAATTTTGATGTTTGGAGGCTTTTCGGGGCTTTTTATGATCCGGACGAAAATACCGGATCAAAAATCTGTGTTCGGAAATGGTTTCTGGATATTTTTAGAGCAACGATGCGCGTTCAAACTGGCCAGAGCAGCCCACGTTCAGAGTGGGACCCACGGTAAATCATCTCTCGAGTCGGGTAAAAGGATATATGCGAATGGATGGAACATACTAACGGATGCGATCATACCAGCACTAATGCACCGGATCCCATCAGAACTACGAGTGAAGCGTGCTTGGGCGAGAGTAGTACTAGGATGGGTGACCTCAGGGAAGTCCTCGTGTTGCATCCCTTTTTTTAATCTATTTTGTTTTTTTTTTAATTCAAAAGACGCGACTTCTTACGGAACACCGTAACTTTTAGAGCGTGAGGATCTATTCGCCCCATAATACCATTTCGGAAAGCCCGAGTGCCTTCCGACGTGGCAATGGGACAAAGACCCATTGGCCAGTTTTCGACCCTAATTTTGATGTTTGGAGGCTTTTCGGGGCTTTTTATGATCCGGACGAAAATACCGGATCAAAAATCTGTGTTCGGAAATGGTTTCTGGATATTTTTAGAGCAACGATGCGCGTTCAAACTGGCGAGCAGCCCACGTTCAGAGTGGGACCCACGGTAAATCATCTCTCGAGTCGGGTAAAAGGATATATGCGAATGGATGGAACATACTAACGGATGCGATCATACCAGCACTAATGCACCGGATCCCATCAGAACTACTGAGTGAAGCGTGCTTGGGCGAGAGTAGTACTAGGATGGGTGACCTCAGGGAAGTCCTCGTGTTGCATCCCTTTTTTTAATCTATTTTGTTTTTAATTCAAAAGACGCGACTTCTTACGGAACACCGTAACTTTTAGAGCGTGAGGATCTATTCGCCCCATAATACCATTTCGGAAAGCCCAGGAGTGCCTTCCGACGTGGCAATGGGACAAAGACCCATTGGCAAGTTTTCGACGCCTAATTTTGATGTTTGGAGGCTTTTGGGGCTTTTTATGATCCGGACGAAAATACCGGATCAAAAATCTGTGTTCGGAAATGGTTTCTGGATATTTTTAGAGCAACGATGCGCGTTCAAACTGGCGGAGCAGCCCACGTTCAGAGTGGGACCCACGGTAAATCATCTCTCGAGTCGGGTAAAAGGATATATGCGAATGGATGGAACATACTAACGGATGCGATCATACCAGCACTAATGCACCGGATCCCATCAGAACTACGAGTGAAGCGTGCTTGGGCGAGAGTAGTACTAGGATGGGTGACCTCAGGGAAGTCCTCGTGTTGCATCCCTTTTTTTAATCTATTTTGTTTTTAATTCAAAAGACGCGACTTCTTACGGAACACCGTAACTTTTAGAGCGTGAGGATCTATTCGCCCCATAATACCATTTCGGAAAGCCCAGGAGTGCCTTCCGACGTGGCAATGGGACAAAGACCCATTGGCCAGTTTTCGACGCCTAATTTTGATGTTTGGAGGCTTTTCGGGGCTTTTATGATCCGGACGAAAATACCGGATCAAAAATCTGTGTTCGGAAATGGTTTCTGGATATTTTTAGAGCAACGATGCGCGTTCAAACTGGCCAGAGCAGCCCACGTTCAGAGTGGGACCCACGGTAAATCATCTCTCGAGTCGGGTAAAAGGATATATGCGAATGGATGGAACATACTAACGGATGCGATCATACCAGCACTAATGCACCGGATCCCATCAGAACTACGAGTGAAGCGTGCTTGGGCGAGTAGTACTAGGATGGGTGACCTCAGGGAAGTCCTCGTGTTGCATCCCTTTTTTAATCTATTTTGTTTTTTTAATTCAAAAGACGCGACTTCTTACGGAACACCGTAACTTTTAGAGCGTGAGGATCTATTCGCCCCATAATACCATTTCGGAAAGCCCGGGAGTGCCTTCCGACGTGGCAATGGGACAAAGACCCATTGGCCAGTTTTCGACGCCTAATTTTGATGTTTGGAGGCTTTTCGGGGCTTTTTATGATCCGGACGAAAATACCGGATCAAAAATCTGTGTTCGGAAATGGTTTCTGGATATTTTTAGAGCAACGATGCGCGTTCAAACTGGCCAGAGCAGCCCACGTTCAGAGTGGGACCCACGGTAAATCATCTCTCGAGTCGGGTAAAAGGATATATGCGAATGGATGGAACATACTAACGGATGCGATCATACCAGCACTAATGCACCGGATCCCATCAGAACTACGAGTGAAGCGTGCTTGGGCGAGTAGTACTAGGATGGGTGACCTCAGGGAAGTCCTCGTGTTGCATCCCTTTTTTTAATCTATTTTGTTTTTAATTCAAAAACGCGACTTCTTACGGAACACCGTAACTTTTAGAGCGTGAGGATCTATTCGCCCCATAATACCATTTCGGAAAGCCCAGGAGTGCCTTCCGACGTGGCAATGGGACAAAGACCCATTGGCAAGTTTTCGACGCCTAATTTTGATGTTTGGAGGCTTTTCGGGGGCTTTTATGATCCGGACGAAAATACCGGATCAAAAATCTGTGTTCGGAAATGGTTTCTGGATATTTTAGAGCAACGATGCGCGTTCAAACTGGCGAGCAGCCCACGTTCAGAGTGGGACCCACGGTAAATCATCTCTCGAGTCGGGTAAAAGGATATATGCGAATGGATGGAACATACTAACGGATGCGATCATACCAGCACTAATGCACCGGATCCCATCAGAACTCGAGTGAAGCGTGCTTGGGCGAGTAGTACTAGGATGGGTGACCTCCCGGGAAGTCCTCGTGTTGCATCCCTTTTTTAATCTATTTTGTTTTTAATTCAAAAACGCGACTTCTTACGGAACACCGTAACTTTTAGAGCGTGAGGATCTATTCGCCCCATAATACCATTTCGGAAAGCCCGGAGTGCCTTAGACGTGGCAATGGGACAAAGACCCATTGGCCAGTTTTCGACGCCTAATTTTGATGTTTGGAGGCTTTTCGGGGCTTTTATGATCCGGACGAAAATACCGGATCAAAAATCTGTGTTCGGAAATGGTTTCTGGATATTTTTAGAGCAACGATGCGCGTTCAAACTGGCGAGCAGCCCACGTTCAGAGTGGGACCCACGGTAAATCATCTCTCGAGTCGGGTAAAAGGATATATGCGAATGGATGGAACATACTAACGGATGCGATCATACCAGCACTAATGCACCGGATCCCATCAGAACTACGAGTGAAGCGTGCTTGGGCGAGAGTAGTACTAGGATGGGTGACCTCCGGGAAGTCCTCGTGTTGCATCCCTTTTTAATCTATTTTGTTTTTAATTCAAAAACGCGACTTCTTACGGAACAGTAACTTTTAGAGCGTGAGGATCTATTCGCCCCATAATACCATTTCGGAAAGCCCCGGGAGTGCCTTCCGACGTGGCAATGGGACAAAGACCCATTGGCCAGTTTTCGACCCTAATTTTGATGTTTGGAGGCTTTTCGGGGCTTTTTATGATCCGGACGAAAATACCGGATCAAAAATCTGTGTTCGGAAATGGTTTCTGGATATTTTTAGAGCAACGATGCGCGTTCAAACTGGCGGAGCAGCCCACGTTCAGAGTGGGACCCACGGTAAATCATCTCTCGAGTCGGGTAAAAGGATATATGCGAATGGATGGAACATACTAACGGATGCGATCATACCAGCACTAATGCACCGGATCCCATCAGAACTCTGATTGAAGCGTGCTTGGGCGAGAGTAGTACTAGGATGGGTGACCTCCCGGAAGTCCTCGTGTTGCATCCCTTTTTTAATCTATTTTGTTTTTTTAATTCAGCGACTTCTTACGGAACACCGTAACTTTTAGAGCGTGAAGATCTATTCGCCCCATAATACCATTTCGGAAAGCCCGGAGTGCCTTCGACGTAGCGATGGGACAAAGACCCATTGGCCAGTTTTCGACCCCTAATTTTGATGTTTGGAGGCTTTTCGGGGCTTTTTATGATCCGGACGAAAATACCGGATCAAAAATCTGTGTTCGGAAATGGTTTCTGGATATTTTTAGAGCAACGATGCGCGTTCAGCTGGCGAGCAGCCCACGTTCAGAGTGGGACCCACGGTAAATCATCTCTGAGTCGGGTAAAAGGATATATGCGAATGGATGGAACATACTAACGGATGCGATCATACCAGCACTAATGCGGATCCCATCAGAACTACGCGATTAAGCGTGCTTGGGCGAGTAGTACTAGGATGGGTGACCTCCCGGGAAGTCCTCGTGTTGCATCCCTTTTTTTAATCTATTTTGTTTTTAATTCAAAAAACGCGACTTCTTACGGAACACCGTAACTTTTAGAGCGTGAAGATCTATTCGCCCCATAATACCATTTCGGAAAGCCCCGGGAGTGCCTTCGAGCGTGGCAATGGTACGAAGACCCATTGGCCAGTTTTCGACCCCTAATTTTGATGTTTGGAGGCTTTTCGGGGCTTTTATGATCCGGACGAAAATACCGGATCAAAAATGCTGTGTTCGGAAATGGTTTCTGGATATTTTTAGAGCCACGATGCGCGTTCAAACTGGCCAGAGCAGCCCACGTTCAGAGTGGGACCTGGTAAATCATCTCTCGAGTCGGGTAAAAGGATATATGCGAATGGATGGAACATACTAACGGATGCGATCATACCAGCATTAATGCACCGGATCCCATCAGAACTCTGCAGTTAAGCGTGCTTGGGCGAGAGTAGTACTAGGATGGGTGACCTCCAGGAAGTCCTCGTGTTGCATCCCTTTTTAATCTATTTTTGTTTTTTTAATTAAAAAACGACTTCTTACGGAACACAGTAACTTTTAGACGTGAGAGATCTATTCGCCCCATAACACCATTTCGGAAAGCCCGGGAGTGCCTTCCGGCGTGGCGATAGACAAAGACCCATTGGCCAGTTTTAAACGCCTAATTTTGATGTTTGGAGGCTTTTCGGGGCTTTTTATGATCCGGACGAAAATACCGGATCAAAAATCTGTGTTCGGAAATGGTTTCTGGATATTTTTAGAGCAACGATGCGCGTTCAAACTGGCAGAGCAGCCCACGTTCAGAGTGGGACCCACGGTAAATCATCTCTCGAGTCCGGGTAAAAAGGATATATGCGAATGGATGGAACATACTAACGGATGCGATCATACCAGCACTAATGCACCGGATCCCATCAGAACTCCGCGAGTTAAGCGTGCTTGGGCGAGAGTAGTACTAGGATGGGTGACCTCCCGGGAAGTCCTCGTGTTGCATCCCTTTTTTTTTAATCTATTTTGTTTTTTTTAATTCAAAACGCGACTTCTTACGGAACAAGTAACTTTTAGAGCGTGAGGATCTATTCGCCCCATAATACCATTTCGGAAAGCCCCGGGAGTGCCTTCCGACGTGGCAATGGTACAAAGACCCATTGGCCAGTTTTCGACCCCTAATTTTGATGTTTGGAAGGCTTTTCGGGGGCTTTTT